>JAZKLR010000074.1:605549-1211099 GCA_037103525.1 Ganaspis brasiliensis | reverse complement strand
ATTCTATTAATTTATTTCTTAACGGTAAGAAACATTTAGGAAACATTGTAATTTTTGTAGATTGTTATGTTAAGAAGTTTTTACTAAGGATGTTCCAAAATGTTTTTATTTATATCTGAAATAAAAATCTTAATCTTAATTAATCTCACGATGTTGAATATTATTGCAGATCAAATCTTAATCCTAAAGTTATTAGGAAGTTGTTAGGAAATATCACCAATTTTCGGGTGAATCTTTTGAAATGATTGTTGTAAATAAATTGTTAGAGTAATTTCCATGGGAAAATAAGTACATATCAACTATTAGTGTTTACAACTTTTCTTGCTCTGCTCATGCAGCCTCATACCTCACTGATGGATAAATGAAACATCATAATAAAAATTATAAAAATCAATCTTGTTTTCATTCAGTATTGCTCATGATCTGCCTATCACAACTGTCTATTAATTAAATTATTTACCTAATTTGGTGTAATAGTAAATCTATAATTCTAATTTGATTATTGATCCTTTTTCCGCCAACCGAAACAACTTAGAGTTTAGAATTAAATAATAAATAAAACCATATTAAAATCAAAAAGTGAAAATAATAAGTCAGAGATAAAAATAACGTCACAAAATATAGTAGCTGGTAAAATGAGGGCAGTTTCTTTCGAAAGAGTATTTACAACTGGAAAAATGTCTTAGTACGATGCTTAATATGATGAACAATTTCCTTCGCCCGCCTTGCCATGCCAGTGCTACAGGAAATGCTGGCGTTTGTCAAGCACTCGAGCTAAAAGAGGAAAAAGACGTGCATGTTAGATTAATTATACTGTAATCTGAGAAATAAACTATGCGATAGATTATCAAACAGAGTGATCATTAGATCACTAGTAGTGGTTTCGAAGGAGATGAGTGAGGAATAGATAACACCATATGATAAATCGAATAGGTCTATGCTCTAAGTTGTAACATTCATTTCTCTCTATTATTAGAAAGTGCATCAAATTAAAGTCGAGTAAAGTTGGAAATTTACTGTTACAATTTAGCGTGATGATATTGATGATAAAAGTTGTATTACAAGATATCTGTAAATACGGTGAGAATCTATCTTATGAGAACAAGTTTAGTGGAAGTCGATGTCAAAGAAAATGTAGTGTTCAGTGAGGGCTGTCATTATGGGGGAGTGGGGCAGCTGATCATCGCCAACGGTCGGTGACCCGTCACCTCGTAACTAACTCTTTCATATCAGGATCCCCACCTCTGGGATCTTCTGGGTTCAGTGCCTGTTCGCATTCGTTTGCTTTTAACTTGATGACTTATCTACAATTGCGAGATTGCTGTTTTGCTATTAAACTTTTCAGAATTCCTTTTTTATACAGTGCACTCTATTTTCCTCATGACGATATATATAGTATAAGTACTATTATTACATTCTAAAAGCATATAATCAATCAGTTCATCAATCAATTCAGATGAGTAGGTTTTTAAATTTTGTATTTAGCAAACCAGAAAAGAAAGTATATCTTTATGCGTTTAGTAAATCTAAAAAAAAATTGAATCGAAAATTAGTTTCAAATTACAATTCATTTGTTATGTGAGACAGAAAGCGTGTACAAGGAAGCAGAGTAACATAGTTGACCTTAGATTGGGATTTACATTAAGAATAAGGCACCCCTGTAGTAATCGATGAATAGGGTCTTCCACTTGTTACCATTGTGCACTAGACCTGCAATATACGTATAAAGAAACACAATTACACATATTATTCATAGGATGAGCACAATGCACGAGGTCTTGCCCTTTGCACTTATGAGTTCACCTTCAATAATCTGCAAGTGCACGAATCGAGTTCTAGTGTTCTTCTGTTACATGCATTTCTGTCTTCAGTTCTTTCTGCAAGAAAGCAAACCATTGGACGATTTTTCTGAATGTAACATTAGCTTTGTTCACGAGAAGAAAGTGAAACTGTGTCAAGTGAATTGAGACAATTTAAAAATGAAAAAAATGTAATGCAAAAATAATTACAAACTGAAAATATTCACAGAAAGATTTGTTGGAAGAAAAATATTCAATACGATTGAGAGTTGAGAATAATGTATGTAGATGTAGAAGATCTTTTGATAAAGATTTTTAAAAAATCAAGATCCTTGAAGGAGTATATGAAAGAAGGCATTTCAGAGACTTTGGCTGACTAAGACATCAATCCCCACTCCTAAACTCTCGGCACGTAACCTATCTACCGTCCGACCAAACACCGGATCCCGAAGGAAATAGGGAGGCAAGGCAATTTGTCGGGAGCACCCGATGCGATGAGTATCTTGAGCAACGGCTGCGTAATGCTCTCTCATCTCTTATTTTTACACATGAGATCGCGATAGCCTCCTTGACTTTGACAATTCTTTCACCTCTGGACCACTATCAGCTTGAGTCTATGTCCAATGGCAAGAAATAGGAAAGGTCAGTCGATAAGTATTTGTACCACTCTTCGTTACTAGAGCTAGATATTCAATGGATAGTGACCAGCAGGAGATAGAAAACAGTAAAAGTCAAATTCATAGTGATCGAATGCTTTTGCTTTAAATTCATGAAAAAGGTCTCTAGTAAAATTATTATAGTAGGTATTTTCAGAAAATTGGTTTTTTATTTAAAGACTAGAACTTCCAAAAGCGCGCTATGCGCTTCAAATATTTACCGAGATTCCTAAAATATAATATTTCTCATTGATTTATTAACTTTTTTTTATTTAATATTTGTTTTCTATTTATTAATTTTCCAATAGCCATTTTTAAAGTTCCGAAAATATTATAATTATTCAAAAATCTCCTACCTTCAATCTTTTGTCATAATTTCACGTCATTTTTGGCTTTAATATAATTTTAAACATTATTTCATATCTTTTCATCATTTTTATAATAATTTATATATCAGTTTATACATCATTTTTTACATTTTATTTAATCATTTCTGACCTCAAAAAAATTAAAAAAAAAAAAAAAATAACCAATTAAACTTAAAAACAAGTTACTAAATTCTTTGGAAGTTTAAATTAAAAAACATGTAATTAAACTTAAAATTACGAATGAACTAACCAAAAACAGATTATTCAATTGACAAAAATTAAACCAAATAAAAAAACCAGGAAAAAAACAATTACGAACTGCAAAAAAGGAAATCGATTTAAAGAATCTTACCAAAATAAGGTTACGCAACAAAAATTTTCTTCTAGGTAAAAGCAAAGTCAAAAAAGAAAAGAAAAATATCCTAGGGTATTTCTAAAAATTAAAATTTTTGAATTTGCAAACTGACCCTCTCTAGGGGTGCCTTAAAGAATAACCCCTAAACGGAAATTTATATATATAAGTAAATTGGCCTAAAATATTATTTTTTTAATTGTTTATTTAAAATATTTTTAATAAACAAAATAGAAGGCTTGCTACATTAATAAATTAATTTTTAATTGTTTAAACAATTTTAATTTGTTTAAGCAATTTTTTAATTATTTTATGTTTTAATTAAATATCTTAAAAGCTTACAACTTTTTAAATAATGAGGGGAAAAACAATTTAATTTATGTACTTTAATTTAATGGATTGTTTAAACAATTAAAATTGTTTAAAATCAACTTTTCATTAAAACCAGCTAGAGTCATGTGGTTTTTTGCCATTTTCATTGAAGAACTATAAATAAGTTATTCATGCATAATTTGCAATATATATTACATTGTTTAAACAATTTATTTTTCTTTATATTTTGGAATTTTAATAATTTTTTTAATGGCTGTCGACTCTTCAATAACAACTGACTGCTATTTTCAAAATATTTTAATTGTTTAAACAATCCTTTAAATTAAATTACATTTAAATTAAATTGTTTTTCCCTTCGTTATTTCAAAAGTTATAAGCTTTTAAGATATTTAATTAAAACAGAAAATATTAAAACAATTGTTTAAACAAATTGAAGTTGTTTAAACAATTAAAAATTAATTTATAAATGTAGCAAGCCTTGTATTTTGTTTAGTAAACAAATTTTAAAAAAAACGGCATGAATAAATAATATGTTAGGTCTATTTACTTATATATATATATGCTGAATTTCTGTTTAGGAGTTGTTCTTTAAGGCTCCCCTAGAGAGGGTCAGTTTGCAAAAAAAAAATAATCAACGGTTTCTTCAACTTTAAACATTTATCGAGGTCTCAAAATTTCTGATCCTTTTTCAATAAAATTAAGAACAATTTTTCGCAATTTTTTAAAAAAGTACATTTTTCCCATGTACTTCTAATGGGAAAATAGGGGGTGAAAGCGGCACCCCTTCATATTGTTAGATAAAAAAAATAGGAATAATTTTTTTTTATTTTTAGTCGATTGTCGAGGGCCTTTAAACAAAATTCGAAAATTTTAATTTTTTGAAACACCTTAATATCCATAGCCAGACTTCTTGTCTCTCTCAGTCTTTAAGCAATCTAATGCATTTGTCTCTTTCTCGTTACCAAGAGTCAACAGAAATATATAGACAACTATCTCTCTCAATCTTAATGATTGAAATCTAAACCATTTGTCTCTTTCGCGTTATCAGGGTATATAGAAAATAACTTATTACTAATTTCTTATATAGGATAATAGATTATTTAATTTGACATGCTTTATTATGCTTACGGTCATGTTAATTACATTGATCGCAAATTTTCTTATTCTTTCATTATTCTTATCTTATTTATTATAATAAATAATATAAATAAAAAAACTATGATATTCTTATAATTCAGTTTTCAACCTTACAAAATTTTTTGACGAAATATTCATTATAACAAGTAAAGTTCATGGGTACTAAAATTCCAAAATTCATTAAGAAGATTTTCATCAAGTTTTAAGTCTCAAAAACTATAAAACATTTCTCTGTTTTGATTCGATTATATTAATAATTAGTTAATTAATTATATTATAATAAGAGATTCAACTTTATTAATTTTTAGGCTAAAATACATTAATTCATTATTAATTAAAAATTGTGGTAAGTTTAGTGCCGTATTTTAGCAATATTTTACCGTTTCGAATTAAAAATCCCTGCACTGAAAATTCATAAAGCTGTATAGTTGATCATCTTGCACGATAAATAGTAACATGAATTATTATGCAGCTTTTTTTATCGCGTTTATTACAGACGCGAATTTCGATTAGAGCGCATTGTATAATGTTTGTTACATATTAATTCTCAATTAGTTTGAAATTCCATACCATTCTGATAATAAATAATATGAACAGAAAGTATTTTTAGGCCATTTATGCATCCAAAAACTATTCAGACATTATTATCATTAAACTACACTAAAGCCTTTTTTTCCACTCAATACAATAACTTAAGAAAATATTGTATGTTTAAGTTGAGGATAGTAAGGTAAATTGCTTAATTAAGTAAACTGGTATTCTCTCCAAGAAAACATATTTGTTCCGGAAACGCTACTGATTTTAGTTCGGTAAAACAGGAATTTAGAACCCGAAAATTAAAGCGAATTTAAGAAAGTTTTCTTTTTAGATTATAGACCTTTAATATGAAATTAAATCGCAAACTATAATTTTAGATTAAATTCGTTTAAAAATATCATGATTGCAGAAAATAATAGAAAAATAAGATCACTTAAATAATTAAAATTGAAGTTTACGTACAACCAATATTAAAATGCGAATTCAACTATAATATTATTTTATGCTTTTTCATTTTTAGGTGTAAAAGTAATAAAAAATTTTCAATTATTATCAGTAATTTAATTAACGATATTTCTAATTTATAAACAAATAATATGAAATTTAGATCTTAAACATTTTGATTTAGGATTTTTAAGAAACTAACTAATTTTTTAATCTTTTTATTAAAAATATAAACATTTTAGACAAATCTTAGTATAATAAAGTCTAAATTATTGTAAATATTTTAAATGCTTAATATTAAAAATATAATGTTCAGTAATTCTTTAAAAATAATATACAAGTGTTAATTTAATAATAAATTTTTTTAATTATAAAAATTATATTTTATATATCAAGCATTTGAAATATTTATAATATAACCTAGAATAATACTACTAACATTTGTCTAAATTCTTGATATTTTTAATTAAAAGATTTATAAATAAGTTGAATTGGATTTAAATTGTACTAAATTTAAAAGTTTTAGGTCAAAATTTAATGTTATTTGTTTATTAACTAGAACTTTCATATATTAAAGTATTCATAACAACAGGAAAAAGGAAATAATTTTTACATTTAAATACAAAAAAGTGAGAAATAATAACGGGATTAAATTAGACTTTTATTGTTTATTTGTATTTAAACTGGAATTTGAATTTTATTTAACGCAATTTTGAGTTAACATTATATTATTCTGAACATTAAATAGGAATCATATTATACGAACAACGAACTATCTTCTTCTTTAACTGCACTCCGAGTTAGAATTATATATTTTTGACAATTAAATAAGTATTTTATCAACAGGAGGCGTCGAACTGTATTCCAACTTTAGATAAAAATTCAGTAAATTACGCTTTCTAAAAACTCTGATTTAATTATTAAAAGCAAATTTTTTAATTTAATATAGTTAGTTTATTCAAGTTTTGATTTTTTGAGAGATTCAATTAATTAGTATTTATTTACAATAAATATTAAGATTAATTAAAATTTGGATAAATTGGAAATCTGATAATTTTTTGGAATAATTAATATTTTGGATAATTTAAGTTTAGGTCTGAATATAAATTGCTATGAAAATAATAAACAATTAAATCAAATTTGAATTAATCAAATTTAGAAGCGATAAAAAATTTAATCAACGTAACTTTTTGCTGCCAAAAATTGTTAATAATTGAAATTGTGATTGGTGAAAGTTGAAATAATTGAAATTTAAAACAGATTTTGAATAGATGATAAAGTTTCTTATATTTTAAAGTTTGGTTGAATTGAAACCTGAATCAATTTAAATTTGGAATAATTAAAATTTGATTTGATTAAAATTTGAATTGATTAAAATTTTGAATTAGTAGAAATTTGATTCGAGTTAAATTTTTATTACATTGAAAACTGAATAAATAATAAATATTATATAAATTCTATTCTTCGATTTATTATTATATTTTTGATAAAAAGTAAGCTGAACTATTAGTTAAAGAAATTGCAGTCGAAAAGGAACATTTAATTTATTTTGTTATTATTATTATCCAATTAAAAACCTCTTGTTCATTTCTGCATAAATTCTAATATGTATACACATATTAGGTCAACAATTCAGATTCGCTTACACACAAAATTTATTTGGATTGAATTAAGCTGCAATGCTCTTTTTATACCAATTGGAATTTAAATAATCTGAAATTGGATTTAAAGTATTCTTGAATTGAATTAAAATAAAACGATTGCAGGTTATTTAAATTCAAGACGATTTTCTGTTTTCTGTAATGCAGTGTTTGTATTTTCAGAGATTATTGAAAATAAATGCGATGAAATGAATGAATAAGTGGATGTTGAGAAATCTTGGTCCGACAACGCTCATCATTACTGTCAAGGCATAAGCTTAAGGAAAAACGGAAAGATATGTAGAAAGGAGCAAAAGGAAGGATGAGATGACAAAAACGCGAACCGCGGATACCAGTGTTCACGAATATAATAAAGATGGCGATATAGTACTCATAATGTAGTGGTGTGTTTGCAAGATTACATTCCGATGCGAGAGGAGCTGTAAGAAGAGAGAAGAGTAGAGTAGAAGGAAAGACCATCGTAGCCGTCAGCCTCTCACTCACCTCCGGCACGGAGACAAGCCCTTACTAATGGAGGAAATAAATTTCGGATTAAATCGGCTACTTTATAAGGATGCTCGCTCTTTGCCGAGTGAAGGTGCAAGGCAAGTCGTGCATGTGTGACGCCATGGGACTGTGATACAAACCATGGCCTAACTTGCCCGTCGAACATCCTCCTCATTCTCTTGATTCTCTTCATCCTCTTGATCCTGCCCCTTCTCCTTCGGCGTCATCCTCTGCTATGGCTGCCACAGGTCGTACATTTCCAAGAGATGGAGACAGGAGGTCGAAGGAGGAGTCTGGAACAGAAACTCGAATGAGTTAGTGAGAAGGAGCAATGTGCAAGAAAAAGAACATGAGAGAACTTGGTGGAGGGATCACGGGGGGTAGAGGAGCGAATAAGAGAGAGAAAGAGCGAGAGGGGAAAGAATAAGGGAGGAAGGGGACCACTGCTGTGCTGTCCTCCATAAATCTATCAACTATGGTTGTATAAATACGACTCAATGAGGAGGCCGTGAATCACTCTGACGTGCTTCATAAGTCCAGGGAGTTTATTAAACCGGCAAGCATTTCTCATGTCGGGGATAAGATCAATACACCGCGCAGCCTATACGCGCTCTGCCCCTAACCCACGTCCAAGGACCTAAATAATAAGGTAAATAATAGGAAATAATCACTTGGTATCAAGACACGAACGAAACCACCATTCCAGACATCCCAGCACACCACCATGCCTCATCTTTTCGAGTGATGCCACTAATTAAATAAATTGAGTCTGAGTCTTAGGATGGCTTTCTCTTAATATCTTCTTCATCGATTCTATTGATCATTCAACAGCAACAATCATTTTAGCCAATTATATATAATCAAGATATTGGGATCGATTACGGAACTTTTCTTCAATTCTTGCAATCCAAAATTCCATATCCCGGAAGATGCGTGTTAGCTACTAGATCCCAGATTTCACATCCCGGATTTTATACTGCAGATTTAACATTCCAGATTCCCTTTTCTGAATCTGCATAACAAAATTTCACTTTCTGAGTTCAACATTTGGAGTCTACAACCCGGATTCCAAAAGCTGGATTTCACAATCCGGATTCTACACCCCACATTAAAGATTCCGAGTTCAACATTCTGAACTCCACATCCCGGTTACGGAAGACAGAGTATAGAACGTTGGAAACTGTGATGTGGAATTCGAAAACTGATATCCAATATATAGTACCCGAGATGAAAAATCTAGGATATGGAATTTAGACTGTTTAAATCCGAAAAAGAGAATTCGGAATATAGAATCCGTATAACATTTAATCCAAAAATTGGAATCCGGAAGGGTAAATATCGGACTCGGAAATATGCAATGTCGGAATACGGCAACAGGAATGTAAAATCCAAAATCTTGAATTCGGAATATGGAACAAAGAACGTGGAATCCGAGATACAATCCGAATTAAATTGTCGAAGTCGGGATGTCAATTCTGGAACGTGGAAACAGGTTTATTGAATCCGTTATGCTATGTAGAATTTAAAAGTGTATTCCCGAATATGGAATACTGAATGTGGAATTCTGCGAATCTGGAATCTGAAACATGGAATAAGAAATCCTAAATGAAATTAAAAATGTTTGTGTCCGGGATCTGCATTCTAAAATGGACAATATGGAATATGAATTCGGGAATTTGAAAACCAAAATATATGTAATCCAGAATAAAAAATTAGAATCTACAATCTGAAATTCGTATTGTGGAAATCAGAATCAGGAATGCGGGCCGTGGAAACCGGAATTTTGGATTCTGAATGTGGAATCTGAAACATGGCTTAAGAAATGTTTAATTTAGCGATGCGGAATCAGGAAAAAGGAATTAAAAATGTTTGTGTCCGAGATCTGACATCCGGAATGGGTAACATGAATTATAAAATCGGGATTTTGAAAATTAAAATACATGGAATCCAGAATATAGAATCTACAATCTGAAAATCGTAATGCGGAAATCAGAATCAGGAATACGAGATGTGGAATACGAAAGATAAAGTAATAATTTTTTGAATTCTGTATGAGGAATCAGAAAAAGGGAATTAAAAATTTTTGCATCCGGGATCTGAAATCCGGATTGGGTAATATGGAATATAAAATCGGGAATTTAAAAACTAAAATATATGTAATCCAGAATAAAGAGATAGAATCTACAATCTTAAATTCGTATTGAGGAAATCAGAATCAAGAATGCGGGATGTGGAATCCGGAATCTTGGATTCTGAATGTGGAATCTGAAACACGGATTAAGGAATGTTCAGTTTAGGGGTACGGAATCCGAAAAAGGGAATTAAAAATGTTTGTGTCCGGGTTCTGAAATCCAAATTGGTTAATATTAAATATGAAATCGGTATTTTGAGAACTAAAATACACAGAATCCAGAATATAGTATTTACAATCTGAAATTCATAATGCGGGAATCACAATCAGGAATACCATATATCGAAAACGAAAGATGAAGTAATAATTTTTTGAATTCAGTATGAGGAATCAGAAAAAGGGAATTACAAATGTTTGTGCCCGGGATCTGAAGTCCGAAATGTGTAGTATGGAATCTGAAATCGTGATTTTGAAAACTAAAATACCTGGAATCCAGAATATAGAATCTACAATCTGAAATTCGTAATGCGGGAATCAGAATCAGGAATGCGAGATGTGGAATACGAAAGATAAAATAGTAATTTTTTGAATTCAGTATGTAGAATCCGAAAAAGGGAATTAAAAATGTTTGTATCGGTATGTATAATCCTAAGGAATATGGAAAATTAAATCGGGAATTTGAGAACAAAAATGTAGGGATTCTGGAATACATATATGGTATCTATAGGAAGAAGAACTGGGATCTGGAGTCGGGAATTCAAAAATCAAGCTATGAAATCCGGAATTGGGAATCAGAAATGCAAAATTCTGTAACCGCGGATGTTAAATCTGGGATGTAGAACCGGGAATTTAAAATCTAAATAATGGGAATAACACAGATATTTAATCCAGAAGGTGCCATTCGGAATGTAGAATCCATAAAGTGTAATCCAGGATATTGAAGGTGCAATGTAGAATACGGAATTTTTAATCCAAAATATTTAAAGACCAAGATATAGAAACTGGAATGTGACATTCGGAATGTGGAATCCGGGAAATGAAAACCGGTTTGTCCAAGATTTGGAAACCGAAATATAAAATCTGGAAATTTGAATCGTAATTGTGGAATTGGTAAAGCAGAATCCAGAATGTGGAATTCAAGATGTGGAATCTGGGATGTAGAATTATAGAATCTAGGATATGGAATCGGGTATTTGAAAACCAAGATATAGAATTCGCGATATAGAATCCAGTATGCGAAATCCCGAATATAGAGAACAAATTTTGTGGAATCCAAAATATGTAAACCGGAATGTAAAATTGGGAATGTGGAATCCGGGAAAAGTTATACGTATAATTAAAGGTTGTCTCACACAACGTATAATTGTAGCAACTCAACAATTATTGCACCCAAATAATTTCTATTCCACTTCTATATGAATTGTAATTAAAATTACAGGAGGAATCATTAAAGGCGGTTAAACGTGGAACGAGTACGGTAGCTAAATACTACGAGATGCTTTGTTTTACTTTGTAGTTTCAGAAGCCACTGCAAGACATCAGAACTTTACTTACACATAAAGGTGTAAATGGATCATAACCTTTTATTACACGACCCTCCGTCCAAGAAGCGAAATAGATTGAATTGGAAGGCAATTCTTTTAATGATATCGTAAGGATACTCGAGGTGGAAATGAGAATACGAAAGGGTTCTTTGGTATATACTGAAGCTAACTTATGGCGATAAGTCAGAGGTCCTGACTTAAGCTTTAATTCAACCCGCTGCACGAAATCCTGATCCCTCCACCAAAGAAGTCTTTAATCAGTGACCAATAAATTTAACTTGCTTTCCGCCCCTTTTTATGGTTTTAAGTCCTACTTCCTCCTGCTTTAATTAATTTTCATTGTATGTTTTTTCAAGTTTCAAATTTAAGTACTCGACTTTAATTGAGCTCTTAATTGACTCTTATCATATAACTTGCAAGTATAATAAGCTTATAACATAAAAGTGAAATCAAGTTTCGATTCAGTTAATTTAACTAAAATTCGGATATAAAGGGGAGAGTCAATGACTGTATATTATTTGTAAATTTTTTCAATTCGATGGTGAAGAAGGGAAATGTGGATCGCGAACTGAGAGAGATACGAGATGTGGTATACAGTTGTTTCGATCCGATTATCTACTCGGCAGCATCGGCAAAGTTGTGATTTAGTATTTTCCACGTCGTTAATTTATTGCCAAGCCTACCACATTACGGTTAAACATAGTTCATTACCATGGCTAGTAATTAAAGCATATAATAACGAGTCATAACCCTAGAGGCCTTTGGTCTTGTAAATCCTCTGTCGAACCAACTCCGCAGTTCTCTACTTTTACTCGACAAATCTCTAAATATGTAAAACAATCAATAGACCTTCATTTCAAACTTAACCTTTTCAGAATTGAAATACTTTTAAAATAGTTTTTCTTCGTTTTAATAACAAAGGAGGAGGGCTCCTAAGTGTAGAATTTTTGCTTTTCTAAAATTTTTTTTAAATAACTAGAAACTATGTTTTTGTGCAAAAAGACACCGTAATGTATCTAGTTCACACAATGTTTAAAACACATTCAAAAACATTCACATTTAACTCACCATCATCATGCATTTTCCTTTTTATGTTCCAAAAAGTGTTTTCAGTTATTTAAAATAAATTTTTGAGAGGGAAAAACTTTTACACTTGGAAACCCTCCTCCTTAGAACTAACGCTCTATATTAAATTTGTTTTAATAAAAATTAAGATCGTTGCAACAAAAGTACATGGAATATTAAATTGAATTCTTCCTGCATTTTGGAAATGTTTACTTTCGAATAACGATTTATCTTCTATTATATTAATACGATACCGAAAAAACTTCGTTCATCGTCGTACAGACTTCAAAGTTCACCTACTTTTTCCAATAGGTTACTTACAAAAATGTTCATTTCACCATGTTATTATAGTTTGTAACAATGCGCACTGGCACTATTCGTGTCAAACATGTTAAACTGAACATTTTTTTATGAACAACATATTGTTGCACATGCGCAGTAGTGCACCACAGCTGTGTAAACGTGCGCACTACTAAACAAACATTTCACATGCGCAGTTGTTTTGTATTGCTGTTACACATGCGCAATCATGCACAGTCATAGTCACACATGTGCTCTAATTAAATTCAAAAATTACGCATGCGCAGTGCTGTACTTCACCAGATAATTAAATTTTCACTACATATAGCATACTTTTTTTAATAAGTGCGCAGTAAATTCCGTCTTATTATTGCGCATGCGTAACACGGTAACATGATATCTGCACATGCGCAAAGGTACTTTTATTTAAAAAATTTGTTAAAATTGTTTTCTTTTCATTATTATTGTAATTAATGACCCATAATAGAAAAGAATATTCAAAATTCAATTTAAATATTGGAATTCAAGAAATTTAATAGAAAAATTTATATTATTGAACATAAAAAATAATAAAAACATTAAAAGTGTATTTAATTTTATTAATTTTAATCTTTTTTTCTTTAAAATGTTTATAAAATGTAACAAATTTTGATCGGAAAGTTTTCAATTTTTTATACTTTTAAAAACCATTTTCTAGGGGTACCGGGGGGGGGGGGGGGGTAATAAATATTTAACATACTGTCAGAAAATCTTCCATATAATTAGTGTTTAAAAAAGTTTTGTAAAAATTTACTTATTTATTGAGAATAACTAGTTTGAAAGTTCTCCCAATATTCATAAAATTGTACGTGGTAATCTTCTATTATATTAATACGATACCGAAAAAACTTCGTTCATCGTCGTACAGACTTCAAAGTTCACCTACTTTTTCCAATAGGTTACTTACAAAAATGTTCATTTCACCATGTTATTATAGTTTGTAACAATGCGCACTGGCACTATTCGTGTCAAACATGTTAAACTGAACATTTTTTTATGAACAACATATTGTTGCACATGCGCAGTAGTGCACAGTCATAGTCACACATGTGCTCTAATTAAATTCAAAAATTACGCATGCGCAGTGCTGTACTTCACCAGATAATTAAATTTTCACTACATATAGCATACTTTTTTTAATAAGTGCGCAGTAAATTCCGTCTTATTATTGCGCATGCGTAACACGGTAACATGATATCTGCACATGCGCAAAGGTACTTTTATTTAAAAAATTTGTTAAAATTGTTTTCTTTTCATTATTATTGTAATTAATGACCCATAATAGAAAAGAATATTCAAAATTCAATTTAAATATTGGAATTCAAGAAATTTAATAGAAAAATTATATTATTGAACATAAAAAATAATAAAAACATTAAAAGTGTATTTAATTTTATTAATTTTAATCTTTTTTTCTTTAAAATGTTTATAAAATGTAACAAATTTTGATCTGAAAGTTTTCAATTTTTCATACTTTTAAAAACCATTTTCTAGGGGTACCGGGGGGGGGGGGGGTAATAAATATTTAACATACTGTCAGAAAATCTTCCATATAATTAGTGTTTAAAAAAGTTTTGTAAAAATTTACTTATTTATTGAGAATAACTAGTTTGAAAGTTCTCCCAATATTCATAAAATTGTACGTGGTAATCTTCTATTATATTAATACGATACAAAAAACTTCGTTCATCGTCGTACAGACTTCAAAGTTCACCTACTTTTTCCAATAGGTTACTTACAAAAATGTTCATTTCACCATGTTATTATAGTTTGTAACAATGCGCACTAGCACTATTCGTGTCAAACATGTTAAACTGAACATTTTTTTATGAACAACATATTGTTGCACATGCGCAGTAGTGCACCACAGCTGTGTAAACGTGCGCACTACTAAACAAACATTTCACATGCGCAGTTGTTTTGTATTGCTGTTACACACGCGCAACCATGCACAGTCATAGTCACACATGTGCTTTAATTAAATTCAAAAATTACGCATGCGCAGTGCTGTACTTCACCAGATAATTAAATTTTCACTACATATAGCATACTTTTTTTAATAAGTGCGCAGTAAATTCCGTCTTATTATTGCGCATGCGTAACACGGTAACATGATATCTGCACATGCGCAAAGGTACTTTTATTTAAAAAATTTGTTAAAATTGTTTTCTTTTCATTATTATTGTAATTAATGACCCATAATAGAAAAGAATATTCAAAATTCAATTTAAATATTGGAATTCAAGAAATTTAATAGAAAAATTTATATTATTGAACATAAAAAATAATAAAAACATTAAAAGTGTATTTAATTTTATTAATTTTAATCTTTTTTTCTTTAAAATGTTTATAAAATGTAACAAATTTTGATCTGAAAGTTTTCAATTTTTCATACTTTTAAAAACCATTTTCTAGGGGTACCGGGGGGGGGGGGGGGTAATAAATATTTAACATACTGTCAGAAAATCTTCCATATAATTAGTGTTTAAAAAAGTTTTGTAAAAATTTACTTATTTATTGAGAATAACTAGTTTGAAAGTTCTCCCAATATTCATAAAATTGTACGTGGTAATCTTCTATTATATTAATACGATACCGAAAAAACTTCGTTCATCGTCGTACAGACTTCAAAGTTCACCTACTTTTTCCAATAGGTTACTTACAAAAATGTTCATTTCACCATGTTATTATAGTTTGTAACAATGCGCACTGGCACTATTCGTGTCAAACATGTTAAACTGAACATTTTTTTATGAACAACATATTGTTGCACATGCGCAGTAGTGCACCACAGCTGTGTAAACGTGCGCACTACTAAACAAACATTTCACATGCGCAGTTGTTTTGTATTGCTGTTACACATGCGCAATCATGCACAGTCATAGTCACACATGTGCTCTAATTAAATTCAAAAATTACGCATGCGCAGTGCTGTACTTCACCAGATAATTAAATTTTCACTACATATAGCATACTTTTTTTAATAAGTGCGCAGTAAATTCCGTCTTATTATTGCGCATGCGTAACACGGTAACATGATATCTGCACATGCGCAAAGGTACTTTTATTTAAAAAATTTGTTAAAATTGTTTTCTTTTCATTATTATTGTAATTAATGACCCATAATAGAAAAGAATATTCAAAATTCAATTTAAATATTGGAATTCAAGAAATTTAATAGAAAAATTTATATTATTGAACATAAAAAATAATAAAAACATTAAAAGTGTATTTAATTTTATTAATTTTAATCTTTTTTTCTTTAAAATGTTTATAAAATGTAACAAATTTTGATCTGAAAGTTTTCAATTTTTCATACTTTTAAAAACCATTTTCTAGGGGTACCGGGGGGGGGGGGGGGGTAATAAATATTTAACATACTGTCAGAAAATCTTCCATATAATTAGTGTTTAAAAAAGTTTTGTAAAAATTTACTTATTTATTGAGAATAACTAGTTTGAAAGTTCTCCCAATATTCATAAAATTGTACGTGGTAATCTTCTATTATATTAATACGATACCGAAAAAACTTCGTTCATCGTCGTACAGACTTCAAAGTTCACCTACTTTTTCCAATAGGTTACTTACAAAAATGTTCATTTCACCATGTTATTATAGTTTGTAACAATGCGCACTGGCACTATTCGTGTCAAACATGTTAAACTGAACATTTTTTTATGAACAACATATTGTTGCACATGCGCAGTAGTGCACCACAGCTGTGTAAACGTGCGCACTACTAAACAAACATTTCACATGCGCAGTTGTTTTGTATTGCTGTTACACATGCGCAATCATGCACAGTCATAGTCACACATGTGCTCTAATTAAATTCAAAAATTACGCATGCGCAGTGCTGTACTTCACCAGATAATTAAATTTTCACTACATATAGCATACTTTTTTTAATAAGTGCGCAGTAAATTCCGTCTTATTATTGCGCATGCGTAACACGGTAACATGATATCTGCACATGCGCAAAGGTACTTTTATTTAAAAAATTTGTTAAAATTGTTTTCTTTTCATTATTATTGTAATTAATGACCCATAATAGAAAAGAATATTCAAAATTCAATTTAAATATTGGAATTCAAGAAATTTAATAGAAAAATTTATATTATTGAACATAAAAAATAATAAAAACATTAAAAGTGTATTTAATTTTATTAATTTTAATCTTTTTTTCTTTAAAATGTTTATAAAATGTAACAAATTTTGATCTGAAAGTTTTCAATTTTTCATACTTTTAAAAACCATTTTCTAGGGGTACCGGGGGGGGGGGGGGGGGGTAATAAATATTTAACATACTGTCAGAAAATCTTCCATATAATTAGTGTTTAAAAAAGTTTTGTAAAAATTTACTTATTTATTGAGAATAACTAGTTTGAAAGTTCTCCCAATATTCATAAAATTGTACGTGGTAATCTTCTATTATATTAATACGATACCGAAAAAACTTCGTTCATCGTCGTACAGACTTCAAAGTTCACCTACTTTTTCCAATAGGTTACTTACAAAAATGTTCATTTCACCATGTTATTATAGTTTGTAACAATGCGCACTGGCACTATTCGTGTCAAACATGTTAAACTGAACATTTTTTTATGAACAACATATTGTTGCACATGCGCAGTAGTGCACCACAGCTGTGTAAACGTGCGCACTACTAAACAAACATTTCACATGCGCAGTTGTTTTGTATTGCTGTTACACATGCGCAATCATGCACAGTCATAGTCACACATGTGCTCTAATTAAATTCAAAAATTACGCATGCGCAGTGCTGTACTTCACCAGATAATTAAATTTTCACTACATATAGCATACTTTTTTTAATAAGTGCGCAGTAAATTCCGTCTTATTATTGCGCATGCGTAACACGGTAACATGATATCTGCACATGCGCAAAGGTACTTTTATTTAAAAAATTTGTTAAAATTGTTTTCTTTTCATTATTATTGTAATTAATGACCCATAATAGAAAAGAATATTCAAAATTCAATTTAAATATTGGAATTCAAGAAATTTAATAGAAAAATTTATATTATTGAACATAAAAAATAATAAAAACATTAAAAGTGTATTTAATTTTATTAATTTTAATCTTTTTTTCTTTAAAATGTTTATAAAATGTAACAAATTTTGATCTGAAAGTTTTCAATTTTTCATACTTTTAAAAACCATTTTCTAGGGGTACCGGGGGGGGGGGGGTAATAATTATTTAACATACTGTCAGAAAATCTTCCATATAATTAGTGTTTAAAAAAGTTTTGTAAAAATTTACTTATTTATTGAGAATAACTAGTTTGAAAGTTCTCCCAATATTCATAAAATTGTACGTGGTAATCTTCTATTATATTAATACGATACCGAAAAAACTTCGTTCATCGTCGTACAGACTTCAAAGTTCACCTACTTTTTCCAATAGGTTACTTACAAAAATGTTCATTTCACCATGTTATTATAGTTTGTAACAATGCGCACTGGCACTATTCGTGTCAAACATGTTAAACTGAACATTTTTTTATGAACAACATATTGTTGCACATTCGCAGTAGTGCACCACAGCTGTGTAAACGTGCGCACTACTAAACAAACATTTCACATGCGCAGTTGTTTTGTATTGCTGTTACACATGCGCAATCATGCACAGTCATAGTCACACATGTGCTCTAATTAAATTCAAAAATTACGCATGCGCAGTGCTGTACTTCACCAGATAATTAAATTTTCACTACATATAGCATACTTTTTTTAATAAGTGCGCAGTAAATTCCGTCTTATTATTGCGCATGCGTAACACGGTAACATGATAACTGCACATGCGCAAAGGTGCTTTTTTTTTTTTTTTTTTTTTTTTTTTTTTTTTTTTTTTTAATTCCAACGAAAATTAAAATTTCGTTTTTCTCCACTTGTAAAATGTTGTGCGTACAATTTAGTCTCTAAAATTATATGTTTTAAACATTGCATTAAACTTTTTTGCTAACATGTTTTTTAATGTCAATTCATGTGGAAATTGCTAAACAATCATTATTTGTTACGATTTTTACCACTGCGCATACCTAACGTTTGTAGAAAGCTACTGCGCATGTGTAATGTTTGTAAAAAACTACTGCGCATGTGTTAAATCGACAAAAACCTACGCGCAATTTTTTCATTTGTTTTTTAAGAATAATTTTTTATTTTGTATCCTACTTTAAGTATATTTTTCTTACATTTTGAAATAATTAGTTTTTCGAAATAATTTAAATGACAATGTGTCGATTTAGACTATTTTTGGATAAATGAAAATTTTAACGATCACAAAGCTTTTTCTATGTGGAAACAAACATTATTCCAATATAGAAACATAACGGAAATAAACTCAGATTCGAAAATTTAATTTAAAAAAAAATGTAGATCCATTAAGATTTTTTATATTTTTTCTGTGATCATTTACAAAAATAGTTTAGATTATCAAGCTTCAAATTTTGCAATAATAATATAATAGAACTCATACTCAATTAGTACCTATAATCGATCAGTGATAATTCAATTAGACAACATTAATTAATAGCTTCATAATATTGATGTAAATAATACATTACATATTACAAGATTTATTTTTTCCAATATAATAATAATAAAACATAACAATAAAAATTATTGAAATATAAAAAATTTGTAAAAAAAATATTAAACATTCAATTAACAATAAGTTTACTAATATTTTATGAAATGTCCACATCAATAAACAATTAAATTAATATTAATGACCGAGCGAGCGTCAGCGAGCGAGGTTCATTACGCTAGTTTACATTAAGTGTGTATCTTAGATAAAGGTGTTTTAATTGTACAAATTAATGGAATAATCCTAAGAAAGAAAAAGATATTTTCGTAAATACACAAAGAGATAGTGATTATTACACTATTTATGAAATAAAAATTCTTCTGCGTTAAATGGAGGACACAAATCACTTGTTACAAGAAGTTGTGAAGGAGGACAAGAACTTTATCTCGTGAAGCAATTCGAGAGAATCGTCATTTCCCTAAAAGTCTCTGAATCATGAAGCTCTAGTTTAGTAAGGAGAGAACGATAAGTCCAGAAAATTAGTGATAGGATAGGACCAAAGAGCGACGGCGACACCAGATTCAGAAGAAAAGCCGTCGCTGTCGCTCCAGGAAAATTTACGCAACGGCACCGAAGACCGCTTTCGCCCCCCACACTCCCCCTTTCCTTACTTCGTCTAATTCAAAACTATAAATCGAGGGCGTCTGTTGTATGTATGATGGCGGGTTGGCGTGAACTGAGAACTCAACCGACGAACTCGCAAGAGAGACAAGGATCGGCGAAGAAAGAGTAAGAGTTAGAGCGAGAGAGAAGATGAGAGAGACAGAGAATGGAGCCAGAGTAACAGATGCTACACAATAAACACCTCCCGTCACATCGCTCCATAAATCGCGCGGCAGGCTCCTAGAAGAAACATTCTGCTTCTCCAACCCCCTTCTGTATCTACTTCTCATCCCGCTTTCTTCTATAACATCTCCAAGTACACTTCGTCCGTCAGTGTTTTCTAATCTTGAATAAATAACTGCTTTTAATCAGCAAGATTAATTAAGGGAATGATTTATTAGTGGAAAATTTGACTTCATTTTCTTTAACCTGAGAAATACTTTGCAAGTGTTTTAGTTTGATGCTAATTAAAAAATAATTACACTGAAAAAACCTTAGATCAAATTCAGTAGCGTACGCTATTCAATTTGAATCGTATCAAAAATCAAAATGGAACCTCGTTTTTTATTAAATTGAGTCAACCAGTGGTGTAACTACACCCCCGCGAGACTCCGCGGTGCAGAAGGGGGGCCTGAACTGGGCCCTTATCGTTTCGACAAAATTTTTTTTTTTTGTAGTTAATGTTATATTTAGTTAAGGTTTGATCGCTCTCCATTGTTAATTGAATTGAGAAATTTTTTCGATCCGTTGGAGCAAATTGGATTAGGTTTTTTTTAAATTAAACAAATTCAAAAAAAAAACACTAAACACTTTTTTAGTTTTGATCGCTGTTTATTTGCGACGTTTCGTCAATAATCCATTGACCTCTTCAGGCTGTAACACATTGTAAACAAACAAGTTTTTAACACTAAACAACACTAAATAACAATAAATTTTTTTATTAAAACAAGTCTAGGATTTTAATACCTTATAAACATTTTAGAATTTAATTTCAAGTCATCACCACATTTGGTGACTTTGTCAAGCACAACTCTTTCTCGTCAAGGTAGAAAGCAGACTAACCGAATTTAAAATAAAATTAGAAATGTCAAATTATCCGATAAATACAAACAGTACAAATGTAAACAGAGGCAATGACAGAAACACGTGTATATCAGCTGTTTTCGGAGACGAATTACAATACAGAAACTTTTCATTATCTCGTCTATTCTATAATTACATTTTTTAAAAGATTTTTATAAATGTGATTGAGGTTCCCAATATTTGTTTTTTTATTAATGCTATTAGGATCGTGATTTACGAACATCTCCAATTTTTTTCATAATCAACTATTTTGACATTTTCGAAGTCGAATTCATGCTGATTCTCAATGCAGTGTTTTTGAATGACTTGGTTTATTTTTGAATTTTTCCTATGTTCATTGATCCTAGTTCTTAGCGTTCTTTTTGTTTCCCCGTAATACACCGCTGAACATTGCTTGCATGAAATTTTATATACTAAACCATTTTTGTCCCATTTATCAGTGACATCTTTCTTCAAATTTTACAAAATTAGATATTATTGAAACAGTGAAAAATATTGAATCGTCTCTTAACTTTCTAGAAATAGACACTATAGCAAAAAACCAAATTCGAGGGAAAATGGTCGGAAATGTTCAGATGTTTATGAATCAAAAGCAACTAAGAAATATTACAAATGAAAATAAACAATTTTCGAAAAATTTAAAATTTACAAAAAATTTTTTAAAGACACAAAACAATTTAATTTTTACCACTGCAGATAAGGGCAATCATACTGTTTGCCTAAAAAAATCAGAATATATATCGAAAGCTAATGCTCTGTTAAATGACAACAGTGTTTACAAAGAAATTACTAATAATCCGTTAAAACTTTTACAAACTGAAGTATCAAAATTTCTTAAACGGTTAAATAGTAACGGACTCCTGTCAACTAAGTTTCATAACAATGCTCTCACAGAAACAGATAAATCACTGCCGTTGTTTTATGGATTACCTAAAATTCATAAAACAAATGTTCCACTTAGACCAATAGTTTCTTGTGTCAACTCTCCTAACCACACCTTAGCTAAAATTTTGTACAATAATTTGAAAAAAGCGATTCCGCCGCCAACATCGCACATAAATAATAGTTTTGAACTGAAAGAAAAGATAAAAAATTTGGTAATTCCGAATGACTATGTTTTACTATCGTTGGACGTTAGCTCTTTATTTACTAATATCCCGTGTACAGAGTCTAGATAAACGTTACCATAAGATTAGAAATAAATGTGAATTACCGTGTTCTGAGATCATCGACATAACAAAATTTTTATGTAAAAACACCTACTTTAAATTTAACAATAAATTTTATCAACAAATCCACGGGACTCCCATGGGTTCTCCAATCTCCCTTTTTTTTGCAGATATTTGTATGGAAGATTTGGAAGAAAATTGTTTAAATATTTTAAAAAAAGAATATAATTGTAACGTTCTCTTTTATTTCCGTTATGTTGATGATACTGTTACTTGTGTGCATAAAGATTTTGTAAATACTGTTGTCCATGTCTTTAACAATTACCATAAAAAGCTTCAATTTTTATTTTATTTATTTATTAAAATCCTAGCCTTGTTTTAATAGAAAAAATTATTGTTATTTAGTGTTGTTTAGTGTTAAAAACTTGTTTGTTTACAATGTGTTACAGCCTGAAGAGGTCAATGGATTATTGACGAAACGTCGCAAATAAACAGCGATCAAAACTAAAAAAGTGTTTAGTGTTTTTTTTTTAAATTTGTTTAATTTAAAAAAAAACCTAATCCAATTTGCTCCAACGGATCGAAAAAATTTCTCAATTTAATTAATGTTATATTGTTTAACCTAAAGTAATGTTATTTCGTACTCCTACTAAAGTCAAAAGTTTTTAGGTTTTAATTATAAAATATTTTATTTTAATGAATTAATTGAATCATTTATTATTTTTTTAATTTATTAAAATTAAATATTTAATAATTAGAACCAAAAATTCTTTGATGTTAGTAGCTGTACAAAATAACAGTGCCTCAGGTTGAACAATATAACATGGGCTAGAAATGTCGAATTCTTAAATCGTGAAAATGAGATAGAAAAGGGCATATATTTGTGTTATTTTATATATCAAAGTTGTATGAATTAAATTCAAAATAAATTATGATTTTAATTAATATATAAGCGTATCTCAGAAACCTTTAACTTTTTAATAAAAAAAGGCCTGAATTTTTTTTAAGCCCTCTATTCAAAATTGACCCAAGTAAAGTTTATATTCCAAACTTCTAAATTTTATTCATGGACAGATAAAAAATTGTATCTACACTTAGTTATTATTAAGTTACAACTGAAAACATCTTTAACCTATAATAAAGAAAAAATCAACAACTGGTTGTTTATTAAGGTGAGAAATAATTGAGCCAGTATCATTTTGACACAGCGTGTAGGAACGAGTTTAAAGTTCACACAAATTGTCAACCAAATTTGATCATGGGATCTTATACTTAATATCATAAGGTGTAATAATCAATTTTTTTAAAAATCCTATCTGCTTAATTGCTCTTAAAATTTAAAAAAATTTAAAAATTTACAAACAAAAATTTTTATTTTTTATTTTTATTAATTTTGTTTGCTCTTTACTTCAAGTAATGTTTTAAAAAACATTTCTGAGTCATACAAACTGAAGAAACCATTTATACTAATGAATAAATTATTAAAATTAGTGTAAATAAGGTTTCGCGAATTCAAAAATAATCTTTACTTTTACTTATTTCATTCGATACAATTAAAACAATTGATATAGTGTTATGTAACCTAATATTAATCGTGTTTTTGCAAAATGTCGCAGTATTTAACTCATTCAGAAAATCGAAAGAAAGTTTGTGCTGTGTGTGGCAAAAGTACTTATTTTTTGCTTACCAAAAATTATTTTTTTGCCACACACAGCACAAACTTTCTTTCGGTTTTCTGAATGAGTTAAATACTGCGACATTTTGCAAAAACACGATTAATATTAGGTTACATAACACTCACTAGAAAAACAAAGTCTTACTTTGTTTACAACTTAAAATCAGCCAATTTTTCGGGTTAAAATCAGTTTCAGTACATTTTATGGCTGAAATCCAGTCGAATTTGAGTCTCATGTAAACAATAGCAGTCCAAAGTGGGCTTAAATCAAAACTTCTTTTTTAGAGTGCTATATCAATTGTTTTAATTGTATCGAATGAAATAAGTAAAAGTAAAGATTATTTTTGAATTCGCGAAACCTTATTTACACTAATTTTAATAATTTATTCATTAGTATAAATGGTTTCTTCAGTTTGTATGACTCAGAAATGTTTTTTAAACCATTACTTGAAGTAAAGAGCAAACAAAATTAATAAAAATAAAAAATAAAAATTTTTGTTTGGAAATTTTTAAATTTTTTTAAATTTTAAGAGCAATTAAGCAGATAGGATTTTTAAAAAAATTGATTATTATACCTTATGATATTAAGTATAAGATCCCATGATCAAATTTGGTTGACAATTTGTGTGAACTTTAAACTCGTTCCTACACGCTGTGTTGACACATGACTTAATTTTAGATTGTTATATTGTACAGAATGGAAATGTTATTTTCTACAACTGCTAAATGTTATTTTGTACAGTTTTGAAAAATGAATTTGTTATTTTGTACAATTTTTTAAAAAAGCAATAAAACATTGGAAGTACAATATTTTAGCTTTTTTAAAGAATTGTACAAAATAACAAATTCATTTTTCAAAATTGTACAAAATATCATTTAGCAGTTGTACAAAATAACATTTCCATTCTGTACAATATAACAATCTAAAATTAAGTCATGTGTCAAAATGAGCCAGTATCATTTTGACACATGACTTAATTTTAGATTGTTATATTGTACAGAATGGAAATGTTATTTTGTACAACTGCTAAATGTTATTTTGTACAGTTTTGAAAAATGAATTTGTTATTTTGTACAATTTTTTAAAAAAGCAATAAAACATTGGAAGTACAATATTTTAGCTTTTTTAAAGAATTGTACAAAATAACAAATTCATTTTTCAAAATTGTACAAAATATCATTTAGCAGTTGTACAAAATAACATTTCCATTCTGTACAATATAACAATCTAAAATTAAGTCATGTGTCAAAATGATACTGGCTCGTCAAAATGATACTGGCTCAAATAATTGTCAATTTCCCGCACATTATAAAATTTGTAGGTATTTATTTTTTTCACTAATTTTCTAAAAATGATTAATTTTTATTTTCTTTTTAACACTTATTTCTTCTCTCTTTAGTTTTTGTATAGGGAAGTGGGCCCCAAGATGAACATTTCGTATAAATGGCTCATTAATTTGACTAACAAAAATATTCCTTCAGAAGTTTCTGATATTGTCACTTTGGGTCCAAATTTCAACATTGCACAAAAAGTGTCTAAACAAAATATTATTTCCACAATTAAAAATGTAGAATCAACTCTTTAACCATTAAATTTAGATTCAAATATAAAAAATGAAATTAGAGATTAAATCAGTGCCAGTAATTCTAACATGATAAACAAGAATGCTCATATTAATCATTTTCAAAAAGACATTTAAAAAAAATAAAGTTGACAAAAGAATTTCTGAATAAAAACCCTGATGTGTTTTTTACAACCTCTGACAAAGGTAATACAACAGTTTGTGTGAACAAGAATGATTGTTTGTCCAAAGCGGAAGCTTTACTTTCGGATAAAAAAACTTATGAAATTATTAAAAGAAACCCTATTAAAAAATTACAAACCAACACTTACACAATTCTCAAACGCTTAAACGATAATGAATTTTTGAAATTTAAATACAATAAACTTCAATCAACTATGACAGACACTACCTTGGCAAAATTTTACGGTTTACCAAAAATTCATAAACAAAATGTTCTGCTTCGACCAATTATCTCGCTTGTTGGAAGTCCTACTCATTTTTTGGCAAAAACAATATATGATGAACTTAAAAAGGCTATACGTCTTCTTAAATCTCATATAAACAATAGCTTTGAATTAAAAGAGAAAATTAAAAACATTAAAATTCCGGATGCTTCTATACCTATAGTTTTAAGAAAAAGCTTTCATCGCTTATTATTTTTATCATTATTTATTACTTGTATTTGAAAGTATAAGTTGTTAATAAATTAATTTTATTTATTTTGGAAAATATATTTTTAATAAAGCCATGTTAGACAAGTAACTTTGGAAAATTTATATCTCTGAAAATATTGAGAGGGGTTGACTTCCTTGCTTTAAAGTTTAACGGTTTTTAGGTGTAGGTATTTGACAAACTATTTAATGGCATGTGATGCCGTATGACGTCACTGATGTATGGCACAATAATTAAAATAAGGTGAAAATTATGCTCATGTTATGAACACTTTACTTCCATGCATGTAAGCAATAGATTAAAGTAATGTAAACAAAAGTGAATTTCGTTAAAAAGAAAAAAGCCATATCTATCAATTTTCTAGAAACTATTTACTATATATACTTTTTACAAACATTTCACTCGATTTGGTTATACAGAGCTTAGAAAAAAGAGTAACTGATATTATGAACAAATCAAAAATTCCGTTTGATGAAATTATCCATTGTACTAAATTTTTGTTTGACAACACTTACTTTGTTTTTAATAATGAATTCTACAGACAACTATTTGGCACCCCAATAGGGTCCCCCATTTTGCCTTTATTTGCAAATATAGTCATGGATGATCTGGAGACGGACTGCTTAATTAAATTAAAAAAAGAAAATTGTATACCGATTCTTTATGTCAAATATGTTGATGATACATTTATGATTATTAAAAAAGATCAAGTTAATTTGATTGTCAACACTTTTAATACTTACAATACAAATCTTAAATTCACTTATGAAATTGAAATTGACAATCGAATAGATTTCTTAGATATGACTTTAATGAGAAATAATAATCAAATCATTACTAATTGGTTCCAATAACCTTTGTCATCAAATAGGTTGATTAATTATTTTTCTAGCCATCTGATACAACAAAAGAAAAATATAGTTTACAATCTCGTGGATAGAGCCTTACTTTTGTCAGATGCTTCTTTTCATGATAACAATATTAAAAAAATCATCGATATTCTCCTCAATAATAACTATCCATTGGAATTTATACAAAAACATATTCATACTCGATGCAAGAAAATTAAGTACAAAACGAATAACAATAAAAAAAACAACCATGGTTTATCAACGTCTTCCTAAAGTTTACCTTCCATTTAACAATAACTTTTATAAAATTTCGAATATTTTGAAAGATTTTAATATTTTATCTATTCCAATGGTTAATAAAAGTTTTAATTCATTTATAAGACTAGGTAAAGATGTTTCTGACAAATGGTCAAAAACCAATATTGTTTATAAATTTAATTGCAACAAGTACCCGGCAACATATATTGGAGAAACAAAAAGAACTTTGAAAGAAAGAATTCGTGAACACAAGAAAGGTGAAGGTCCCGATTCTGTCATCGAACAACACCAATCAAAATCACAACACACATTTGACTTTGATGACGTAAAAATTGGCGACTCTGAACCTAATTATAAAAAAAGACTTATATCAGAGATGATACATATCAAAGGTTTTAATAACACAATTAATAAGAAAGAAGATATTTGTTTCCTCAGTAACAGATATTTTCCGTTATTGAGAAAACTTAAATTCTAATTATTGTGTTCCATTGTTTTGATATCATTTAATTGTCGTCGACTTACTTATTAATGTTTAATATTTACCTCTGACTTTCAGTTTGACAAAAGCATTCGTCTTGTCGACAATGATTTTTAATTTTTATTTATTTGACTCATTGTCCGTTTATACAAAAAGAAAAAACAAAAAAATTTATTTTTGCCAAAATTTGACAATGTATTGTTGATTGTTGACTTGTTACTATGTAACTAATTGTAAGTGGTAAATTCGGAGGTATGTTTCTTATTTTTGTATGTTATATTTTTTTTGAATTTTTTTATGAAAGAAAAAAGTGAGAACTGTTTTAAGAAAATTATTTTACTGTATTTTTCTAAATTTGATGTTTTGTTTGTTTTTAATAAAGTGGCCTGAAGAGGATGGCGAACAGAGACATCGAAACGTAGCACATATAAATATAAATATTTAATATTTAATATAACATATAAGTATTTAAATTTGTGATTTAGAATAAGTCCTTAACGTTATAATATTATTTATTTATCGTATAATAATATTCTAAAATGATTTTACTAATATTGTGTTTGTATACAAATTTTTACAGGGGCTCAAAAAAATGGTGTCATGTACCCTAAGATGGACAGGCAACAATTTTTGTTGTATTTATTTTCATATTATCGATTATACACTTTATTCAATAATTTTTTGAGACACCTAATTAAAATTTTTTATTTTCCGCCATGAAATATGATGTTATCGTTTCAGATTTTGATATATCGATATTTTTCGATATCTTATTACTTTCTGACTGTTAAGCTATTAAATTGAAGTTTTTGGAAATGTTAATTTTTGATAAATACAGTAAAATGATTAAAAATTAGTTTAAGAATTTTTACTCGATGTTTATTTTTTATTTACCACATTTTTCAGAGAGTTTTAAGAAGGTGTCCATCATGGGGACAGTTCTTTATAAAAACCTAAAGATTTAATTTCATAAGGGTTTTCGATGTGCCACAAGTTTCTTTCAAAATAGATAAATAAACAAAATGATTTGTCAAAATGGTTAAAATAGAGGGACAAGTTTTGAGAGTTCATAATTTCTGAAATAATTAAAATTTTCAATTTTCTTTTGTTTAATATTGATCCTGATTTCATTAACTTTAAATTCATCTGATACAGAGTCATTAATTTTTATTCTTTTTGTTATTTTTCATTACTTAAAACATTCAAAACTAGGGTAAGAGACAAGTACAAATTTATATAATATCAATTGAGAGAAGTAACTCATATTATAATTAACATTTTAAAACACAAATTAATAAAAAATATATCAAAATCATCTGGATATATTTATATCCAAGGGACATAAAAGTTAAAGGTTTCTGAGATATGTCCATATATTTTAACAAATAATAAACGAAATTAACAGTTTTTTATACAAATAAAAAATTGAATAGATTAAAAGTGGGATAGTTTAAAAATTTCGTTTGATTACGCCACTGGAGTCAACCATGTTCAAGTTAAGTTTTTGAAAAAACCGGATAATATTGTGAAATAATGAATAATTGTGTAAAATAAGAAGAAATATAATAATTGCTTGATGTGAATAACGTATCAGCCTTTTAATAATTTGTTTAATTTCAAAAACAGATGCTTGTAGTCTCGCATTAAGGAAGTTTATCCAAAAAACCAATTTCTACAGATTCTTATACAATTTTAATGACATATTAAATGCATTACTTTACATGTACTGTTACAACTTTATTGAATTTTACCGTTCTGTTTTTAATATATAAATTTGAAAAGTTGGGATTTTAACATGGAAAAAGTAACAAAACGCACAAAATGACTATATTTTAATTAATTAAAGAAACACGGTTCTATATAAACTTTTTTAAAAAACTAATATAGTTTAAACTGTAATATAATACAACTTTTACAACAATATTTAATTAATTTATCGTATCGTTGTTAAGAAAATGTTATTCAAGGTTAGTAATTCTTCACTTTCTTTAAATAATCAGGAAAAAAAATTTTAATAGCTTGAAAATTTCAACGGAAAATTATTTTTTCAATAAAATTTGTTTGTGTAATAATTTTAACTACAAAATACTATTTAGAAACAAAATTATAAGAAGAAATGAAATTAAAAAAATATTGACTATCATGGCACAGTGATCCAAAATTGTAATTTACTGTTCATAATTGCCTACAGCCTACAATTTTTTATGGATTTTGACGTTTTTTTTTAATCTTCAGTGATAAATTCCCCAGACCACCATTGGGCCGGATTTTTTATTTTCATTTTGAAAAATTTGTTATTTAAACAAATAAGTTGAAAAATGAACCTACGGTAACAGTATTTGTTGTATATTTTTAAAAAAGTGCTTCAATTAACTATGAAAGTATTTTTGCAATCATATAAATGCTCAAGGACCAAAAATTCATAATGAATAATTTTATTCCAATTGTTATTAACAATTGTTATAAACAACTACCTATACCCTAAAAAACGCGTTTTTGGGGTTTTTCAATATTTTTTTTTCTCTTTAACTTGACGTGCTAAACCTAGTACGTCTATAGGTTGTTCAGCATGGCAGGATAAAGAGAAAAAAAATATTGAAAAACCCCAAAAACGCGCTTTTTAGGGTATAAGGTAAATGTCCCAATTAGTGCACTACTAAGAATTTTACTAAAATAAATAAAGAAAAAATTAGTTTTTAATTCTACTATGAAAATAATTTTTTGCATTGAATTGAAGCCAATCCTTATCTGAATTTAAGATGATTTTGATTCAGGTTTTATTATCAAAATATAATAAATTATTGTTTTTTAGTGAAATAATTTTATTGCACCAATTTGTAAACATGCATGAAAAATGCATGGCGATTGTCATATTTTTCTTGATCTGTCAAGACGAAGTATATAAAAGGTAAAATTAAAAACATTTGTTTTTTCTATTATTTTGATACTATGTGGTTTTTATTTTAAACATTTAAACACAGTTGTGCACAAATTGGTACGTGTCTACAAATAGGGACATTTACCTTAGGTATTTGTTTATAACAAGTGTTAATAACAATTGGAATAAAACTTTTCATTATGGATGTTTGGTCCTTGAGCATTTATATGATTGTAAAAATACTTTCATAGTTAATTGAAGCACTTTTTTAAAAAATATACAACAAATACTGTTACCGTAGGTTCATTTTTCAACTTATTTGTTTAAATAAAAAATGTTGCAAAATGAAAATCAGAAATCCGGCCCAATGGTGGTCTGGGAAATTTATCGCTAAAGATTAAAAAAAAAACGTCAAAATCTATAAAAAATTGTAGGCTGTAGGCAATTATGAACAGTAAATTACAATTTTGGACCACTGTGCATGGTCCGATAGAATGAGAACCGCTTGAGGGTATAAGCGTCCTTAACTTGACGCATATTTTGAGGTTATAAACATGAAAACATGAGTTTTAATAGAGGAAGGAGTGCCAACCTGATAATGCGGAATTGATTGGAACTATCGGCGCTATCATCAAAAACTTAAATTATGTCACTAAATTTGAAAAATTGTAGTTAAGCTTTATTATTTTTTACTACTGTTTAAATATAAATAATAATTAATATTTTTTGACTAAAAATTACTAATTATTTATGTAGGTACAAAAAGTGTTGTAGGGGAGACCGAGGAGGAAAGTAACAAAAATCAGTTTTTTGATGCTAGCATTAAAACTATTTGTCGGATAAGTTCTGTAAACATATTAATCGAAAGCTTGGACTTTCACCTATTAAATAAAATTGGAATTAAACATTAATAATAATTTGATAGTTCACTGCAGGACTTTTTAATCAGCTCTTTTTTTGTTACTTTACTCCCCACCCCTGAGGTGGAAAGTAACAGCACGAAGGAGGAAAGTAACACTTTAAAATTAAGGCTAGCATTTCAAATATAAAACTGCTATTAATTTAAATTATTTTTATTATGAACATATAACAAGACAAAGTGATATTAACTAGGTAAATTTTGTACATAATTGGCAGATATTTTTGCACTTTTTTGAAATCAAGTTTTTTTTAACTATTTAGTATTCGTTGAATAAGAATAACATTAAAAAAGCATCGTTTCTTAAAAATTCCAATCAAAAGTCCAAAATTTAGTCTTTAAAATATAAAATAAACATATAAAATCACATAGTTATAAAAAAGGAGGAGGTTTATAAAAATAAAGCATTAGATGAGGAGGAAAGTAACAACGTGTTACTTTCCACCTCACCCCTCTTTTCCTTGGATTTCAAAAAACAAGTTTAAATTACACAAAAGTATTTTGCATTTTTTAATTATGCACTAGCACAACTTAAAGATAAATAAAAAAGCTTCAAAAAAACGAAAAGCATATTTAAAATATGTATAAAATCAAAAAATTATGATATTTTGAAAATTTAGGCAAAAACTTACTTTTGACGTAATTTTTGCACAAAATGTCAGTATCAGATATATAGCTTCCGGTAGACCCCTAATATAATTTGGGGGAGGTAGATGACTTAAAATTATTTAAGGACTATGTCTGTCCGCTCATTGGTTTAGAAGTTATAAGCGTTGTTACTTTCCACCTCTGTTACTTTCCTCCTCGGTCTCCCCTATATTTTTTTAAATATTGGAAAAAATATTTGTAATTTGAAATACTTTTAAGCGGGGCTATTTTGTGCACAAAACCGCTCTTCTTCCACTCTACGCTTTATTAAAATTCAGAATTTGAAAAAATATAAAATTTAGCTATTCAGTTATGTTGTAGACATACTTCTAAGGGAGCCCTATAAGTTAGCTAACGAAAAGAAATTTTTGTCTGAGTTGTAGAAACACAAATTTGAGCACAAAAGAATACCACTGATGGGGCTATTTTGTGCATCAAAGTTTGTTTATTTTTAAAGTTGTTTAAAATATTTTTCCATTCTCATCGTAAAGGAGATCTTAAATTTGTAGGATTTTGAACTTTTGCTAATTTCCACATTTCTCGACGTTTTGAGACCTCTTGATTCCGAAAAAATGGGTTTTACGAAAATGTCTGTCTGTATGTCTGTTTGTAGACAAAAATTTCAGGATCGGATAACTTGAGTAAAAATTTTTGCATCAACTTCATCTACACTTTTTTAAGATCTAAAAATACAGATTAAGTTCATTAGCCATATATTTTGGACCAAAAATCTCAAAAATAAAACATTTTTAAAAATCAAAAAATTTCCAGTTTTTTAAATTTTACAAAAAAAAATTTATTTTAATTTTTGACTCAAAGTACAAGTAAAATCAAACAAATTTCGTTTACAAAAGTTTCCGATATAACACAAACCCAAAAAGGTATGAATTTTTGAAATTTTACAATTGTATTAGATTCTTACATGGGTCTAAAGAGGGGGGGGGGGGGGGGTAAAATCTGTCAGCATACTGTTGACGCATTCTCATCTTATGCGTCTGAAGTAGATTTGTAGTACATTAAAGGAAACTATGAAACTCTCTGCCTCCAAAAATATGACTAAAATTTTTAAATTCACACCTGGGAAAAAAATTAAAGTTTATACTAATTAAAACATTTATGAATAAATATTATTATGTCGTTATTATTAATATATCAGTAAGTTTAAATATAAATTAAAAATTTGTTTTTTCTGATTTCTGATAAAGAATTAAGTATTTTGTTTTTGTACTCTATGCAGTCTAGATATCAGAAAATATTTATACCTATAGTAGCAAAATTAAAAGTTCAAAATAAAGATTTAATTTATTGAAACCCTTGCGTGCACAAAATAGCGCCGCTTGACGGTATGTTATTCTAATTCTAGAATTTTTATAGTGCAACAAACTGTAAATTAACTAAATATTAATGGTTATAGTTTTGAAAACATCATAAAACAGATAATTTGAATATTATTCTTTGATTTTATCTTTTAATTTTATGTACACTTTTTTGGTTATAAATTGTTTATAAAAATAATTTACAGATTTTATCACCAAAATTCTTATAATTCTGTGTATTAAACATTTCAATAAATATAATTAATAAGGAAAATATTTATTTAAAAAAAAAAAAATAATAATTACTTAAAATTTATCGATTTTATCAAAATTATTAATTATACATCTTCTTCGTAATTAATATTTACTTGATAGTAAAAGTATAAACAACTGCTAAAAGCAGGTTGTGTTCGTAAGTTTAAATTAAGATTGTTTCGTAAGATGTCGCAATATGTAAAAGTTGCACATGTTACCAACTTAAAAATCTAAAAATCTTAAATTGCAGATTAATCTAGCATAAACTAACCCATTATATTTATTAAGGATCATTTTGAATAACTTGGAGTTTGTCATTGATTAATTTGAAACCTCGCTCAAAATGACCCAGTGGGCCCACATGTCCAAAAGACGTTTTAAGGACGTCTTTTGCATCAAATGTGAATTCAGGTTTTTTCAGTGTATCTTGGTTAAACCGCAGATCGATTTTGTTGTCTCATTAAGTAACTTCATACTGTACTGTATAAGCTCTTTATAATAATTGAAAAAAATTACATAATATATTCATTATAAGACTTATCATCCAAGATGCGATATGTATCAATGTTAATTTAATCACACCATGCATCTGATTCAAGATAATCATTCTTTATATCTTCTGCGGGTCTTATCAAGATAACCATCAATCCCTTTCTTAAAATGGAATTTACGTATGATAGTTTTTAAAAGAAAATTGAACGTATGTTTTTGTATTTTTCTATTTATCCACAGAGATAAATTATCTACAATTAAATGAAAGTAACCTCTTCTTCAAAACACATTTTATGTAATTTTATTCTTGATAAGGGACTGTGCATAATAATCCTTAATGACTAAACTTTTCTGGAAAATGAGACTGGATCTGAGGCTGGAACTGGTCTCGTCAGAGGCCTTTGATTATTATGTTAACGGTTGCGCATCGTGTGTTCTTTTCAACTAAGTACCTTCAATTTATTTCAGTAGATCTTAAATTGCTGAATTTAATGCCGCAAATAAACGCGGGCTAAAACCTTAAGACAGGATGGTGGCAGGATTAATTCTAGAAGGAACTTAAATTATATGTTATAATATCCCTTATTAAACAAACTTTATGTACACATTCTCATAAAATATATATCTTTTATAAACAAGGCATAAACTATACTTTGTATGTATTCCAAACAAACAAAAATTTGAAAAGTAAGATTATGATTATCAAATAAACAAAAAAATAAATTTTATTCTTCATTTCGTTCGGTAATTCGACAAGAAACTTTTTTCTGTCGTATTGTTGTATGAAAATCATTTCCCAAACATGGTTATAAATCGAAAGAACTCATTACTTAAATTTTGTTAAAACTATAAGTGTGCTGTGGTTGCTCTAATTTCTTATAATAATATTATAAGTAATCAGAACATAGTTATGAGTACTATTACTAAATAATATTAAAAAAAAATTTGATTTTCTAAATAAGTACGAGACATCACCATTTCCGTGACTGTAGTAGAACAAATTGTCTATTACCATCATTAGAAAAAAAGGAAATTTATGTTATCGATTGGAAAAAATCTAATCGTTATCAAATACAGAACAAAAACTTCTAGCGTATTTTCCAAAATAAATATTTCTTTTTAATTCATTCAATTTAGTGTAGAAGGCTAAGTGGAATAAAAGTAAGAGATTCGCATACCATTGAATAATGATAATAATATTAATGGTCGTAAAAAATGTGAAAATGGAGTAACCCAGGTATAAAGACTCTGGAAGAAAGTCTGCTAAATGTTTCTTAGAATAAATTTAAACATTATCTACAACGTAATTTTCAAAACCGCAATGTCAACAAAATTCTCAAACCAAATTATTATAACAAAATAGTTTTAAACTCAGGTGAATTAAATGCACACGAGTAGGTCAGTGACTTCTTTCTCTCAATGAATTACTTCCGACTGATTTGGGTTTAAACAGTAAAGCCATGTCAATTTCCATCAGAAATGAACAAAAATAGTCTATTGCGTAAATTCGAGATATTTAGAAGCTGACTACAATGCAGTCAGTTGGCAAAGTGTGTGACTGTCGTTGGGTAAGAGCTGCAGGCGACAGTGAATGACTGCGCTGCACATGACACGAGACTGACAGGTTTATGTGAGCGCGCGTGTGGGAACATAAAAGAGAACACATAGCTAGCTGCCTGCCTGCTTGTGATGTATGTCTGTTTGTGTAAGTGACACAGAGAAAGAGGGGGGAGGGAAGTGAGTGACACGTTTCCCTCCCTCACTACCCTCCCTTCTAGATGGGAGAGAAAAGAGAACTCTTACCCTTGCACTCCTCCACCGAAGCACCCCTTCTGTCCTCTCAGTCATCCAAGCCAAGACTATCTACCTCAGTTTTGGTCTATCTTCCATCCTTCATTCTCAACTAGCACAAGTCATTGTTAGTGACGTCATACTAGCTGCACTTGACACAAACCTTGTGACACGCTACTTCTCAGTTTACACCTTAAAAGACTACCACGGGAATCCTTGTCAAACAAGAGTGAAAGAAGTCGGTTACAAGTATTTGAACTACATTTTTCAACAAGTAATTTAAAGTATAATATAATTATTAGATATTATAATTACGCCTAGGTTTTTGTTACTCCAGTTCAGAATAAGAGACAGAATACATCAAGATAGAAAGAGAGTCAGGTATACCAGATAACTTTTTGGTCAGGAGGGGATGTATAAATATCTGTGTTCAACTGGGGGATGACTATTAAACTTTTTACGGACGACAAACTCTGGGTTATACAACCAGAAATCCACATCTCGAATTCCACATTCAGGATTCCACACTCCGTATTCTACGTACCGGGTTCCAACAATTCAGATTCTTTATTTCGAATTCCATATTCTGAATTCCGCATCCCGCACCTCTCATTCCGGAATTTATCTTTCAGGTTCCACAACATGGATTCATAATCCCGGATTTAACATTCCGTAATTCGTAGTTTAGGTTCCATATTCGAATTCCAGATTCCACATTCCCTTATTGTACGCACTGGATTCAAAATTCTAATACCACATTTCGGATTACACGTTACGGATTTTATATTATGCATTCTACATTTCGGATTTCACATTTCGGAATTCATAGCCCACCACAGAAAATATAAAGGAGTGAATTTGGGTGCTGGTAATTTTTCACCTTTTGTTTTTGCATGCATGTTCAGAGTGATTTTTGATGCAGGTAAATTTTACCCTGATTCGAGGTAATAATCACCTTTTGCTTTTTCTGTTCAGAACCCATAGTCTGGATTCCAGATGACACATTTCTTATTCCAGATACCATCCTTTCCGATTCTACATTTTGTAATTTCACATTTTGGATGACCCTTTACGAATTCCACATAAAAAATTCCTCATCATGGATTCGTAATCCCGGATTTAACATTTCGGAGTTTGTAGTTCAGGTTCCATATTCGAATTCCAGATTCCACATTCCCTTATTGTACGCACCGGATTCAAAATTCTAATTCCACATTTCAGATTAACAATAATATAAATCTACATTTCGGATTTAATAAACTGGATTGCATAACTCAGATTTCTAATACCGAATTCTACATTCCGGACTCCACTTTACAGATTTCAAATGCCGGGTTCAAAATATCCAGATTCTACATTTTGGGTTCCACATTCCACATTTCGTGATTCATATCCTCGATTCTACAATCCAGATTTCTATTACTGAATTTCACATTCCGAATTCCCAATATCGGATTGAATATTCCAGAATTTGAAGCACGGTTTCCACAGTTTGGAATTGAGATTCAACATTTCTTATTGGCACATATACGAGGTTCCATTAATTCAGGTTTTTCATTTTTGATTCACATCCCAAAGTTAACAACATTGTTCGTAAATTTTGAATACCAATAATCCAGATTTCATATTCTCGGTTTCAAAACTTGGATTTTTAACATCGAATTCTACCTTCTGGACTCCACTTTCTAGATTTTACTTTCCAGATTTTATATACTTAGTTCCAATCATCCAGATTCTATATTTCGGATTGCATAACCGGAATTCCACATTTTAGATTACACCTTACAAATTACAAATCGAAATTCCACAACACGATTACAAAATCTCAAATCCCAGCAATCCAGATTTCATATTCCTGATTTTACATCCTGGATTCCAAAACCCGAATTACGCATCCCGGTTCTCACTTTTTGGAATTCAGATTGTATTTACAATTCCAATTCCATATTTCGAATTTTACATTATGGATTCCACATTCTAAATTCTACAACACGGTTTGTACGTTTCGAGTCCCAACAATCCAGATACCACATTTTTATGATGTCACATTCCCGCTTGTATAACCTGGATTTGTAATTCCTGATTTTTTATACTAAATTACTCATTTCTGATTCCATTTTCCAGATTTTATATATCGAGTTCCAACAATCCAGATTATTCATTTCGGATTCCATAACCCGAATTTTACATTTTGGATTACACGTAACAGATTCCACATTCCTTATTCCACAAACCAGATTCACAATCCAAATTCCACATTTTGTATTACACATTACGGATTCCAGATCTTAAATTTCACATTGTGTATTACGCATTACGGATTTCAGATCCTAAATTACACAACAAAAGTAGACATGATTTTAGTGACGAAATTTTAGCAGTTGCAATTTGGAATAGCAAAATAGTGAATAAAGGAATTTGGAGTATAAGAATGTGGGAGTCTAATCCGGAATGTAAGAATATGATATCTGAATTCGGAATTATTAATTTAGGACGTATAATCGTACATGTGGAATCTCAGAATCCCGGTTGTGAAATATGGAATGCCGTGGATTGTAAAATGTTATATCCAGATTTTGAAATCCGCGCTCTGAAATTCTGGATGTAGAATATCGAAATTGGGATATTAAATGTCACACTATTGCATGCAGGATTTAAGAAATAAAAGTTTAAATCAGGTTCTGGGAATTTAAAATGTAGAATTTGGGATAGGTGCTTAAGGAACTAGAGTCTAATTTCTTTTTTCCAGGATATGGAAATCGGCTTGTGGAATGTGGGAAATCTAGATATAAAATTTTAGAATCCGTAATGTGCAATATAGAATCTGCCATCCAGAGTCTGACATCTGTAAAGAGGAATTCGGAATATCAGATTCAAGAAAACAAAATATCATAATTATAATCAAGCATCTGGGACGTGGAACGAGAGATGAATTTCGGAACCCGGCCTTCGGGATGTGGAATATTTAATTTTAAATCCGGTATGGGAAATACATTATGTGGTCTCCGGTATATTGAATCCATAAGATGATTTTCGGGATGTGAAATTCGGAATATATAGAACTCGAGTTTCGGAACCTCGGATATGGACTCTAGAATGTGGAATCCAAAATGTGAAAATTGGGTTATACCCGGAATTAACAAAATTTGGCATTCAGGATGTGGAATACGGATTTTGGAATAAGGTATGGGAAATAATAATAATCTGATAAGTACATAATCTGATATTCTGTACGTTGAATCAGGAACACGACTTACAGGATGTGGAATGTGAAAACCGAATTATGGAATTTTGGATATGAATTCTGGAAAACCGAATATAGAAATTGGATTTGGGTTCAGGTATGCAGAATATAAAATTGGATTTTCGAATCTAGAATTGGAATTAGGGGTGGGGGATATTTGAATACAGGATGTAGAATAAAATAATTCGGTCACCGGGATGTAGAATACTGAATTTGAAATCCAGGATTTTGGTTCTGAAATGTGGTATTTGGATGCGAATATTGAACAGAGAGTATGAATTCTGAGATGTAGGATTCGCGAGGTTGAATATCGGAATGTGGGATAAGGAATGCTGATATCCGGTATCCATCAGGATTTAGAATAGGAATAGTGAATGGGTAATTTTTGACCAGGCATCAGGATTGTAGAATCCAGGATATTGTTTCTGCCATGTGGAATCGGAGGGTATCCTGATTGTGTAAAATCAAGGATGTGAATTCTGGATCCTGGAATCGGGACTATGGAATCTGTAATAAGGAATTCGGTATTTGGAATTTCGGAATCGCGTCCAGGATGTAGAGAGATAATTTAGTTTAACCCTAAATTATCCTTAATTTTTTTGGGTTAATTACATATATTTTTTTATTATAATAATAATAATAATATTTACACTTGATTACATCTTTAATTCTATTCTGTAATTAGAAACAATTATTACTCTATCTTTGCATAATCAATCTTCATAATGCAGCTTTCTTGTTATTTTAATCTACAGTATTTTACGATTATTCATCTAAAATGTAGCATAAAGTAAAACGTGATAAAATTCAATTTTTTTTTTAAATTTTCGTATCAAAGTGGAAGTTAAAATCAGCACGGAAACTCACGACAACTGCTCTTAGCGATTGATTTACGATGTTTCGGGCGATATTTACAGATGACATGGAAGCACACGAGATCTCGGACAGTTATTGCCTCTCAGTCTGTAAGTCTGTATCCGCCTCTCTTCTCTCCTTTTTGCCACGTCTCTGCACTTCTCTTTCTGTTCTTCTCGCTTTTCGCGACATTTATGACGTTGCACAACAATAATTCTGTCATTCTCGCGAAATCGTAAAGTTACAGAAGCTGACAAACTGGCCGAACCTCGGGCACCTCTTCTGGCTCGTACTGCACTGCTGTGCGATTGGAACAGTAGCCGAGAAAATTTTATTTACGACGTTACAATACGACCTTAATGATTCCTTGAATCGAGAATAATGGCAAGATTCGTGTATTGATCCTTGCAAGAAAAAGAGAAAGATGCTAGGATTCGTTATACACTGTCTCTGGAAATTCGCGATCCAGTCAAACTCAGATCAGCCTATATATTTCACAAGAATCTTCCTGTCGAAATCAAGTTGCATGACCGTCTTATTTAATAGCCAGATTTTTTATGTTCAAGTATTTTTAGGATGAATAATAAAAGTTTTATTGAGCGACTCTCGAACAGGGTTTTAATTTTATGGCTGAGGAAATTTTTAGTCTTCATTTTTAAAAGTAAAATTTATTCTCTTAAGTAATTGAGTGACGATATAAAGTTAAATGTAACCTTTACTTTGTAATACTTTATCCTTTTGTGTAGTTGAATTAAAGTCTACAAGTTTAAACATTCATATTTTTTCGCTATCCAAAATGGACACAGTGTAAGGAAGAGATTATCAAAATGTTCTTATCAGTGAACATTTTATGTACAAGAATAGGTACATTACATTGACACTGGTATCGGCTCTAAAGCGTTTCCTCCTATTCTTGATTTTATTTTAAACCGTTGCGACTAAACAACTCTCCTGTGTACGTGACAAGCGGGAAAGCTGCTCATGCATCCGATGGCAATAAAGTTTCGTGTTCTGATTTGTATTTCTCACATTTTAACAATGATAATCTTGTTGCGTATTTTCTGTCTTATATATGACGATTTAATTCAAATAAAGTTTTCAATTTTAGTTAGATTATTAGCAAAATGAAAATATTTTCCGGGTATGATTGGCAATACTGACATTGGAGAAGTCAACAGAGAGTGTTTTGTAATTAACGACATGGTGTTCAGTGCGATTCCGCGAAAGGCGCAAAAACGAGGCGAATCGATCTGAAGCAAGTTTGTTGTCGATCGAAAAAAGGGCGAAAGAACCAAGCGACGACTTTACGAGCGTGGAACTTGACACAAAGTGGATGTGCGGTCGGTGATTTCCGGCACACGTGGGGGATGTACACGTTCGAATGTATACGTAGAAAGAGCAATACACGTAGAACGTAAATCCCGTCGCATGCACGTCGAAGCCAGCAAATGTGTGTAACAGCATACCAATAGAATCATCTGCAAAGTGTGTGTCTACACGTGCAGACACAAGTGCACACAATACCACCTCAAACATAGTCAGTATAACGAAGACTCGAACTCGTCACTCAACCTGAAAAATTCCCCAGCAGACCACATTACTCGCCACAGTTACATTTCAGTAGGATATCGTCGTATTCGTATCTCGTGTGTACAGACTCAGAAAAGGATAGAATGAGGGAAGAAAGAAAGAACGAACGAGAGAAAAGGGTGAGATGTTGGGAGGCTGGAAAAGGGAATCGGTCCATTCCGCATAGAGCAATAAAGTGTGCCACGACGAGAAAGCTCACGTGTTCGCGTTTAGCATTTATCGAAACCCCCGCGCGAGATCGTAACTCGAAAGTGCAGACCTGCCTGCGTGACATGCAGATAGGTTTAAAAGCCGTACGTGCCGCATTTACAAATGCGTTTGCTCAGATAGAGTTGGCCTCAAGGCACGGAATCACAAGATCACCAGCTAAATCCTTCCACTTGTGATGCCAGGCTTTGCGTGAGTCCAATTAAAAATTTGTCAGACTCTACAAGCATTAAAAATTGTAAATGCGCCCAAACGATTGAATCAGTTGATGTTTAGAAAACACCTGTTATTGCTACCGTATGGCGTGTTTTACAGGCATGCAAAAATCTGGAGTGCTTTTTCTATCTTTCTTTTTATCTAAAGCAATTTTATTTAATGGTAATATTGACTTATTTACAGAATTTCTAGAATAGGGAATATTATCTTTATTATTTGCCTTCATTAATAATCCAATGTTTTCATTATGAAAATAACATGTTGCAGCCACCATTCGTCGGGTCATTTTGATTAATGCGCAAAGAAATTAGTTAAATTAAATACAATTTAACGAGATATGCAACTAATATTAATTGCTGAACAAAAAATGATGCAACGAGTATATTTATTTGACAATAATATAACTCGCATAATAATATGACTCCAAATTCCCAGATTCTACCTACTTGATTCCATAACCTGGATTTCAAATTCCGGAATCCTTATCTTGGATTTGACATTCGAGCTCAATTGTGGACACAATTTAGAATACCGTAAAACCCACATATATCGGATTTGAAGGGACTAAGAAAAATATCCGATATAGGCGGAAATCCGAAACATACGGGAAAACGCTACAACCAAAAAATTTTAATTGAAAGTGTTTCTTTTTATTAAATTATTACACTGAAAAAAATTTCCAAACGCAAATAGTCACGAGAGGAACCCACCAAGAATTCTTTGAAGTTAAACAGACTTCCTAGTTGATATAGCAATGCAATAGTCAAAATAATTCGGATTCCTAGTTAAAATAACTCCGATTCTTGGTGGGTTCCTGTCGTGACTAGTTGTATAGTCAAATCACTGAGGAATTTTTTTCAGTGTACATAAAAGCATTAAAAGTGATGTTTTCATGTATATATAATATTGTATTTAAAATTGTTATTTATTTATTTATTTTAATATTGGAGGTCACGTAATTCGGATATTACTCTATTCACTCTAAACTGTCGATTTGAGTAAATATTTATATGTATTGTTTCAAATTATTTAGAATAGGGGAGGTGGGGGCAAGACGGGGTACCTAAGGTTTGAAGCTCTATAAAACTAATATTATCGATTCAAAAATATTTTATTTATTATAATAATAATCTTTGGCAATCAGTCTTCCATGAAAAAGTCTTATTTGAAACATTTGTTACTTAATTAAATATAGAATTAAGAATAAGTAAAAAATCCAAATTTTCCATTTTACAAAACGTGGGGGTAAGATGGGGTACCCCTTGGAGGCAAGATGGGGTAGTATAAAAATCAACCTATTTTTGACTACAAATTTCGCAAGCACCTTTATTCATTTTATAAAATAAACTAAAAAAACAGTTTAATGCGTAATTTTAATTCATTCATGAAAAATTAAATTACAAAGCTAACCTCAAAAAACAATAACTTTTACAATAAAAATAAACAAGCGGTTACCTGCTCCTGTATTTGAAATGTATTATTTACATAACAAAACGTTATAAATATTGTGTAAAACCACCAAACGAAGATTTTTTTCAAAAAATAAAAAAATGTTTGGTTTTTATTACCTTATCCTGCTTTCACTTCCTATACCCCGTCTTGCTGCCGCATACGGAATTTCATTAAAAAATTAATTTCTAAAAATTAAGTTTCGAAACGGAAATGAACAAGTGCTTAACTTCAAGTGTAATCATTGTTGAACATGACAAAAATTATATATTATATAAAATGTTGTTATTAAAACAACAAACACGTTGTAAATAAATTGCAAAAATGACAAGAAAATCGTCAAAAACAGTTTTTTCATGTAACAAATAAAAAACTCGGTTTCATTAATCAGTGACTTAATCAATTAAAAACTATTGTAACGGTGCTATGTTATGCAAAAAATTATCATTATTGGTTAATTAGTTTGTTATTTAAGGCAGGTACCCCGTCTTGCCCCCAACCCCGTCTTGCCCCCACCTCCCCTACTATGCGCTTTTACTTTTTAATTATTTATTTCAATGTTTGCTTTTTATTAAGTTAATTGATATTTATTCTCAAAAGTTAATTTAATCTATAATAATAATCAACAAGATTCATTCTTTCATTCATTCTTTTATTCTGTCCACACCTGAAGTTTAGCACATAGATAGGTATTTTTGGTTTTAAATCAGATACTTTTTAAAAACTGCATTTGAATTGTTTAAAATTTACATTTGTAAATATCAGATCAAATAAGGTTAATTTCATCATTAAATAAATCTATAATTTTTTCCATGATTTTTCATAGTTTTCAATATACAATTATTCACTTCAAGTTTTATCATTATTCTTTAACTTTTCCAAATTATTTTGTTCCGTTGTCGATCACTCTCGCCACTTTTCGAATTTTTCTTTCAATTGTCAATTATTATTTTCCTCATTTCCCACTTATTTTCTTTAATATATAATTATTTTAGTCATTTTGTAATTTTTCTTTCAATTTCAACTATTTTTATAAAATTTTAATTTAATTCTTTAATCTTCAATTTTCAATCGCCTTCTTCGTTTTTTAATTACTTTATTCAAAATCCAATAATCCTCGCATTTTCTCAATTATCAAATATTTTCTTGAAATTTCTTTATTATGTTTCTTTAATTTTCATTTATTTTTACAATTTGGCCATAATTTTCATCAGTTTTCAATTGACAATTTTTTATTCTTCTTTAATTTTATGATTATTCATTAATTTTGAAAATTCTTTTGTTCGAATGCCAATTATTCTCACCATTTTTCCAATGTTTTTTTCAATAAATTGTTTAGATAATTATTTTCGTTATATTGTAATTTTTCTATTAATTATCAATTATTTTCTTGAAATTTCCATTTAATTCTTATTAACCAATTTATTTCTTCAATTTTTAATTATTTTCATCAGTTCTCAAATATTTTCTTTAATTTTCAATTATTTTGATCGATTTTCAATTAATTCCTCGTTCTTCAATAATTTACGTATTTTTTCAATTATTTTCTTTAATATTAAAAAATTATCGTCTTTTTTCTATTATTTTTTTCGATTATCATTGTGTTTCTTTAATTTCAAATACAATTGGTCAATTATTGTTTTTTAACCTTTAATTTCACTCTTTAATTTATATATTCATTATTCAGTTTTCAATTGTTTCTTCTATAGTCATTAATTCTCGGCTTTTTTCAATTACTTTTTTTTTTAATTTTTAAGTATATTTCATAAATTTAATTCCATTCTTCAATTTTCAATCCAGTTGTTAGATGTGCAATTATTTCCAACAATTATTCCCAAAATTTTCTTCATTTTTCAATTTCCAATTATTTCCATTCTTTTTCAGCTTTGTCTATTAATCTATCATTGTTCAAAATTTGTTTTCAATTGACAATTATTTACGTCATTTTTCACACATTTTTTTCAATTTTTCAATTATTCTCGTCATTTTTCAACTATTTTCTTAAATTATTAATTATTTTCCTCAATTTTTAAATATTTCCCACAATTTTTTCAATTATTATTTGTTATCTTGAAACTTTATAATTATTCTTTGATTTTTTAAATTATTTTGTTCGGTTGTGTATTAATCTAGCCGTTTTTTAAATTTTGTTTTCAATTGTCAATTATTTTCGTTCTTTTGTAATTTTTTTTCAATTATCAATTATTTTTTCAAATATTAAATTAATTCTTAAATTTTAAATTTTTTTCTTAAATTTTCAATTTATTTTCTCTGTTTTTTTTTTATTTTCTTTAATTTTAATTATTTTTTTCGATTTTCAATCAAAATAAGATGTAGAACCTTAGATGTAGTATGAGGAATGTGGAATCTGGAATATGGTAAGCGAAAGGGCGAATAAGGTATGTGAAATCCGGCTTCTGAAATCCAAAAAGTGTAATATTGGATGTAAAATCAAGGTTATAGAAATCGTGACATGGAATCCAAAATGTGGATTACGGGATATTTTTAATCCAAAATGTGATTTAAATTTAGTTTAGTTTAGAATATGGTATCCGCAATGTCGAAATGAGGATATGGATTTACAGATGGATATAAATACGGAATGTGGTATCCGAAATGTAGAATCGGGAATATGGAACCCGGAATGTGGAATCTTGAATGTCGAATTCGAAACATGGAATCCGGGATTTGGACTTTAAAAAGTTTAATCCGAAATTTCAAATAAGGAATGAGGAATCAAAATGTGGATTTTAGGTTTTTGAATTCGAGATTGGGGAATTCTGATTGTGAAATCCGGGATATGGAATTCAGGATGTAGAGAACGGGATATTTTGAATTCGGAATATAATATTCAGAATGTAGTATCCGCGATATGGAATTCGGGATGTGGAATTAGAAATGTGGAATCCGATAAATGAAATTCAGGTTTTGAGATTTGAGATGTGAAATCCAGAATGTTAAATTCTAGCTTCACCAAGATTATAACACCCCTTGACATTTGAATTTCACAAATTAAAGTTCAGCAATTTTAAAATATATGCGACGGTTTAAAACTTTATAATCCCAATATTTAAAAACATTTCTTGGACATATTTTTTATATCCTACAAATATTATAGTGCAAATAATTTTAAAAAATAAGCATTTTGTACGCCGAAAGAAATTACTTCTGGAATACTAAATACAAAATGACTCTTTAAGTTTCCAGATTTTTTCAAATATCTGTTATGCTTGGAAATATAATAATAATCATCGTTGAAATAATCTTAAAAAATGCAAAAAGGTAGAATAAATTTTGTAGAATTCAAAAATTCGAAATATAAATGAGAAAATACAGACATAAGTGAAAAAATATAGGGGAAGAAATACGGATGGAAAATCATGGAAGCGTAAAATCCTGTCCGCCAGGAGGCAATGAAGGCAGTCAGTGAGAATGATGGACGTCGCTGCATAAACCTGACGAGTGACTCGTGGCGCCTTCAGAAATGACTCTGAGGAGCCCCCTACATCACTTTTATTGCCGGCCGTCCTCATTTTCATATCTCATAAAACCTCGAGGCCCTCGCTTCAGACGAACGATGGATAGACGTATGCGTTCGCATAATCTTCACAAGTAGTTTCTCCTAACATTGCAAAATTATCGGTCACCCTCTTTCATATGAAAGTTATTTTTTCCTTAACATCGTCACATTTATATATCTTTTCATAAATTCAATTTATACCAGGAAACGTCTACATTATTTGTTTTCGCTTAATTCAGAATTTTGATAAACAATTTTCTTTGATTATATCAGAATTATTATTGTTTTTTTTTGTATTTACAAAGCTAAAAACAAATTGTCCATTGCTTTTTAAAAAGGAAAATATGAATTCGCGTGGGCAAACTCAGTGGCAATTAGGAGATTTAAAGACGTCGTCAGGCGCCCACATAGTCCACATCATAATAATCGCAGTCAGCATCAAGTGATTCACTTAGCACATTTTGCTGTCATTACCTACAAATTGCCTAGGTAGAGCAATTTGAATCAAAAGCCAATCTGTTTTCAGAAAGCGAGATCAACATCTGAAAATGATGTTGCAAAATTATTATTATCATTCCATATAAAAAGTAAAAGTTTATATAAAACCTTACTTCTAAATGTTTATAAACATTTTTGTATTAAAATATAACTTAGAGTACAAATGTACCTTCTTTAACCTTTTCTTATCTTTTCAATAACCAGCTTGAATTGGAGTATGTAGATTGTAGACCTTGGTAAAGATTCACCATGAAATATGCATTCAGTCAGATAGAAATAATCTGATTCCAATTTGATTTTCCTTCTAAAAATAATGACATGACAAAGAATCTGTTCTTATTAATATAATTAACAAACTATTAAATAAAAATAATATTAATAATAATAAATGTGAAAAAAAATTATGGAAAAAAGTATAAAAATGACTCAATGATTAAAAATTATAAAAGGTGTTTTGCATAAGAATGACTACCCTTTTCTATTTTTAAAAGAAAATATAAAATTATGAATGAGATATTTAACCGCAAACCACAACAGTAATAATTCGCCACAACAATCTGTTAGGATAACAAATAAAACACGAACAATTAAACCACACAAAAAATTCTCCTAAAAAAATTGAGAAAATACTAAACTTTTTATAGACAGGCTTAGTCAGAAAAAAATTAGCTAATATCGTCAAGATTAAATTATATTTCACGAATTTTGAAAATTCCGACAATTTTCTACTTACCTGTGCAAGTTTGATAAATAATGAAAAAATATTTTATGCATGATTTTATTTTGGTATAAACTGCAAAAACAAATGTCTCAAATATGGGGACACAAGACACGTACGCGTCTCATTTTGAGACATCGGTTTTTGCAGTGTAGACATGCCGTTTTTAAAAGTTTTTTTTTAAAATTTTTTTTTCTGTAAAAATAATAAACATTTTGATACCAAACTTTGTAGAATTACTTAAAATATGATTAGAAAGGTTTGCCTTATCCAAATTTGTTTGTATTTTGCCCTAAAATTAATTTTTTTTGGAATTCATTGATTTTTGGACAAAGTTTAATTTTACTGTAAAATTCAAACAAGTTTAGGCCAAAAAATCCTTTCTAATTATATTTTATGTAATTCGGCAAAGTGTTGTGTCAAAATATTTATTATTTTAGAAGGAAGTTTACGGACAAATTTTTCATACACCATTGACATCATTCTTTATCACATGCCCTTAAAATCGGAGAATTTTATTATAATATGTTTGAAGTTTGCAGGCAAATAAAGCATAACAATGCAGAGCTTCTTTCGCGCCTGGGGGTTGATTAAGGGCATGCCTGACATTGTTGGCTAAAGTATAGATTTCTACTTTATCCCCCATTTTATTGGAAAAATAACTGTATTTCAAAATTATCAATGAAACAAAGATTCATGACACGCTTTATGATTTTCCAACACGATTCCCAAAATTTGAAATCAATATCGTTGGTTGGTTTAGGCTTAAAGAAGTCCAAAAAAATTTAAGAAATTTATCGACATATTTTAAAATATCGGTAAAATTTTTTGGACGTCTTTAAGCCTAAATCAAAAACGATATTGATTTCAGGGAATCGTTTTGGAAAGTCAAAAAGTGTGTCATAATTCTTCGTTTTATTCATACTTTTGAAAAACAGTTATTTTGTCAATAATAAGAAAACATGGGGATAAAGTAGAACTCCATACTGGTCAACAATGTTAGACATGTCCTTAAATGCAAAAAAATGTAAAATCATGATTTTTTTAAAGAATTCTTGATCAATTATAAACTTTATATAGGCCAATCAATTCGTTTTGAGATAAGGAATATGATTTTTGTATTCATTAAGTTGTATTTTTATAATTAAAAAATTTTTTGGAAAAAAACGATTTGTTTCGATGAAAAAAGGTGCTTAAAAAAATTTGGTTGGGTATTTTCAAAAATCCTTGTGTCCAAATTTAGATATTCATGAGCTTAAAAAGTCATTTAAATTTTATTGGAATCCGTTGAAGCGTTCTCGAGATATATTGTACACAAAAAACGCTATACACACATACACACACACACACACACACACAATATACATCTGGGCATTTGCTTAGGAATGAAAATTTACGCTTTTTAGTTTTTAGATGAAAATAAGTCGATTGAAACTATTTTTGGAAAATCAAAAATTTTAACGATCACAAAGCTGCCTCTATGAGGAAGCAAAAAGTGTTTAATATCGCTTAAAATTAGTTACTCGTGGGTTTTTGAGGTCGCAGATTACAAATGCGGTGTTAGATTTTAAAAATCCAAAATGGCGGATCCAATATGTCGGACAAATTTTAAAGAAGTGTTTGAAGTCCCCTAAAGTTGATTACTCGGGGGTTTTTGGAGTCGCTGATTACGAATCTAATATCAGTTTTTCAAAATTCAAAATGGAGGATCCAATATAGAAAAATAATTTTTCAAAAACTGCTTAGATTCGCTTGAAATTTGTTTCCCCTGGGTTTTTAGAATCACTGATTACGAAACCGGTGTAAGCTCATGAAAATTCATATGTTCTCTCTAAATCTGAATTACTTAAAAATAACTAATTTGATAGAAAAAACTCAGTCACTAATTCAAATCGTTATATTTCTACTAATCATTTAGTAAAAAATAACTAAGTATTAGTCAAATTCATTTTTAGGTTATGTCAAAATAACTAATATTTTAGTAAAATTCTGTTTGCTAATTCAATTAGTCGAATTTTAACTAGTTTTTAGTTATGTTTTTACTAACAATCTGTCATTTTTTTAATTAAAAATTAGTTACTTTTAACTAATTGCTGAAATAAAAACTCAGGCATGATTTTACTAATTATTAGTTATTTTTAACTAATTCAGATTTAGAGTGTTTAACTGACTGAAGCCATCAAATCTTTAAAAACCAGTTGGTTTATTTGAAACCAAAATATTTGGTTACTAGAGCCGGGTTTTCAAGCGAATCTAAGCAGTTTTTAAAAAATTATTTTTTCATATTGAATCCGACATTTTAAATTTTGGAAAACTGATACTAGATTCGTAATCAGCGACTTAAAAAACCCCTGAGAAACCAATTTTAAGCGATTTTAAACACTTCTTCAAAATTTGTCCGCCATATTGGATCCGCCATTTTGTATTTTGAAAAACTAATACTGAATTCGTAATCAGTGACCCTAAAAACCCCTGAGTAACCAATTTTAGGTGAGTCTAAAGGATTTTTCAATTTTTCGTCCGCCATATTGGATCCACCATTTTGTATTTTCAAAAACTAAGAACGGACTCGTAATTAGTAAGCTCAAAAATCCCCGATTAACCAATTTTAAGCGAGTAAACAATTTTAGGCGAATCTAAAGAATTTTTTAATTTTTTGTCCGCCATATTGGATCCGCCATTTTGTATTTTTAAAAACTAACACCGGGTTCGTAATCAGCGAACCCAAGAACCCCAGAGTAATAAAATTTAGGCAAATCTTAAATGTTTTAAACATTCGTCCGCCACATTGGATCCGCCATTTTAAATTCTTGAAAACTAACACCGGATTCATAATCAGCGACCCGGAAAACAAGGACCACTTTACTTTTGTTTTTTTAATTGCTCCATTTTGCTTGGGTGTGAAATGGTTATAAGTAAGTTATTCGAGATTCCAAATTTCCGATTCCACATACCAAATTTCGAATTCCGCAAACCAGATTTTTGATTCAACATCTCATATTTTGAATTCCACAATCCAGATTACAAATTCGAGATATCAGATTCCACATCCCACATTCTAAATTCCACAGTTTACATTCTACATTCGAGAATCCGCATTTCACATTCTGGAAGTTCAAACTCCACACTGTAAAAAATTTTGGAATTTTCTCCGATGAATTAGTAGGAAATTATTCCGAAACTGGTAGGTAACACATGTTTTCGAATATTTTGTAGGAAAAATTTCCGAAAAGAGGAGGAAAAATACTTTATCCACAGAAAACCGGAAAATTTTCCACAAACTTCGGAAAAATTTCCAATCAAAACGGATTTTTAGCCTATAGTAGTAGGAAATATTTCCGAATGGAGTCGGGAAAATACTTTTTTCCCATACAACCGGAAATTATTCCACAAACTTCGGAAAAATTTCCAAACAAAACGGATTTTTATCCTATAGTAGTAGGAAATATTTCCGAATGGAGTCGAAACTAAAAAATAGAATTTGAAGTATGGAACCTGGAATTTGCACAGTATCAAATAGGATACAGGATCTGGAATCCGGAATCTGGGATGCGAAATACCAAACTCGGAATCTGGGATGTGGAATCTACACTCTGGGATGTGGTGAGTGGAATCTCAAATCTCGCGTGTTCAATCGGGAATGTGGAATCTGCTATAGAGGATATACAACCGGAAACGTGGAATATAATTTTGGAATTTAGAACCTGGAATTTGGAATCTTGAATATTGAATTTGAAATCTGTGATGTTGAATCTAGAATTTAGGATGTTAAATCCCGAATCTGGAAAGTGGAAACTGGAATGTTGAATCCGCATTTTGGAATCCGGTCTTTGCACAGTTGCTTGTGGAATTAAAAATCCGGGATGTGGAATATGAAACGTTAAATCCAGAATATGGAATCCTGAATCTGAGATGTAAAATCAGGAATCCGGGGTGTGGGATACTAATTCTGGAAAGTAGGATGTGGAATCTGAAATCGAGGATTTGCAATCTAGAACGTGGAATTCGGAATACGGAATTATGGGATGTGGAATCCGGTATATGGAACCTAGAATTTGGGATATGGAATCAGGAATCTGAGATGTAAAATACAAAATCTTTAAAATAGGATATAGAATCTGGATTGAAAAATCCGCTAATGAAAATCATTAATTGTGGATTTAAAATCGTAAATGCGTAATCTGGAAGTTGGGATATGGAATTTGGGATGTGGAATTTGAAATGAAGCATGTTTACTTGTATTCTGGGATCTGGTTTCTAGAAACGGGAATTTGCAATCGGCAATGTGAAATCCGGAAACCGGTATGTGGGAAATGGTGTGGAGGATTTGGCTTATACATAAAATGAAATATGGAATCCTGAATTTGCATAGTGGCATATGGTAGGTGCAATTAGCAAATTAGAATGTGGAATCATGAATCCGATATATGGATTTTAGAATTAAGGATATAGAATGCGGAATCTCGGATGTATAATACGGAATCTTTAAAATAGGATATAGAATCTGAATTGTGAAATCCGGAATAGGAAATTTACAATCTTGAAAATGAAATTTGGAATCTGAGATGTGTATTTGAGACTATAGGATGTGGTACCTGGAATGTAGAATCCAGTATTTGAAATCAGTAATCCAGGATTTATAGTCTGATATGTGGAATCCGGAAAATTGTATATGGGATGCGCTGCTGGGAATCTAGCATATACATAAAATCAATTATGGAATCCTGAATTTGCATAGTCGAATATGGGAAGTGCAGTCGGCAAATAGGAATGTCGAGTGTGGAATCTGATATGTGTTATCCGATACATGGAATCCGTCATATGGAAATTAAAATTCGGGTTGTAGCCGGAATCTGGGATGTGGAATGCGAAATCTGGAAAGTGGGAATTAGGATTCAGAATCTGGATTGCGGGATCTAGAATCAGAAATTTGGTATCCGGAACTTGACATCCGGAATTGGAGATCTAAAACCTGAGATGTGGATTCTGTAATATGAAATGTAGAATCGGGAATTAATTACGTAACCGACTTTTAGAGCGCGTGCTAATATTGCTAAAGAATATCAAAAACGAAACGAAACATTGGACCCAATACAAAAGAACCTTGCTCTTTCTCTGTTTTTATAAAGTTTGATACCGTTCCCTTAGCCATGTCGAACGAATTTATAAATTTTTCACTCACTCCCTTTCTTTCAAACGCTATTTTCCAATCCCAACACTAAGTTTTTTCCCGCCTTTTTCTATTTAAAAATACTTTTCATTGGAAAGAATATGAATGAGAAAATATAATAATAAAACACTGGAAAATGAACCATCTCTATCTAAAGGACTGTAGCCACATCATGTAATAAAGAAGTAGAAGAAGATTGAAAGAATAGAAGGGGTAACTGCTTTTACTTAAAGCAGTAAAAACTGTTTGGACGAGAGGAGCTGAAACCCAGACAGATGTCAGGGAAAAATTCGACAGTTGGATGTGGTCACTTGTCTCTGGTTGTCGTGTCACGAAATAAAATGTTCTTCCCACCGCGAAGGTGGCATGTATGGGGGTTGATCGACGTGGTAGGGATCCATGGCATCTAGAAACCTCTCGTTCTTTGCCACGAAGTCTTCTTCGCAATCTCTCTTCATTTCTTGCTTTCTTTATCACTCTTGAACCATCTTGCTGTCTCTTTTTCTTTCAATCCCCCACCTTCTCCTCGGTATATTTACCGCTTCGTGTCTCCGTGTGGATCTTGTTTGTATCACACCGCTACTCTCGGCCAGTTTCGCTTGTCGTTCGCCCTCCCAAAACTGTCTCTCCGTGCACGATTTATGTTTCCTCCGCTGCGAGAGAACGGATTGATCCCTTTTTGTTGTGAGCCACGAGAATTGCGTGTGTTTTTCTACACCTACGCTGAGCAACCTTGTGTGAAGGATCTTCGGCACGCATCATGTGCAAACCTCTCACCTCCACCTTTCCTTGTTCTCTCTCCCTTTTTTTCTTCTATTTACTTTCTTCTCCTTTTTTTCTATTTTGAATTCACCCGAAACGCTACTGGTCTCATTGGTGGTCCAGCTAAATGATACGGTTTCGAGCCTATTAGTAATCTTTTAGTGGTTTGAGGATTTTTTAAGATTCTTCTAAAAAATCTCATTATGTGCGAAACCAAGATTACATCTAGATTACACTATTTCCCCAATTTAATATACTAGAGGCTGAAGTGAGATTCGCCAACCAATTAAAACTATCGAAAATAATGTTGAAATAAAAAACAATTTAATTGAATCAACCATCATTTCCCTAATTGCATTACTCAAGTGTTTATTGTAACTACGTTTATTTATAAACTAGCAAAATATAACTATAAATATAATATGGATTAGTTATCCATACATTTTAGAAATTAAACAATAATAATAAATAAAAAAATCGATGAGTTATATTTATCCAATAAGCAGGCAGCTTGCGGACTAGCAGTTTGAAAATAGTGGAAAAAATGACTTTTTAATTTAAAAAACTGAGTAAATAATTAGTTTTTAAGTGAAAAAAGTGATTTAAAAAAGTGAGTGAATAAGCAATAATGAGTTTGATATTACTGATGTTAAATTAGGAGGCGCCAGCAGGAAAAGTCATTCCAATTTAAAAAAAAAACAATTCGAAAATCCCAAAAACAATTGAAAAATTGATTAAAATTAAAAAAATAATGACAAAAATTGAAACGAAATAATTGGAATTTCAAGTAAATAATTAAAAATTTTCAAAAATAATTGAAGTTACAAAGAAATAATTAAAGAATGATAAAATTTAATTAAAATTTGAAACAAAAGTTTGATACTGGTGTAGAAAATTTAAATTTTTGCACAATAATTAAGATATTGAAGAAATAAGTAAAAGGTAAAGAAACTAATTGAATAATGACATAAATAATTATAAAAGCTGGTGTTAAAATTACACTTTTTAGATAATAGTTGAAAAAATGAAAAAAATAAAAGAATTTTCAAGAAAATAATTAAAACTTGAAAAAATAAATAAAAAATATCCAAAAAAAAGTATACCTATGTGTAGAAAATTGTTGAATAATGACAAAAATAATTGAAATTTAGAAAAAAATTAATAAAAAATTAGTAATATATTCAAAAATAAAATAAAAAATTTAATACATTAGTTGAAAAATTGTATAAAGTAATTGAAAAATGAACGATATAATTAAAATGTAAAGTAACTAATTGAATAGTGATATAAATAATTGAAAGCTGATCTTTAAAAGTTAATAAATTCATGACAACAATAAAATGATTGAAGAAAATGAGATTTAAAATATTTTCAAAATGTCAAAAATATTTTAATATTGACAAAACTAATTGTAATTTAAAAAAATAATTGATATTTGGTTTAAAAAATTAAAAAATTAAAGACAATACTTGAAAATTTTACGAAAAAATTTAAATATTAGGAAATTAATTAAATAATGACATAAGTAATTGAAAACTGGTGTAAAATAAAAAATTTATAAACAATAATTAAAAAGTTGTTAAAAATATTAGAAGTTTTAAGAAAATAATTAAAATTTGAAGATAATAATTCAAAAATGTCAAAAAAATTTGAATATGAGAAAAGTAATTAAAGTTTGAAGAAAATAATTGAAATTTGTTGTAAATAATTGAAAAAGATTTACAAAATTAATAAACTCATGATAATAATAAAAATAATGAAAAAATTATTTAAATTTGTAGAAAATAATTGAAAACTAATATAACAAATTTAAAAATTCATGGTAATAAACAAAAAATCAATTTATAAATGTATTTATTTATTTACGGGTGAAAGCGCATTACAGTATAAAATTTAAAAATTGATTTCAAGTAACAATAAAATTTAATTTTAATATAACAAAAATAATTAATAAATTAATAATTAATAGATCTCATTCAATAATTTGAATAATATAATAATTGAAATTTGTAAAAAATGATTCTAAAATGGCAAAAATAATAGAAATTTGAAGAAAATAATCTCAAAATGACAAAAATGTTTTAATAATGCCGAAAGTAACTAAAATTTGAAGAAAATTATTGAAAATTGACAAAAGTAGAATAGAAACTTGTGTTGAAAATTTGGATATTCCTGACAATAATTTAAAGATTGGAGAGAAAAATTTAAATTTAAAAAAAATAACTGAAAAGTTTCAAAAATAATTGAAATTACAAGAAGATAATTGAATAATAACAAAAATAATTGATAACTAGTGCATAAAATTAAAAATTTAAATACAGGACTTGAAAAGTTGATCAAACAATTGATTTAAGAAACAGATTGAATAATTACATTAATAATTAAAAGATGGTGTATAAATAAAAAAATTATAGAGAATAATTGAAGTATGAAGAAAATAATTAAAAATTTGTTGCAATTAATTGAGAAAACAATGTACAAATTTAATAAACTCATGAAAATATTAATAATAATAAAGAAAATGATTAAAATTTATTTATTTATTTAATACCAGTTTACGAGCTAACAAAAAGAATAACGATGCCCTTTCTTACCAAGGTGCTTTCATAAATATAAAATATAAAACAAAATAAAATAAAATGAAAAATCGAATATAAAACAATTTGTAGAAAATAATTAAAAAGTTGATAAAAATATTAGAAGCTTGAGGAAAATAATTGAAATTTGAAGAGAACAATTCAAAAATGACAAAAAATTTGAATATGAAGAAATGTCAATAAAAAGAATTAAATAAAATAATTAAAATTTGTAAAAAATAATTTAAAAATGGCAAAAATAACAAAAATATAAAGAAAATAATTAGAAAATGACATAAGTAATTGAATAATGACAAAATTAATTGAAAGTTAAAGAAAATTATTGAAAATTAACAAAAGTAGAATAGAAACTTGTGTTAAAAATTTAAATATTCCTGTCAATAATTTAAAGATAAAAAAAAAAATTAAAATGTTAAGAAAATAGTTAAAAAATGACGGAAGTAAATGAAAACTTGTGTAATAAATTTAAATATTTATGACAATAATTTAAAGACTAAAGAGAATAATTCATATTTGAAAAAATTAAATTCAGAATCGCAGAAATACTTGAAAATGGACAATAATACTTTAGAGTTTACAAAAGTGCTTTAAAAATGACAAAAATAATTAAAAAGAGGTGTAGAAATTACGTATTTGTAAATTGTAATTAAAAACTTGACGATGTAATTAAAATATGAACGAACTAATTGATTTATAAGGTAAATTTTTAATCTGGCACCTAATATAAATAATAAAGTAAATTCGACTGTTCGAGACTTTAAATTAATCTAAATTATTATTATTATTAAAATTCATATAAGTGTGTAATATATAAATTATTGTCAGTCATAATCAATATCTCGTCATTAAGGCTACCTCATCTGCATAATTTGTCTGTAAATTAAAACAATTTTAAAATTTCCTGATAAAGAGAATCAAAATTAATGAAAAAATAGGCAGAGACTAACTTCACTTTGGACTTTGAGACGTGGACAAAAAAAGATGAATAAATATAAAAACTAATCAACTTCACTTCAAGTTTTAAAATGTGGACAGAAAAAAATGAATAAATATAAATAGTAACTAACTTCAGGAGTTTACGGAGATTATTATGATTATTATTTAATTAATAACTATCAATTGTTAAAAAGAAATGTTTTGTTTTTATCACATGAGCCAGATTTCTAATAATAACACAAAAATCAAGACTTACGTTCTTTCGGTATGATTCACATATCGATACTCGTAATTTTAAACGATACAGTGCCTCTTACAATTATGCGAGTGCATGCGCATTGTAAACTTATGTAGGATGAAATAAATAATTCATCGCTTGTGCTTTGAGCGATTTGTGATTCCATTTGTCAGAGGAATAGCGAAACGTGCACAACTGGTCATCGTTATTTAGTCAGGATTAGCCACGGGTTGCACATGCCTGCAATCTCCGGATTCTCATTCCTCAATTACGGTTCTTCTCAGCGAAAGTAAATTGTCCACATTTTTCATACGTCAACAAAATTAATGAGTCAAAGATTTAATTTTACTTTTTTTTTTCTTGCATTCACACCATAAAAATTAATTCTACATGAAATTAATCGTCATTTACAGAAAACTAGATAAATAATTTTGATATGTGTATAACAAATGAAGCAAAATGTATTTATTGACTTGAAACCATTAAATGAATTACTTGATTTGAAAGTGAATTAACTTGATCTCATTTGTAAATTTAATGCAGTAAATTTACTCTCACCGTAAGTAAAAGTTTTTTTAATTAATATATTTGTATCAAGTAAGTCATTTCATTATTAAATAAAGACAAGACATAAAATTTCCGTATCGATTCTTTAATTCTCGTGTATATATATTTGTATGGTGTATGAGTACTTTATTGCATAATAATAATAAATATAAATGAATTTATCACTTGGTGAATTTAATTGGCTGTAAATTGAATTCAGCAGTTGCTCCCAGTCAATACAGGTGAAGAATAAAAAAATTTAAGTGTTGTCTGCCAGCAGTTTTTTTTCAAGCACAAAGTTTCTAAGAGTGGTGAAAAATTATTTACTAATAAATATAAAATTTAAGCTTTGCAAATGATTATGAATATACTTTCTTTATTTCTTTAAAATAATATAATAATATTATTTTTGTTGTTGAAAAGAACTTTAAATTCTACACTACTTTTTATTTCAGTAGTAAATGCCGTTTATGATCAGACCATTCTCATAAATCGCAAATGACTACATTTACTCAAAATACAAAAGTCTGTGGCAATCAAATAAATTATATTTTTTTTATGAAAGAAAATTTAATTAAAGTTAAAAGGCTTTTTGGAAAGAAAATAAATTGTATTCTTTTCTGAATTATGTGCGAAAGATATACTAAGTAGAAGCAGTATCAATGACTTGAATATCAGCAAAGAAACCGGTTGTCGTTTTTTTGAATTTGTGGAAGGTAAATTTTACACATTGTATCTGAGGTCTTTCTTCGAATGGAATCTTGTTTCGAAGGACGCGATTTGCAAATTGTCACTTTTTTGTGTACAGAAAAAGAAACTCTGTAACACTTATGAATTACTTCTGTTTAAAATACTAATAGCAGTGTTGGGTAGTAACTCACAACAAGTAAGAAACAATAAGTCACCGTCGGGAAATAAAGTTGAACAGCCTCATAACCGCATATGTATTAAAGACATATTCAAATCATTTTCTGCGTTACAATTATTTTTAAATATTTAGTTATGTATATTCTATTTTATGAAAAATTGCGAATTACAAAAATTAAATGAATATTAATTATTATTCCTGTACATATTAATGTTGTTATTATTATTATTATTATTATTATTATTATAATCTTATTACATAACTTAAAATCTTGAACTAATTATTTATGATTATTTGTAACTTTTATTTATAATTATTTGTAAAAACCTACAGAATTTCACATCGAATGAAAAATAATAATAAACACCGTTCAATTTTCATAACTTTTAGTTACTTAATGTAAATATTTGTATTTGTAAAAAAAGAGTAGGTTTTCACTTACATTTACTAAGTAGAATAGTTTCAAAAATTGACCTTGGTTTCTGAATAAATTTTGTTCAAGACAGTCGGAAAAGTGAGTGATATTTAAAATTGACGAGAAACTGAATCTTTTCAGTCGGCATCAGTGGAGGTCAAGGATACAAAAAATGTATATAGTTGTAAAACTAACGAAAAACAGTATCAAACAAAAAAATGTGCTTGTTTTAAAGCCAATGTTTTGAGCAACTCACGGTTCTAGTTAAGCTCTTCCTGTTGCAATAAATAAAATTTTAAATAATAATCAATGTTTTAATATGCATCTCTCTAAATTTGAATTAGTTAAAAATAACTAATTATTAATAAAATTGTACTAATTATTAGTAAAAATATAACTCAAAAATAGTTAAAATTTGACTAATTGGATTAGTAATCAATATTTTACTAAAACATTAGTTATTTTGACATAACCTAAAATTAATTTGACTAATAATTAGTTATTTTTTACTAAATGATTAGTATAGATATAACTATTTAAATTAGTGACTAAGTTTTTGCTTTCAAAATAGTTATTTTTAACAAGTTTAGATTTAGAGATCATAATGGCCTGATTTGGTTTATTGGCCGGTTATTAGCACATTAACTCGGTTTTGCGCTAACGCCCTAATTATTCTATAGGCCTACGAGATATATGTAGATCAATTGGTTCATTTTTCAATGTGGAATAATTTTTTTTTAGGAACTATGGCTATAAAATAAAAATTGGTAAAGGGTAAAGAAAGAAAGAGAATTTTTAACGTAAAAAAAAACTGAAACCAGGTGAAAGTTATGTTCATTTCATGAAGACTTTGCTTCTATGTGGCTGTTTCCATTTCAAATCATACAGGTTAAATATGTTCAAAATTCAAAATCATGTTTAACATGATTTTTATTGTTTTTTAGGGCAAATAATGAGACACGTATTTTTTTGTTTTGAGAAAAAAAAAAAATTTTCGCAGAGTTACGAGCATTTGAAAGTTTTAGGACAAAGAGTGATTTTTGAACGAAAACGCTAACAAATTTTTTTTAAAATCACTCTAGTTTTTTTAAAAAAATAATATTTTTTAATTTTGTTTTATGATTTTACTTATGTTTTACGTGCTCTCTCTAAGCAATTTTAAAAATTTTTTAAATTTTGAAAATTAACAAAATGGCGGCCATTTTTTGAAAAATCAAAAAACTCAAATTTCTCAAAAACGTAATTCTTTATTTTTTTGAAATTTTTTTTGTAGTTACTAGATAACAAAAAAAATTTTTTCCAATAGGTTTAATGTGCGCTAAAACACTGTGGAAGGCTCAGCAATTTTTTTTTGTGAAAATTATAAAAGGCATTACTTTAGCTAAACAAGCGCCAAAAATTATTCCATTTTTTTTTATTTTAGTAATGTTTGACTAATGTTTGACATGTTTTTTCTTTACAAATTAAGGAATTTCAAAATTTTTAAAATGGACATTTTTAAAAAATAAAAAAGCTTAATTTTCTCAAAAACAATATTTTTTATTTCTTTAAAATTTGTTTTCATTTAGTAGATAGAAAAAGGAATTAAAAATTATATTTCTCTAAATAAAAAATAGTTGTTTAAAAAGCAAATAAAAAATATGCAAGGTGATTTTTCCAACTGAAAGATATCTTTGGATTAGCCAAAATAATGACTTTTATAATTACCACAAAAAAACAAAAAAATCTTGAGCCTTTCACAGTGTTTAGCGCACATTAAACCTATTGGAAAAAATTATTTTTGTTATCTACTAACTACAAAAAAAAATTTTAAAAAAAATTACGTTTTTGAGAAATTTGAGTTTTTTGATTTTTCAAAAAATGGCCGCCATTTTGTTAATTTTGAAAATTTTTAAAAATTTTAAAATTGCTAAGAAAGAGCACATAAAACATAAGTAAAATTAAAGAAAAGAATAAATATATGAATAATATATGGCGCTGTATTAGTCAAAATAACGACTTTTATAATTTTCACAAAAGAAATTCTTGCGCCTTTCACAGTGTTTTAGCGCTCATTAAATCTATTGGAAAAAATTATTTTTGTTATCTACTAACTACAAAAAAAAAATTTTAAAAAAAATTACGTTTTTGAGAAATTTGAGTTTTTTGATTTTTCAAAAAATGGCCGCCATTTTGTTAATTTTCAAAATTTTTAAAAATTTTAAAATTGCTAAGAAAGAGCACATAAAATATAAGTAAAATTAAGGAAAAGAATAAATATATGAATAATATATGGCGCTGTATTAGTCAAAATAACGACTTTTATAATTTTCACAAAAGAAATTCTTGCGCCTTTCACAGTGTTTTAGCGCACATTAAACCTATTGGAAAAAATTATTTTTGTTATCTACTAACTACAAAAAAAAATTTAAAAAAAATTACGTTTTTGAGAAATTTGAGTTTTTTGATTTTTCAAAAAATGGCCGCCATTTTGTTAATTTTAAAAAAATTTCAAATTTTTAAAATTGCTAAGAGAGAGCACCTATAACATAAGTAAAATCATAAAACAAAATTAAAAAATATAATTTTTTGAAAAAACTAGTGTGATTTTAAAAAAATTTGTTAGCGTTTTCGTTCAAAAATCACTCTTTGTCCTAAAACTTTCAAATGCTCGTAACTCTGCAAAAAAAATTTTTTTCTCAAAACAAAAAAATTCGTGTCTCATTATTTGCCCTAAAAAACAATAAAAATCATGTTAAACATGATTTTGAAAACATATTCGACCTGTATAATTTGAAATGGAAACAGCCATTTATGAAAAATAATTTGCTTCCTAATAGAAGAAGCAGTAGATTGAAATACCGTCAGGTGGGGCTATTTTGTGCACGCGAGGTTTTTAATTAATAAAATCTTTATATTTAGTTGCTTAAGATTGCAACTTGGTATAAATCTTTTCTAATATCTAGACTACAGAGAGCACTAAATGAATTTACTTAGTTCGTTATCAGAAATCAGAAAAAAAATCGTAAAGTCGTGAAAATGAAGCTGAAAAATTTCAAAGTTCTCAAAATTCTGTTCAGATCTCCGGAAGTTTCAAAGTGTTTCTGAAGGTATTAATAATACTTTTTGACAATTTAGTTGTGATGATGTATACGTGAAGCGCTAACTTTTTGTTGCATATCTTAAGAAAAAAGTGTAAAAAACTAAAAAACCAGGATTTGGTGGGTTATTTTGTGCATTCTTTAAATTCAAGTTTTTTTCAATTTCTTAAAATAACTCAAGAAGTGTAATTAGAAATAACATTAAGTAATTTTTTCTTAAAGAAATAACTTTTTTTGTAAATCTACATTTTTGAGAAATTTTGGTGTTTTACATTCAAATCAGTTAAACAATTTCTAGAAAAAAAATATTTCTGGCTTTGTTTCCCTTTATTGTACTACAGAGTATCTAGAAATAATACTTCATGCAGCAAAAGCGTTCAAAAAATTTTTTTACACAACTTTATAAATAAGCAAACTTTGATGCACAAAATAGCCCCACCATGGGGTTTATTTTTTGCACAACTTTGAGTTTCTATAACTCAGACTAAAAATTTTTTCTTGTCGGCTAACTCATAGAACACCTTTAGAAGGATTTCTACAATATAACTGAATAGATAAATTCTTTATTTTTTCAAATTCTGAATTTTAATAAAGCATAGAATGAAAAAAGAGCGGTTTTGTGCACAAAATAGCCCCACTTGACGGTAATTAATTTCTGCATATGTGACTATTTCTGGTGAAAGGGACCTTACGCAACAACAACATTAGGCTCAGTATTCCGTTGCTCGGTGCACGAAAAGTGAGCCCAATGTTATTGTCGCGTAAGGTCCCTTTCACCAGAAATTGTCACATATTTTATTAATAATAATAGAGCCTGATGATGTCAATGAATCCTTGGCGAAACGTTACTCATAACATAATATAAATTTGTGTTGATACTTTCCATCTTCCTGGATCAAATATGTTTCTGATTAACATTTTACGTATTTAAAATTTTTATTTAAATGCTTAAGTAATCATTATCTAGGACGATTTTTAATAACTTTTTTTATATTATTCTTATGAAAAAATCATGTGATAGTAAAATAGCTCTATCATAAATCGATTGGTAATAAGTTGATTGTTCTTTTTTATCAATGTTAGATGGGGAAAATTAATTTTATTTTAAAATTCTAATTCATAAGTGAATTTTTAATTATCATTGAAGGAATTAAAAGTGTTAATAATAATCAAGTCGACATAGTGTGTCATCAACAAATCTATAAAGTGAATCGTAGGTACATAATCATAAAATGTAAGTAAATTAAAACATTTCATCTCTAAGGTCCTGCATTGCAATGTTTGCGAACAACGGTGAGACGGGTGAACCCATAGGGGCACCATAGATTTGGTTATAAATTTTTTTATTAAACTTAAAAAATGTATTATTAAAAGGAAATTAATTACAGTTGATAATAAAATGCCCGCCCACGGAATCATTATGTAGCCACTGTATTCGTTGAGAACTCAACCAAGAGACACGTTCAAGCAAGCCGTCTTTCGCGGTAGCAAGGCCGATTTATTTGCGCTCACGTCCCTCTTCCTCGCCCTTTAGTCTACAACTGTTTTCCTCTTACTCTCGCGCTCTTAAAAAGTTTTTCTTTCCTTCACCTTCGCTCTTTCTTTTCCACCCCTTGCCCATTCTCTGACCTAGGGAACTCTTCTGTATCCAAATCTCTCCCTCGCCCTTACCCTGTTGTTCACAAGCGAGAATCGTGTCTTACAAGAGGATATTTCACTTTTCCTTGTAGCCAAGAAAAGCCACAAGCAGATGACAAGAGGGGTCGAAAAATAAGGCAATAATCCGACTAAATAATTGCACGAATTGTAAATCTAGATTTCGACCTGATCAAGAACAAAACATTTATTTCTTTTACTTGATAGAATTATTTGGCATTAATAAATGAAAGGAATTTTTAATTTTTTATGGACTGGAGAGAACATTATAGGAATAAATCACGTGTAAGATAAAAGGACAGGAATCGAAACAAGTAAATTAAGACTTTATTTAACAATTAATAATGAACTTTGAATACTTAATAATTCTTACAAACTTGAGTTAAGACTTAAATGAACCGTACAACTTTATGCGTTTACCTCAGAATTGTATTCGTACGACTGACGAAAAACTGCAAACCCAAAACGATACTAAGGTAGTTTTAGTAGGTACTTGATTTCCCTTTCTATCTTACGAGATCGATCCGCGCACCGCGGCGCGCTTGTTATTTTTTTCTTTATAAATGTTTATAATCTGAACTGTTTAAGAAAATTCATAAAGTGTAATTATTTATATAAATTGTTTATAACAATTTTTAGGCGCAAAAACGTTTTTTTTACTATTGACATACCCTTAAACATCAAATTCATACATTACACACAAAAAAAGAAGTATTAAAACGAGTCTATAAATTTTGGACTTCTTTTAAGGTGTAAACGAAAGAAGCCGCTGCCAGCTGAAATTCAGCAAAAGAAAATAACATGAAAGCAATACACACAGTGGGATGAAAAAAAGCAACACTAAAAACTAAAATTTATCCTGAAGCCAATAAATGGGCTGCATTTCAAACCTTATTCTGTATTATTCTATTTTCAATTATTAAGAAAGCTGAAATTAAACCTACGTTTGAATTAAAAAATAGTTCTCAAATCTTCTGGATTATCTAATTATGGCTGTACAGGTTAGGAATAAAAGCAAATTCATATTTTAAAAAAAGCCTTCTCAAGAACTTATGTGTGATTTGGTATTATATTTAAAAACTGTAAATTAACAACAGTTTTTTATAAAATCCTAAATATCTTGTGAAATTATACGATATTTAACAGTTTAATTTAGCAGGGATGTGTTGACAATTTCACAAAATATTCTGAAATAAACTAGAAGTTTGTTTATGCATACAATCACAAATCACGCACAAATTCATTGTTCTGAAGAAAATTTTCTACATCACTCAAACGAATAAGCACCACAAACACAAAAATTCACTACAAAATTGTTCAAAATTATCGCGTCACGAAATTTCTATACACTGAGAGACTTTTAATTACAGTTTTTGCTTTTTCCAATTTCTATATTTGTAATAAAACGTAAGAATTTAGGGATAATCGAGGTTCGATCATAATAGTTCTTTTAAAAAAAAGAGATTGTGTTACCTTGTTTTCTATTATTGTAATTTCGTGAGAAAAAAAATTAATATATGTAATTAGAATTAGTATTATTTGAGGTTAGAAAAAAGTAAATGTGAAAAAGCGATATTCATTTTTAACACATTTTGATCTATTTATTATGGCATGTCTAAAATTTTATTAGACTTTTTCTACGACAGTTTTTCGAGCAGCCATATGTCTCATGAGCTATTCTACCACTTCACAATATTTATTCAAAAATATATTTAAAAAAAATCGATCTCTAGAAAAATTTCGTATCATCCGGAATACTGAACACAGATGTTAATTATTATTACCATTTTCACTTCAATTTAGTAAAAAATCACTTCAAAAACCACATGAAACTTTTGCTAGTTAGTATATAAGGAAAGTTAAAACACTCTTTTCTATAGCTACGCGCGCGATTATTCGACGTCATCGAAATGTTATATATGTTTGTAGTTAAGGCTTAAAAGTGTGCGTAATATATACATCATAGTATGGGTTGTTCGTTACACAGATTTCGTCAAATACCACTATAAAGATACAGAATACCTGTAACTATACAAATATCAAAGACGAACTTGCATCTGTATCTCTGACCTGTCAAACAAATACTGCCATTTTTCTTTTTACTGCGCGCGCACCCAATGCTATTAAGTTTCTAACACACGTTTTATAATTCTTGCAATTTTTTATTTTCATATCTCTTAAATTTTTTAGAGGTAATATAATTATGTGTCTTATGAAGTATACAACACTTTTACTACTTTTTATCAAAAAGACAACTGTTGCATCTAAAACGTCTTTTCTTAAACAGTGTATTAGTTTTTATAACCACATCTCGATTATCCCTAAACTCTTAAATTTTATTGTGCATAATAATAAGCAATAAAGCAGATATTAAAATCAAAAGTTTCTCAGTGTACTGGACGCATCGCCATCAACATATGTGATGTTTGCTCATGCGCAAGACCTTTCTGGTGACGTCAGGCAGTCAGGACTACTTTTAAGCCTCCAGAAAGGCTAAAAAGTATTTTCTTAAGCATATTGTGACAGAACAGCTCAACTGTGTCTGGTTTTAAGCATCGACAACTAGAAAGCAGGATATTTAACACTCAATTTCCACTTTAAGACTCAACATGTCTGTTATTTAGATATTTTTACACTTTAATTCAGTTTTTGACTTAATTTAAGGCAAATCTTAAAAGTAGCCAATCATGACTTTAATACTTTGTTTTTTGTGTGTATTAATGAAAAAAATTTTTGTGCAAAAGAAATCGAAAATTGTAAAAAAACATTTTTTTTAAACTTTTCGCATTAACATTAAAAAATTAAAAAACATTAATTAAAAAACTGACACTCACAGATCTCTTTAGAATTTACTTCTGCGTTAGAGAAAAAAAGAATTTTTTAATTTAGTTTAAAATTGCGGTCAAAAAGTCAATTTGAACCAAATTTTGTCATTTTATCCCAGTGTGCTACCTAATAACTGGAGAATAATAACAAAAAACATAACCTTAAACAGGAAAGTATAATGTTTTTATTTTCAGAAACTTAAAACTTTAATGAATTATAAACATACAATAAAGCAAAATAAAGAACTAAAAATTATTATTACTTACCAGTTTCACCATTTCCACTTGACCGAAAAGAAATCCGATGACAATCACCACGTGCATTCCAATAAAAAGAAATATCAAAACTATAAATGACATAAATAATTATGATACTTTTAGAAAAAAATAACATTTACATTATAGAACTAAAAAACAGATAAATAAGTTACAAATAAAATAAAAATAAATAAAAGATTATTAATATTATTATCATTCCTCACCTGTCAGAAACGAATGCCAATGTAAACAAAACATTATTTCACTGAAAACACTATAACCTTAACAACTTCACTAAAATCACTGTCACTTCTTAAACTATTACTCCTTAATTATTACAATTTAATTTATTATTATTTCATAAAATGCAATTATTCAATAAACGAAGATTTTAAATAAATTGAAAAATAGAACAAATAAACGTCTAAACTGTGATGTTATTGTTGACAAAAAATATCGAAAATCTGCTAGCCAATCAGAAGCCCGATAAAACACGTTACACCTCTGAAGTTGGTCGAAAGGGTTCTCGTATAGGGAAGTCAAGGTCAAAGCTAATTTCTAGGTATTAATTATTTTAATAAAATTGTTTGTTATTTTATATTGCTAACATTATAAGAAATTTTATAAAATGAACTTGAAGTTACAATATTTAATTAAAAGATTTTAATTCGTCTGCAAAACAAAAAATAGAAACTGAAAACTATCGATAATGAGATTTGATATCTACTGACCAATGGGAGACTCGGAAATGGAATTACATGTCTGAAGTTAACCACAACGTCTGTTCTTTTTAGAATAGGATTTTTAATTAAACATACTTTTTTAAAACTAAATATTAGTATTATCTTTTTATTTACATCAATTTTGTAAAAATTTGTTTGTGTTATTCTTTATTTGTCTTTAACCTTTTAGGTTTATACAAAGAGGTTTGTGTATCTTGTCTAAATTAATATTACAAAAAGAGAAAACTAACGTTGATTTCTGGCTACAAGGGCAGAAATTAAAAATTTGATAATTTTCTCGATACACCCCTTTTGAGTATAATTTACGATATCAAGCAAAGTATTTTTAACAATCATAGGATTGTTAAAATTTTTCGCAAATTTTAACTGCGCAACTTTCGCAAATTAATTTTGTTTACTTCCTTGATATGACGGATATTCAATTAAAATATGATACAAAATTTCTTTTGATCTCATTTCACAGCCTGTGGAACTTTGTGATGGGTCAATCTCATAAATTTCATTTTTTGTTATTATCCTCGAATTGTAGTTGTTTATTAGTCTGATTTGTGCGATCAATCTAAGATATATTAATGGGATTTTCAGTTTTCAATAATTTTGGCTACCATCTCTCAAAGTAAGATAAGATTTGCAAAGACTGTGAATCTTCGAGACTATTTAGGTCTTCGATAGAATCCTTTAACATAAAGATTGTTTCAATTAGAACACTCTAAGAAGCAAAAATTGCAACAAGAAAAAAAATTAAATGTTTTTTGATTGTCACATTTCAGAAATTTGTAGGTAAAAAAGCATTCGTTTTTTAACTTCAAATCACTCGTTTGCTTGTCAGAATTCTGAAAAATTTATTTGACAGAAATATTCAGTCTACTTGATTGACACAGTCAGTTATTTCTGTCACTTCGATAGAGTTACAAATTGTAGTAGCATTAAAATTTGCATGATACATTTTTAGAGGACTGATTGAATATTTTAGATCCCTGGAGAAATATTTAAGAGGGTTAGTAAAGTTTGAGAGAGGCTGGTGTAGGTACTTGAGTGACGTGCAACGAAGCACATCTGCGTTGGTAGGCATTATGCAATCTTGGAGAACTTACCACTTAGCGGAGGGACAGAGAGTTAATGCAAGGTCGTTAGAGGGATGGAGGAAGGAAGTTGAGTGTACAGTCAACCTGTATATGCGTATAGTGAATGGCCTGAGCTGTTCCCAGCTGGATGATTCGAAGGTACAAGCACTCCGATGGTCACCACCCTCTTGCAACCTCGACGTCGATTCGGCCATCGAGTAACGCTCTCTAAATATTCCACTCCCACACCACTTCGAACGCCACCTCTCACACGTCTCCCTTACTGCCCCTGACACTATAGACACCATAGTTGTGGCTAGTTGGCCGTCACCTCTGTGTCGACGTTCCCTTGTCTCTAGGACTGATTCAATTTGCCGGCCTCGTGGCTGTTTAATTACTGGACCTCGGAGTGGACCGTAGCGAGGCAAGTGTACGCTACCTGGTACGTGGAGAGTGTGGTTGTATTGGTATATCGACAGCTCCCACGGACACCAAGACATTAACAGAATAACGCCGCGGTGCAACGATGGAGATTGTTGTTGATGCCAAAGTAACGGGTAGCCCTGAGGGGCTAACGAGAGAAAGAGGGTGGCTTGGCCAACCCCTCGACGTGTCTTGCAAGCAGAATCACCAGTTCTGCTTCTCAAACTCTGACCGTTCCACACTCCACCCTTGCGCTACGAGTTTCCAAGTTGTTTTGGTTTAGACTCCACCAAATAGGTTCAGATCTTCGAGCACTATCTTGTCCAACCCAGAGTGACCTATCCACTGTCTAAACTCTCTTTACCGGCCAGGACAAAAAATCCAATTATAGACTCGGATTTTGAAATTCCTAGAGCTTCCTAGTCCCGGAGCTGATTTCTGTAATAATTTTATTATAAGTAATTACGAGACATGACGCATTTTTATTGTTTAATGATAAATGTTGAAACTTCTTAATTTAATTTAAATTAAAAAAAATAAAACCCTAGCCCCAAGTTAGTTTAACGTTAAATAACTGAACAAAATTACAAAAAAATAGACTAATTAAACTAATCAATCTACATAATTTATTTAAATCGAATCAAACCATGACTAACACAGATACATTTTCGGAGAAAGGGGGATAAGTGGCAGCAAAAAAACACAATTTAATTTTCAACACAAGTTAACTTCTATATTTCAATAGAATACAAATTTACAAAAAGTAGGCTGGCCACATGGCACGGCCAATTTACAAATTGTTGAACACTGACTCGAAAATTAACGAAATAGTACACTGAAAAAACTTTGGGCCGGCAAACCACTCAGGGCTGGTCGCGCTGCCTTCCACACTTGAGAGAGCTCTGACGCACTATTTTTGGTATCTCAGACGTACCACACTGGTAAGGCTGAGCTCTCACAGGCAAGGGTAGATGCAAACCATCATTTTCCCGTGCCGTACCAATGAAACGGGATTGCTGCTTGCTCACATTGGGTCGTCAGCTTACCCACATTAAGAGCTCTGGCGACCCAAACAGAGGTGAGCAGGTGTACTTGATTTGGTAAGGCAGACTTACTCGCAGGTACGTCTGCCCGCCCAAATTTTTTTCAGTGTAGGAAAACCGAGTATATCACAAAAAAGGTAAAATTATTACAGGAGCTCACTTGGAAGGGCACGACGACCATGAATGGCGCTCCGTACAGTAGTATTATTTACATTTTTATAAAGTTTTTAACATTCCTAAAAAGAATACGATCAAAGGGTTTAACTCAGCAGTTCAGAAAGACGAGAGCGAGAACGCTTTGTTAGGAATTCACAATGCGGCGACATGTGCGCTACTATGCCACTAAACCGAATCACATCAGTAATAAACGTTACCAGCAAGTGGAACTATCGAACGGTGATCTACCGTGAAACGTCGATCAATCGTAGTGTGGTGGCGCTGATTGAATATGGCCACCACCAGTGTTTTGACAAGTTGTAAACAACAGCCGACGACATCGTGTTCTAGTCCTGACACTCTTGTGAGAACAAGACTTACATCCGATCTCATATGCCAGGACAATCCCACGATAACCAGTACTGTCATCCACGAGGATGACGACAACCAGTAGCCGCCTCGTCGACAATCAATCAGGATTGAATTCTCAGCGACAATCTTATGAACAGTGTTCGTGTATGGGGAAAAGAGTTTAAAAATAATTAAATGATTGTTTTTCAATTTGTCTGGTCCGACAAGTTGGCAGGTAAACCAGAAGTTTTGATAATGATATTTAAACAATTAAGTTAAATAAATACAATGTTGAATTTAATACGTCAAAGTAGAAACAAATACTAATTTACAAAATCTTAAATTCATCTACATAGAAACAAATACAAATTGAAATAACATTTTGAGTTTTAATATTCTTTAGATTTTAAGAATGTAAGCTCAAAATAATAAAAGGCACAAATCACCGAGTTTACATTTAGATTTCATGACTGGTGTGTAATCATAATTTTAGTTAAACAATTAATATATTATAAACACCCGAGTCGAAATTTTGAAGCTACTTTGAAGCTCATGAGGAACTTTAGCTTCTACTTAACGACTTCTTAATTTTTAGCCTCTTCTTTACTTCTAATAATAATATTTCCTTCTACTTTACGTCTATACACATGTTTCAATTTTCCAATCATTAAAATTAGCAGCTCTTTTACAGCTCCACATTCCCAGTTATAAAGAAATGAAAATTTTGATTCTACTTTAAACCTGCAAGTGAAACTCAGTCATTTTTTCCATTGAAATATACTTTTTTATTTAACATATAAGAAAAACGGGAGTTAAACTAACTTTTTCTTCAATTATTGTTCCTCTGATTAGCCCTTAAGAGGAACAAATTTTAATCTATAACCAAAACCCAATAATTTGTAAAATTAGGGAAAATGTGTATCTTTCTAGATGCACTTGTAAAAAAATAACAGTTATTAACAATAATTTGTTTAAACAATTTTGAGTGGTAATTGTTGTTAATTTTGATAAATATCTTATTTTTTCAATATAAAAAGTAAACAAATTAAAAAACTACTACTTGCTAGGTGTTTTTAAATGTTATAAATTAACAATAATAAATTGTTTTAAAATATAAAAATAATAATTTATGGTCAATAACTTTTATTTTTCTAACCAGAGCCCAGAAATTTATTTATAAAATTAGGAAAAATTTGTATCTTCCTAGGTGTATTTGTAAAGAATTAGTAATTACTAGCAATAATTTGTTTAAAAAATTAAAATTGATGAAAATAAAATTAAAAAAATGTATATAAAAAGTCCAGAAAAGAAAATTAAAAATCCTTCAGAAAAAAAAAGTTTGGGCAAATTAAACCAAATACATTTTTATAATATTACACTGAAAGCAAGTCCAACAATAAATTTAGAAAAATAAAGAAAATCTAAAAATTCTATAAAAGAATAAGTACTAAGTTTGCAAAAAACCTCGCAAAAACTATTCAAGATTTAAAAACAAATTGAATAGGTGCATTAATAAAAAAAATAAGCGTATTTATTTTTAAAAATATGAAAAAACTTATGAAACTCAACGAAATAATAATAAATAATAATTATTATTTATTATTTATAATTTATTTATCAATAAAATAAAATGACAAATACAACAACAAAAAATATCATTAGTAAAAGGAGAAAAAAATCTTTAAATTTTGTAAAAATAAGAAATTATAAGATAAAATTTAAACAGTTTCGAAAAAGAAACTGAATTAGAAACTAAAGAAGAATTACAAATATTGTAAGACTTAAAAAAAGGATTATTGTGAATATGAAAAATAATTAATCTTATTTAATTATTTTGCATTAACTAATGTGTCTTTAAATTTGAATTAATTGACATTTAAAAGTTTGAAAAAATTGGAATATGAGTATATTGACGTTTGGAATTTATTTAAATTATAATGACCTAACGATATAAAAATTTGATATTATTTTTTGCTATCTTCATACCAAAAATTTGTAAATCGTAGGTATTTTAATTATCTATATTAGCCCAATTATTTAAATTTTATAAAGATTAAAATATTAAAATTGAAATTTTTAAGATTTATCCACAAATTTGTGGTTTTTTTTATGGTTTGTGATTTTTTACATGCAGTATTAGACATCCGGAGAATTGTAAAGTTTTTTTTTTATTTCAATCATGATTTTAATGCAAATGCATCAATGATTTAAATCAATATCAGCCTGTAACTTGACAATAATAAATTGTTTAAACAAATGAAAAATACATAAAAATCTCCGTAAACATTCAGAAATTGGCGATATGTAACAATTTTGTTGAAAAGTCCTAAAAAAACTATTCGTAATTTGTATCATAAGGACACTGAGAAAATTAAATATAAAGTTCATAAGCGTCGGTAGCGTAGTGGTTAGTGCGTTAGATTATAAGTGCGTAGGTCGTTATGTCGTGGGTTCGAATCCCCACTTGCGTTCTAATAATTTATTTAGTAAGTTTAGACTATTTCCAGCTTGTGTGTATTAAGTGTAACGAATTCTAAAAGCGCATGAATTTTGAATATTTATTTAGTATTTTTTTTTATAATTTCATTCATATTAATTTCAGTTTTATTCGCAAAAACAGATTCTTTCTTTGTTTAGAGTTTAGAAGATCAATAAAAAGGGGGTTTTGAGCGTTAAAAGAGGCCTTAATATAGTTGAATATTAGCTTCTACTTTAACGCTCTCATCGCGGAAACAGGAAATTTCTTCCAATAATAGCACCAAAGTAGAAGCTAAATTGTATTGAATTTGCTTCTACTTTAAACCTCTATTTCCTAAAAATTTTGGACTATGTAGCGTTAAAGTAGCCTCAAAATTTCGACTCGGGCAACCTGAACGTCCGATACAAATATTAAACAAACAATTTACGACCAATTCGCGGGCGAAAATTTAGAAAAATCCTGTATCAAAACTGGAAAGGGAGATGAAAGGTAAGTAGGAACCTCCTCAATCCACAAGCCTACTACCTCTAATCTCCCTTAGCTGAAAAGAAACAGAATTAGTTAAAAAAATATAAAAAATCGACGTTTCGGCACCTACCCAGTACCCTCATTAGGAGCTGGAAAAGAGAAGAAAAGATTAGTAATACTTCGGCCAGCTATCCGGAAACTGCAAGACTGAGGAAGCTCAAAAATCCATAGCTATCGAAAATCCCACCATCACAGCTACAGCCCGAGAGACCACCTTATCCAATTTTTATTCATTTATTTTTATTTTTTTTATTATCATAATGTTATTTAAAACCATAGAAAAAAGTGCAGGAATCATGATTTTTACTGGGATAATGTGCAAATTTTGCATAGGGAGTCTAACTTAAGGAAGCGCCGTTTTGTAGAAATGCTTTGCATTAAGAATGCAAATGAAGGTGATAAGGCGATCAACCTTAAAACTGACATTCAAACATTCAATTCTTGTCATAATAATACACTTAGATTTCTAAAATATCAAATTAAGTTTTAGTTCTAGCTACCTTATGTTTGTTTTCCTTAGTGTAACTACACATGATTTAAAGTTTTATTATAAAAGAAAAAAAAACAAAAATTAACAGACTCAAGTTATGTGTTACAGTGATGCTTGGGCAAAAACATGTAGTTTGAGGTTTTATTTAAAAAATTTTAAAAATTAATTAAATATATTTTTTATTTGTTCCTTATAAAAAATATTAGATATACGTATTTTTTTATTTTTTTATAAGAGGCCAAATTTTTGAGTTATAAATTTTCAAAATTCTAGATTTTTTAAAAATAGACCTTTCTTTAATCATATATAACTTTGAACCTATTGAATTAAGAAAATTTTTTCCAATACAAAAAAAGTTAGGTTTTTCTTCAACTTTTAAATAGTGTTTACAAAAAAAGAAAATATATATTTAAAAAAAAAACATTTTTTAGAAATAAATCCATTTTTTTTTAATTTGGACCCTAATAAAAAATCATTATTTTTTATTTATACATACCTCGAAATGTCAAGAACATTTTACAAAAAGATTCCAGTTGGCTAGAAGAGTATTATTAGTTTAAAATAATTTTCAAAATCTAGCTGTTATACACTGAGAAAATAAGTTGTCTAAAAATAACCAATTTTTGATTATATTTAGCAGAGAGAGGTAGTTAATATAGCCCCTGTAAAGCTCTTTGTTTATTATTAGCAGATTAAATGCTACTGTTAACTTAGAAGTTTGGTTGTGATCGCCGGTATCTTGTGTGTTTTGTTCTGAGTCCCGTAACCTAGAAATTGGCTAGAGGCTTATTTTCTCAGTGTATCTAAGTGCTGTACTGTACCTATTTTGGTTATATTAATTTGATTTGACATTAAAAAAAAAAAAAAAACATATGCAGCTAAATTGAAGTTAAAACCATTTTTTTCAGTTTAAATAGGCACAGTACAGCACTTAGATGTAGCAGCTAGAGTTTGCAAATTAATTTAAACCAATAATACTCTTCTAGCCAACCGGAATCTTTTTGTAAAATGTTCTTGACATTTCGAGGTATGTGTAAATGAAAAATAATAATTTGTTATTCGGGTCCAAATTTAAAAAAAATGGATTTGTTTCTAAAAAATTTTGTTATTTTAAAAGAAATATATGTATTTTCTTTTTTCTTGTAAACACTATTTAAAAGTTGAAGAAAAATCTAACTTTTTTAGTATTGGCAAAAATTTTCTAAATTCAATAGGTTCAGAGTTATATATGATTAAAAAAAGGTCTAATTTTAAAAATCTAAAATTTTGAAAATTTATAACTCGAAAATTTGGCCTCTTATAAAAGAATGAAAAAATACGTATGTAATATTTTTTTATAAGGAACAAATAAAAAATAGATTTAATGGATTTTAAAATGTGGACTGTAAATTTGACATGGACTCGCCCATATATAATTAAGAGACTAAAGATATGTGATGCTTAGAGAAAAACACGCAACTTAATTTTTTTAGAGAACAAAAAAAAATAAAACAAAATAAAACAAAATATACAAAATCAAATTGGGTGTTCTTTATGTCGGTACGTGATTCAATATAATTTTTAACTTTTAAAAAATAACAAACAAACAAAAAAACAAGAAATAAAAAAAATAAATGAATAAAAATTGGAAAACATTTAGTTGAGTTACGTGTTGACAGCATTGGGTTTGGTTACGGGTTTTGCATGTTCGTTTTTAAAGTTGGTCTCTCGGGCTGTAGCTGTGATGGTGGGATTTTCGATAGCTACGGGTAGTCGTTTTGAGCTTCCTCAGTCTTGCAGTTTCCGGATAGCTGGCCGGAGTATAACTAATCATTTCTTCTCTTTTCCAGCTCCTAATGAAGGTACTGGGTAGGTGCTGAAACGTCGATTTTTTATATTTTTTAACTAATTCTGTTTTTTTCAGCTAAGGGAGATTAGAGGTAGTAGGTAGTGGGTTTGTGGATTGAGGAGTTTCCTACTTACCTTTCATCTCCATTTCCAGTTTTGATACAGGGTTTTTCTAAATTTTTGTCCGCGAATTGGCCGTAAATTGTTTCTTTAATATATTATAATTATTATATGATATAATATTATTATAATTATATTCTTTAATCCATTTAAAAATATTGTGCGACTTTGACTTATTTAATTTTAGTTTAATATCTTGCGAAGAGGTGTTAGTTAATTTTAGACTTCCAAAGGATCTGTAACTAAACCAGAAAAAAGAGGGTTTTGAGTGCCTACTTAATAAATTTTCTGATTTTATGTGGTTTCTACCCAAAGATACTAGGCCAATTGTAATTTTAACGAAACGAGAGATGTGGAATGTTGAAGTCCGGTGTTCAAAATATTAGATGGTGAGATGTTGGGTAGTTGAATATGGAATGGCAAGTTGCGGGATCCGGATGTTGGGGTTTAGGATATCAGAATATGGAATATCGGGTTGCAGGATACGTGATATGGAATGTTGGGATTGATGATGTTAGAATGTAAAATAACGGGTTGCAGGCTGTGGGTTTCTAGTATATTTACGGATCCGGTATTTGTAATGTTAGATGATGAGGTTTGGGATGTCAGAATATAAGGTAGCAAAATGCGGAAACCGAGATATGGAATGTTGCAATTTTAGATGGCTGAATTTGGAATAGTTGAATTTATGCTCCTGGATGTAGTTCATTGATGTCGGAATGTAGCATTGTAAAGTGCGCGAAACGGGATGTGAGAAACTGGGATTTGAGATAGTAGAATGTATAACAGTCAGATGTTGGAAGTTTTGATAGAGAAATACAGGGATCCGGTATTCCAAATGTTAGATGGTGGGATTTGGGAATGAGGAATGATGGGGTCTGGGATATGAATTGTTGGGACCCGGGACTTAAAATACTATATGACGGGATTTAAAATTCTAGAAGACAATTCGTGATATGGGATTCGTGCTAAGGGATGTTGAGATTTGTTATGTCAGAGTGTAGAATATTGGCTTGTGGGAGCTGGAATATAAAGTTCTAGGCTCCGGAATTCGAAATGACGGGATTTAAGATGTCAAAATGCTGAATCCCAGATGTGGAATCCCAAATATGGAATGTTGGAATCCGGGATTAAAAATGTCAATTGTAATTAATAAAACAAGGCGCATTTTATATCTTTTTAGGGTTCCGTACACCACAAGAGTACGCACGGAACCCTATTGGAAAGACTTTGTCGAAAATCGTATCCCCCCCTAGCCGCCAAACTATTTGACTTAGAAAGTTCAAATTTGGCCCACATATGCATTTTCACGTGTAGATGAAAGGAAAATTATAGAGAACATGATTCTAGAGGTTGATCATAGCGTTGTCAAGAAAATAACAAGATTTTTGAGAAATTTTGATATTTTTTGGCTGATAACTTTTGCCATTTCTTTGACAGCGCTATCACCACAACAATCTCTATAATTTTTCTGTAATCTACATATGATACTACATTTTTGTACCAAATTTGAATTCTCTAAGTCAAATATTTTAGCAGATATAAGAGGGGAATACGGTCATTTTTTCGAAAAAATGCGTTTAATTTGTACCATTCCTGCCCTTTATCTGCCAAATTATTGTACTTAGAGTGTTGAAATTTGGTACACGTATGTAGTTTGACGTTTAAATTACAGAAAAACTATAGAAAACCTTGTTGCAGGCTGTTATCATAGCGTTTTTCAGCAAAAAAAAATGATTTTTTTTAAAAAATGCTAAAAAATGGTCGTATCCCCCCCCCTGAACTTCCAAACTATTAGACTTAAAGAATTCAAATTTGGTACACAAATGTATTTTCACGTATAGATTACAGGAAAATTATTAACATAGCGTTGTCAAGGAAATAACAATATTTTTGAGCATTTTTTTAACATATGGGCCATAATTTAGTGTTATAACTTTGACAGCGCTATAAGCCCTAAGTCAAATAGTTTGGAAGATAAGGGGGGGGGGGGGATACGGTAATTTTTTTTAGCAAAAATGCACTAAAAGTGTACAATGCCACCTCCATATCTGCCAAACTATTGTACTTAGAGTGCTGAAGTTTGGTATACATATGTAGTTTGCCATATAGATTACAGAAAAACTGTAGAGAACTTTGTTGCAGATCGTTATCATAGTGTTTTTAAGCAAAAACCAACGATTTAAAAAAAATGCTAAAAAATGACCGTATCCCCCCTCCCATAACTTCTAAACAATTTGACTTAGAGAGTTCAAATTTGGTACACAAGTGTATTTTCACGTGTAGATTACAGAAAAATGGTAGAGAACATGATTGTAGAAGTTGATCATAGCGATGTTAAGGAAATAAAATAATTTTTGAGTATTTTTTATGGATATTTGCTAAAATCTCTGGATTTTTCGTTGACAGCGCAATCACCATCACGTTCTCTATAATTTTTAAGTAATTTACACCTGACAATACATTCCTGTACAAAATTTGAACTCTCTAAGTAAAATATTTTGGAAGATAGGGGGGGGGGTGGTCCATTTTGAATAAAAAATTCATTATATATTATATTTTATATATTATATTATATATAATATGTATAATATATTTATATATTTAATAGTATCAAATATATTACAAATTATTTTGTTTTGTGTACGGAACCCTCGATTTTAGTGCGAGTGTAACTCGAACTTGCCCGATTTTTTAATAATGATAATTACATACTGCAGTTATTTGTCGCATGTCAATTCATTTTACAAAAAATCTTTCTTGAAATAATAATTTATACATTTGCATTCTATCAAAAAGTCTTAAGGTAGTTCTCTTGGTTCAGTGGTTCTCAACTCAATTTTGATCATTTTTTACTTGTTTTTTGATGTTTCATAAATAGCGCCAACTTCAAAGTCAAGAGTCTCTCTCTTTTGTATTTATTTAAAAAAATGAATAAAACGTCAAAATGTGGATTTTAAAGTACTATTTTTCGAAATTTAGTACCGCAAGCCACATTTTTCAAAAAAGAATCTTATTCCTTATACTTTAAAATATTAATTAGTAGTTTTTATTTTTAAACCTAAAGAAAACTCATTGCGTGGTTAATAAAATTGTATTTTTTAACCATGTGTTTTACATTCTTCTATGTTAAAAGATTCAACTTCATTCTCAAATATCTTAATAAGTAGCACCGCTTCCTACCTTTAAAAAATATCATTGTATTCCTTGAATGTTCTATTATATGACACTTCAATTAGAAAAATATTCAAAGAAAAAATTTTCCCGAGAGAACTACCTTAACTTTTTGAATATTTATCAGGAAGATTAAATTCTACACTTGTTTAAAAATAAAGCTAATTGTTGTATCGCAAACCTATTTTGCTATTTTTTCTTTTTATTAAATTGTTGCCAATATTCTATTTATGTATAATCCTACTTTTAAAAATTTGTCACGTTCTAAATGTTTATTGATTTTTAAACGTTTTTGAAAATAACCTCATAAATCGAAGGTCTCTTCGAAATATACCGTTAGTGGCCTGCAATAAAGGGCTTAGTTAAATTGTATCCAGATGCTAGGTAATTATAAACGTGGGGTACAAATGGCAGGAACAACTTAGATTTCATCTTTGTCCAAGCAAAAATTAATACCTGAGTCCTACGACCTCCACTCCTTCCACCTCCAAGACTCCACTCAAAAAATCCCTAACCAATTATAGCATTTCTAATTTTTCTCCATCTCCTCCTTCCAACCGCTCTTGCTGAATTTTCACTTAGGTTAGTTTAACCAGATTTTTGAAATTTGTCGAAGGGAAAGGATCGTCGTTAAGATCCTTCTCCCAATTATACATTTTGTTCTGTAAACTCAACATTTGTAACACTCGCGACAACTAAATTTTCACCTTTTTTATGTAATATTAAGAGTAAAAATAAATAAGTTTTTAAGTAGATATTACTCTTAATTTATTTCTGTTAGTAATTCCTACTCTGAAAATACCAACAGACCATCCGTTAAAATAAACGTATGGAATAACATTATTGTCCTTCGAGCCGGATTCAAGATAAATCTTGTGTTATATATCCAGTATTGTCGAAAAGTGTAGTGAAAATTCAATTTCTGTCGCGAGTTAATGTGAATGTTTACTTGTTGTTTCTCTAAGCAACAGTCGTTGTCGACATTAATATACACAATTTGAACTGAACATTAAAATCTATGTTTTAATGAACTGTCGTCGTATATAGTGTGTCGTTGTTCAAGGAACAATATCGAATTATTAATTCAAATGACATTTCGCTGTGAAAACGTGCAGTGAGATTATTGACAAATAACAATACAGTAAATACGTTAAGTGTTGTTAATTAAAACTGTATAAACTGTACCAAAACATTACTAACGGAGGATCATCACAGCTACATCAGGTGTCATCTCGCAGATAAATTTTCGTCATCAATTTCTCGCCACTGATCCAGACACCATCAAAAAGGTTAGCTAAATATGTACCACTGATCTCCTTAATCAACAATATTCTCCTCACTAATTTGTTTAAATTGCTTCCATTTTGATAGTATGTTTTTCACCTTAGAATTTTTAAATTGTTAAAAAAAAAATTGTTTTAATAAATAAATAAAAATGAGTCAAGAAATAGAAGCAATAAAGGTTCACCTTGATAACTCCAAAAGGAAAATTACTAATTTTGCGAAATTTGTCGATGATTATAATGCCGCTCGTGATTTTCCTATTCTAGAAAAAAGAAAGTTAGATATTGATGCGGAATTTTTAGAATTTGAAAAAAATTTCACTGCACTAGAACTACTTGTACCAGAAACGAACTGTTCCGCAGTTCGTACGGAGTATGAAGAAAAATATTATTCTGCATATTCCAAAGCTCTTGTTTTGAGTCAAGCTTCCCCGTTATCTAATCGTCAATCTCAAATTTCTGCGAGTACAAGTTCGCAAAATAACTCTCTTGGAAATAATTCGGTTAATCATTTTAGTTCTAAAACTATTTTTCCAAGAATAAATTTACCTTCCTTTTCTGGATCCTATGAATCGTGGATAGGGTTTCATGACTTATTTAAAAAACTTGTTGATGAAGATGCAAATATTTCTAATATCGAGAAACTTTACCATTTAAAGGGCTGCTTACAGGGTGAAGCAGCGCAATTACTTGCGTCAGTCGAATTATCGGCTGAAAATTATAGTGTTGCTTGGGGACTATTAACAGAAAGATATGATAATAGACAAATTATTCGCGAATCTCACGTAAGTTCTCTTTTAAATTTACCTGTCGCTTCTAAAGAATTTACATTACGGTCTTTACTTGATCAAGTGCAAAAGCATGTTAGAGCACTCGAAGCTGTAAAAGAACCGATTGAACACTGGGATACCTTATTAATAGGAATAATTAAACAAAAACTTAACTCTTTCTATAATGAGAAATGGGCAGAATTTAGCGCTGATAATGAAAAACCTTCTTACAAAAATCTTATAACCTTCTTACAACGTCGAGCGCAATTCGAGGAAAATAAATTACAGTTAACCTCCGGAAAATCACAAAATTTGTCCTATACAAAATCGAAATCTCGACCAAATCAACGATCTCAACACGCGTGTACCGCCACGACCTCAAGGTCGTGTCCTCATTGCAAAGAGAATCATTTGATATATTATTGCGAATCATTTAAAAAATTATCTCCACTTGAACGGTTTGATATTGCGAAAAAGTTAACTCTTTGTATAAATTGTTTACGTGCAAATCATCGCGTGGTTGATTGCACCGGTCAGCCTTGTCGAAAATGCCAAAAAAAACATAACATTTTGTTACATTTTGATAAGAAATCTTCTGAATTGAATGATTCAGATCAACAATCTCGTAATCAATCATTAGTTAGTACCAATTATGCGCAAATTTCATCTGAGTGATTATTGGCCACAGCCATTGTCGATTTAGTAAACTCCCAAGGTGAAATTAAAACTTGCCGTGCTTTTTTAGACCCTGGTTCACAGGCCCATTTTATTACTACAAATATTGCAAAGTTTTTAAAATTGCAACAAAAATCTGTTGACGTTTGTGTATCAGGTATTGATGATATCTCTACTGAAATCAAACGTTCAGTCACGGCAACTTTAAAATCTCGGTTTAGTAATTACTCAAAAAAATTAGATTTTTTGGTCTTGGACAAAATTACGAATCAAATGCCATCGATTGCAATCAATCGTTCGACTCTGGAAATTCCTAAAAATATTACATTAGCTGATCCGAAATTTTATAAAACTTCCGATGTTGATATATTAATCGGTGTTAAATTATTTTTTCGACTCTTATGCGTGGGACAAATTGCCTTAAAAAATCATCCAGACACGGTTTTGCAAAAGACACAACTTGGCTGGATTGTCGCTGGTGAACTCAATCCCATACACTTAAAAAATAACGTACACTGTAACGCAATTGTTTATTCCAATCCGTTGGACACAAACCTCACGAAGTTCTGGGAAGTTGAAGAAGTCCCTAATAAAAAATTTATCTCGACAGAAGAGAAACTGTGTGAAGAACACTTCACAGAAAACACTATCCGAACTGATGTAGGTAACTATATGGTACGATTATTTTTTAAGGAAAATAAAAAAAAATTAGGAGATTCGCGTTCGGTAGCTCTAAAGCGTTTACATTATGTCGAAAAGAAATTTGAGAAGAATTCGAATTTCAAAACAAGTTATTGTGATTTCATTCAAGAATACGGCGATTTAAATCACCTTTCAATAATAACAGACACAAATTCGTCTGATCGTGGGTATTATTTGCCTCATCATGCCGTGATAAAAGAAGATAGTTCGACAACTAAATTGCGTGTTGTATTCGACGGTTCCGCAAAAAGTTCATCCGGTGTATCTCTAAATGATTCCCTGATGGTTGGCCCGCCACTTCAAAATGATTTGTGCACATTAGTAACTCGGTTTCGATGTCATCAAATTGCGTTAATTGCCGATATTGAGAAAATGTATCGGCAAATTTTAGTGCATCCAGATGACGCAGAATTTCAAAAAATCTTATTTCGCATGAATACTAATGAAAGGGTACAAGAATTGAAATTAAATACCGTCACATATGGAACTTCGAGCGCGCCATATCTCGCGATTCGTACTCTCCATCAGTTAGCTGATGATGAGAAAGCACAGCATCCGATTGCATCAGCTATATTAAAAGAAGATTTTTACGTAGACGACGGGTTAACAGGTGCGGATACTGTGGAAGAAGCTAAATTTATTAGAGATTACCTTATTGCTCTTTTAAAAAAAGGCGGATTCAATCTTAGAAAATGGTCCAGAAATAATCCTTTGTTAGTTCCTCATGATTCTGAAAATTCGATTAATCAGGATATGTCGTTTGATTCAAACTCCAATGTAAAAATATTAGGTGAAAATTAGGCAGGTGGCCTCGCGAAAAGATTTTAGTAATTGAAATTCCCGAGAGGAAAAACGTAATTTCCTTGGCGCTCCAAGTTAAAGAAAACGTTATCGATAACGAATTTGTAAAAAGGTTTAGTTCAGTTAAAAAACTAAATTCCGTTCTGGCATATGTACTACGTTTTATTTACAATTTGAAGAATAAATCAAAAAGAATTAAAGGTCCCATCACTGTAGATGAAATAAATATCAAATATTATTACCTGCTCAAAATCATGTAACACGTCTGATTATTCGTGAAGAACATGAAAGACTGAAACATGCAGGAGCTCAAGCAACGCTATATTCGGTTCGCGAATTATTTTGGCCATTAAATGGTAAAGATATCAGTCGAAAAATCATACATCAATGTATTCGATGTTTTCGCGCTAATCCTCGAGATGTTGATTATATAATGGGGAATCTTCCACATAATCGTGTTAATTATACACGTCCTTTCGCAAATGTGGGGGTTGATTATTGTGGACCCTTATTTATTAAAGAAAAAAGACTTCGTAATAAAAATAAAATAAAAGTTTATGTGTGCATTTTTGTTTGCATGAGTACAAAAGCCGTACATCTAGAGCTAGTCAGTGATCTGACATCAGAAGCATTTATTGCTTGTTTAAAGCGTCTTTTTTCTAGACGAGGTTTATCGCAGACAATTTCATCCGATAACGCGAAAAATTTTGTTGGAGCTAGTCGTGAACTTGTAGAATTATATAATTTATTTCAATCAAATGAACATAATGAAATTGTCAAAGATTTTCTGGCTCAGCAAAAAGTCACGTGGAATTTTATTCCCCCCCGCGCTCCTCATTTTGGTGTTTTGTGGGAGGCCACCGTGAAATCTTGTAAACATCATTTGACTCGCACTGTTGGTGATACATTACTAACCTTTGACCAATTGGAAACATACATTATCGAGATAGAAGCAATTTTAAACTCCCGACCTATCTGTCCTATGTCCTCAGATCCTAATGATTTCCAAGCCTTATCTCCAGGACATTTCTTGATCGGTGGTCCATTAACTAGCTTCCCTCAACTGGATCTGATAGATGTCAATGAAAACCGTCTTTCCGCCTGGGAGAATGCTCAAAAACTTCGTCAGCATTTTTGGACCAGATGGCACAAGGAGTATCTACATCAATTAACCGTTCGCACCACTTGGCAAAATAAGTCAAGTGAATCTATCAAACTTGATACTCTGGTCGTTATGAAGGAAGACAACTTACCACCTCTCCAATGGAAACTCGGAAGAATCATCGGTACTCATCCTGGCCAAGACGGAATTGTCCGAGTAGTAACAGTAAAAACCGACACTGGAACTTACAAGCGATGTCTTAAAAAAGTTTGTCCTCTTCCTATCGAATCAAGTTAATATCATAGAATAACATTTCAAGGTTCTTTGTTATCTCTGTCGAGTAAAGTAACTTTATCTAAAACACCTTTACACTTTACTAGCAATTAGTTATAAATGAAGTTTAGCTTGATTACTTATACATAATTGTTTTGAACATGTTAGTTCAAAGGGGCCGGCATGTTGTATCGCAAACCTATTTTGCTATTTTTTCTTTTTATTAAATTGTTGCCAATATTCTATTTATGTATAATCCTACTTTTAAAAATTTGTCACGTTCTAAATGTTTATTGATTTTTAAACGTTTTTGAAAATAACCTCATAAATCGAAGGTCTCTTCGAAATGTACCGTTAGTGGCCTGCAATAAAGGGCTTAGTTAAATTGTATCCAGATGCTAGGTAATTATAAACGTGGGGTACAAATGGCAGGAACAACTTAGATTTCATCTTTGTCCAAGCAAAAATTAATACCTGAGTCCTACGACCTCCACTCCTTCCACCTCCAAGACCCCACTCAAAAAATCCCTAACCAATTATAGCATTTCTAATTTTTCTCCATCTCCTCCTTCCAACCGCTCTTGCTGAATTTTCACTTAGGTTAGTTTAACCAGATTTTTGAAATTTGTCGAAGGGAAAGGATCGTCGTTAAGATCCTTCTCCCAATTATACATTTTGTTCTGTAAACTCAACATTTGTAACACTCGCGACAACTAAATTTTCACCTTTTTTATGTAATATTAAGAGTAAAAATAAATAAGTTTTTAAGTAGATATTACTCTTAATTTATTTCTGTTAGTAATTCCTACTCTGAAAATACCAACAGACCATCCGTTAAAATAAACGTGTGGAATAACACTAATGACTTAAATCATTACAGGCTTTGAACATAAAAATCTAGATAAAATTAAAACTAATATCCATAAAGACGTCAAATTAACTATAAATATATATCAATAGACTTTATATGCATGATGGAAACAAGGGATAGATCCATTCGACATTTAAAGAGGTTGAATCCTAAGCGCCTCTAAACTAAGTGTCTGTGTTATAAGACGCCTATAAAATCCAGGATTCATTTCCATAAATTAGATCGCCATCGAGTCGTGTATTGTATACCAAACGAAATGACGCGCTTCACAATAGCCAGAGGCCTCCAGCGAAGATATTTACCCCTCAACTTTCCTGCTTCGTAGAGTTCAAATGAACCAGAACATTTTACTCAACAGATAGGAAGAAGTCGGGCTTAAAAATTTCTGTTCAAATTGGTAAACTGTAGTGTTAAAAAACTGTTAAAAAACTGTTAAAAAAGGTAAAATATAGAAAATATAGTTTGTTTGAAATTAACATAAGTTGAATAAAATTATATTCTTACCAAAACTATTTAATATATAATGTAGTATAAATATCAAATAACTTGTTTATTGAAAATAATAAAAGTAGTAAAACATAAATATAGGAAATTTTCATTATATTAATTTAAGGGGTTCACTCTAGAATTTTCAAAAAATCAAAAAAAAAATGTCTTCAAAAGGTGTCGAAAGGTATATAAAATAAGGAACAATATTAATTATAAGTGAAAATACTTTTTAATTGCTTGAATTTGATCCCGATCGTGGACCTGATGTACTGCGCGCCCGGCAGAAGGTATTCTTTTGATGACCTAATCTAATGCAGTGAAATTTCCACTTTATTTTAACTCTTGGCTAGCTCAATCAGTAAAATTTAACTAATTAGCAGTCATTTTCACAACAAGTCAATTGAAATTTCAGTGAATCATAAGTAAAAATTTAATCGCGTTTTTACTTTTTTTGAGCTAGCCGGAAAAATAACTTTCACAAATCTTAACCGATTTACTAAAAAATTTAACTATATATAAACATATTTTTCATTACTTTAAAACTTTTCTTTAAAAAATTATTAAAATTAGGCCTATTTTTGATGTTATAGAGTAGTTTAACCCCTTAAGCTTTAATAGCCTTGAACGTTAAGCTTTTTTATTTAATCAGTAATAATAAATCCGACGGAACAAATTATAATTATAAGCATCTATCGACAACTCTAATGAGGTGAATTCGACGTGATGCGCAATGTACAACAAACGCTTTATTTTTAATAATAAAAATACCATAAAAATTACGCACGCAAAATATTTAATGTAAATTGAGTTTTTACAAAAAGAGCAATTTTAATTTATTCTCGTCCATACGTCCACCACATTAGCCCCAATTTTTTTTTAAACTAAAATACTATGTAATTATCAATAACCGGTTATGTAATAATATTAAATTACATTACCGGTTATGTTTAAAATATCTGTTGGCCGAAGTTGATCATTGACACAGATTGTCCTTGTGGTTTTGGAACTCGTAATTATGCTCTCGTTCACTGAAATCTAAAAATGACCATTGATTTTGCTTATGAATAAATCGATCTCCTCAGATTCCTTAAAATAAACCGAAAATGATAAGGAAGCTGCACCGCTGAAATTATTTATAGATGAACAACCATGAATAGGTTGATACAATTTATTAGTTGACCTTATAGAGACACAAATCGTGGATAAAATAAAAAGGAACAAAACTACACTAGATGACAAGATGATAACAAACAATTAACTGAAATAATTAACAATAACTCTTAAACCTTCGTGATTATTTATAATAATACCTTTCAACATTCGTTTTGTGATGCTTAAAGAGTGGCACAATTATTAGTTTCCCAATTTAAACGTTTAAGACGGACTATGTAAAAGTAATTAAAATGCGATGATTAGTTTCCGCTAGTTTTCTCCCACGAATCATTCAACAAGCAAATTACTGCCTCGCCTTCTTTTTTGAGACAGGACTTAGAATTTACTTCGGAGACAATTGATTAGGAGATCCTAAAATAGATATTAGTTTCTCTCTCTCTTTATTTTCCTTTTTTCCCTTATATTAAATAATTACTAACCATTCGTTTTAATAAGCAGGTCAGAAGTTATATGGTAATATTAATTAAAAGTATTGGTAATGACTTATTTGTTTTTTATAATATGGCATACTGCTCGCTGAAAGGTTGGTGAAGTGCAGAAAGTAAAGAACCGATATTGTTCCCTCCTTTACGAGCGGATTCTTCTTTCGTTGCTGGGCGTAGTGCGGGATTCATCGAAGCCCTTCTGCCCCTTCGTTACGGCCTCGGGGGTCTAATGAAAATATAACAGTTCCTATGCCGCGGAGTTCGTCTGGCAGCCTTCTGGCGCATCAACCTGACACATAAACTCTTATTATGCTATACGTTACGCGGGGGCGCTAATGGAGCCACAAGTCAGAGCGCTTCGTATCGTGGCAAGCACCTTGCCGTTGCAACGCGTCTACTTATTTTATATTTAACCGTCATAAAGAAAGTGCTACTTAACGGACGGAAAGGTTACACGCTCAATAATGAGAATTCTACCCAAGAAATGAGAGATTCATGTTTACTACTGTTTTTATCTCAAAATTCTTGATACGATAATTAGTTGGTAGATTTAATTTTAGTGCCGCTTGTTCTTAAAATATCATCAATAAAATGTTATTAATTTGACATGTTGTTGAAAGTAATATACGAAATAATTTTAAGGTTCTTAAATATCTTTTCATTTTGTTCTCACAGTTTTCACTCAGAATTTTACATAAAAGATTCATACTTTTAGACGAATTTCAATTTTTCTTGTACTAACCTAAGATGTTTAACTCAAAAATGAATTTTTTCGTAATATTTAATTAACAAAACCTAAAAGAGTTTAATTTAACTACACTATACCGGCCACAATTGAGTGGACACTGTGGATCGCGATTAAAAACACGACTTGAACTGTGATAAATCCTCGAAAACCAATTCCAAAAAATTCCCAAAACTGATTCAGAAAGCTTTTCAAATTTTTAAAAAGAGGATCGGTACTTAAAAGCAATAGCTTAAATACAATTTTAATTATCACGAGAGAAATATTAAGTAATTTTTTGAAGCGTTAAATTTGTATCTAAATTTATTAAATTCTCCAGTTACGTAAAATATTATTTTTGATTTTAAATTATGAGATTTATATTGAACTGAAAAATGCGAGAGAAGGGATTGATGGACTGGAGTTAGGAATTATTTAGAATGGAATAATGAATTATAAATTGTCAAATAGTGTAAATGGAAATCATTTGCTTTATTTATAGTGTGGTTTTTGTTCTTATCTTATTAACAATCAAATGAGATCTGGATCGATCAATTGTGAAGGAAGTCTTGGTGCGAGAGCTTTCTTCAAAACGATACCGTATGAAGCGAACCTCACTTTGCAATGGATTATAAATTGTCTTCTTATTTAAATAATAAGAAACAATCTCTACCTAGAGATTCTCAGAGGCTTTCTATTCTGGTTTCACAAAAAGACAATGTAACCGCATCATCCCTCTGGATCGACCAAATTGGATAAGTTTGTTTTAGTTATTAATTTTTATTATTTGATGTTCATGTTCTATTTGTAAACTAAATATTTATAATGTGATTGACTTGACTAAATTTCTCCAAAGTGTAATTAATCGTGTTGTATGTTATTGAATTTCGAATATTTTAAATTTATTATTTAGGTCTGAATCGCGAGATCAAATGATGTATCAAATTGAACTTTATATTGAACTATTATTGACGAAGTTAAATTGATATGAAATTACTCATGTTTACTTAATAATCGACACCCTTTAGATTGTATCTTTTGGCGGATTATTTTCCTCTTTTCTGAACTTAAAGAAAATTTAATGTAATACAATAAAGTAATTGTTACATTTTCAATTTCTGAAAATTTTTTAATTCAAATTCAACTCTTTGCCTTAGCCAGAAAAGTGGAAGGAAAAAATTGAAATTTCACACGCATAATATCTCCATGTTTTAGTCCATAACTCGAATGCTAGTTGACATTTTTTAAGTTTATAAAGATTAAATTAAAGGGAAAATGACAATGCTTATGCGTGTGGAGATTCAATTTTTTCTTTTATCTTTTCTGGCTTGGGGAAAGAATTGAATTTGAAGCTAGAAATTTCCAAAAATTTTCAAAAATTCTCTCGTGATAATTAAAAAATCATATAAGCTATTGCTTTTGGATATGGATCATTTAAAAATTTTATAAGCTTTCCGCATCTGCTTTGGAAATTTTTCTTGTATTATTTTTCGAGGATTTATTACAGTTTAAAAGCAGTCGTGTTTTTTAGTCACGCTAAAATAAGTAGAGTTTATTTTCTCCTGTCCAATAGATGTCTTTAAGACAATTAGTTTGTCGATTTATAGGTACTTATGTCGATTAAAACAAGATTTTACATTGATTAAGAAATACGTTGAAAATACTGATAAAAAGATCTATTGTTCTAAATAAAGAAAAAAAAACGGTATTTCTTTGGATCAAGAGCTCATAATTTGCGACTTCAATTATCAATACTACATTCAAAGACAATTAATTTCCCAATGGAGACAGGAATGAATCGATATCTCGCAAAAGTAGATCCAATACGTATCCATAAATAGGGGGCTAGGTCGTTTGCTGGCAAACACGCATGTACGCCTGTATGAAAATTACAAAGCTATTAATTATGACCCGCGATAAATTAAGTAGCCATGGGGCCATTATAGAGCTCGTTCGGTAGCTCGTGCGCACCCCGGTGAATTGTTGGTAAACTTGGTCCAAGTACGCAACATGCTCGGTGTTTGGCCCAACGCGGCTCAGCAGGCATATAATAATGGTTGGTTAGAATGCTAATATATGTCCGGGACAGGGATGGCACCCGGGGACTTTGCATCACTGAGGACCCAACTGGGCACTCTACTCCTAACCGGACACCACATAATCTACACTCCGAGACGTTATTACTCCCTCAGACACTAAAACCCCTTTCCAAACGACGACGCAAATGGCTCTAGTCGAACTGCTTCCGCTTGAGACCCCTTTCGACCAACATCTTTCCAAAACCCCTGAGACTAATTATTATTCGATAAGGGTGTCATCGAGACTTCCTACTTGGACATCCTTATATGTGCTATCGACACTTTCAGGTATACTTGGATCTTAGTTGCTCGATTAGTTCCTAAAGATATTTCCTTCAAAGTACTATAGATTATTTAATGTGCTGCATCGAAATATAAATAAGGGAGTGAACATTTTAAAAAATTGATTTTAAGTTAATTTTGTATTAGATTTTATTTCATATTGTATTTCTTTGATTGGTACATTTTCGAATTCAAATATTTTTCCATTTTTAAGTTTATCGGGAAGGGGATGTACAGTAATTGTTCAAGTTCTCTTTAGGTCTGTTGTTTCAGACAAGGCATTAGACGATAATAAACTAATTTAGAGAATGTAAGGGATCGTAAGGGATCGTAAGGCCAGTGGCCCTTAAAACTATAAATACTGGTATGAATGAAAAATCGTGTGAGTTCGTCAAATTCCGAATTGTCCCGATTATGACAGAATGTCCCACTCATTACTTAAGGTGTTAGAATCGTAAGAGTCGCGGTGCGACGTGCAGTTTTTCGACCCGTTCGCGGGTGTCTATATTATATGGAAAAAGTGTGATTCCAAAATACGTTTGTCTGGAAGCTCGTGGAGCAAATCTATAAAGTCAATCAGGTCGTCGATTAAATGAGAGGATTGGTGTCTCAGCGCTAGAATTTCGCAAAATATCAGCGCATCTTCCTTCTATCTTTTGTTGCTTTGTGGTAGAAGGAATATAGTCCTGTCGAGAAAAATCTGCGCTTCTTAAATTGTTCATCCAACAATCCTGACTATCCTGGCCGTGGATAAATTGACTAAGGATACATCAGAAAAAGAGTTCTCCATTATTCGAAAAAAGGAAAGAAATATAAACGAGATAAGTACCGCACCTTGCGATTCAATTCTTTTTATGTTATAAAGTTATCTTATTTGTTAACGAATGACTTTGCACTATAAGATTGTATATTGTAGATATTTTTAAAAAAGGCCTTTTTTGTAATTAATTTTGTTTATATGTGACTGGAATGTTAGTATATGCCTGTAAAAAAGACTGAATTATTTATGGATTTTTCAAGATTGCGTCAACCAAAAAATCGAAAATAAACCCAGAATTTATATCTTACTTGCATTTTTGAATTATTTAAATATTGAAAACTAAAATATATCAAAATACTCTATAAGAAAAACCAGAGCCGCTCAAATCCTCGTCACAAAGGTATCTTTAGAATCTTGTCTGCAAATCCCAAAACGAAATCAGGAGATTGATTTTCAATTTTTTTTTTGAATTGACAATTTGATTTTGTAATCATGGACAGCAATGTTCTCTTATTTTGTAAAAAAATTTTGCTTACTGTTTTGATTTTTATTCAGTCCTTGAGAATAAGAACAGTTCGTTTCTCAATACGTCGAATTATATTTTCATAAATTAAATAAAAGACTTCCGAAAGTGGCGTTATTCTTTTAATAGTATTTAAAAAATTGTTTAGATTTTTATTGTTGCCTAAATTGTTTTGCTTTTTTTGGAAGGTGAAAAAAATCATCTGAAAATTCCATACTTACACAAGGTCATTTTCCTTGAGAGCTTCGTTGCTTAAATTTTTTTTTTATTTTTTATTATTTTACATCACCCAAGAAAGCCGGCCAAAATTTTGCTAGTTTTTTGACAGTAATATAAGTCAAAGTAGAGTATAAGTACACATTTTAAAAAATTGGTTCCATTATGAGCAACTGTTTTATTTTAGTCAAAACTTTCTGCCTGAATTTTAATTTCTTAAAATCTCGATGAAACTACCTAAATTAATTATTATTGTAAAATTGATCTAAAATTTTACTTAGTTAAATAAATGTTCAGTTTTAATGTTAAATTGAGGGTTATATTTTCTCTCTGATAATCTAGAAAGAAGGCATGAATTCTTATTTTAGAAAACGTGACATCTTTTCTTCATATTCTTATCCTTGTCAACTCTCACCCTTTTCCATGTTAAACACGCTAACTGGTGACGTTTAAAATATTGAGTTAATATATTTGTTTGAGAAATTTGGATCAGTGAAAAATCAATCTTTTAATTATTGAATCTTTTCATTACCTGACGCATCTAAGGAAAACAATTAAAGTCTTGGGTTTCACTGAGAAAAATAGATTGTCAGCTTTATTATCTGGAGGGTGAAGCTAGCTATTATTTCAGGGTAAACAAAAAACCAACCTTTATAGATTGCCAAGTTAACCCTCTCGATGATAAAGTTAATTCTCAAGATGGTGAACTTAAACACGCAGAGAGTCAGTTTGGACCATAAAAATTTTGATACTCTAAGACACTCCAGTTTTCTCATAGATTTGGTCAAACTTAATAAGAAGATTCCACCTTATGTGGAAACACCTTTTGGTATGCTGAATAATGTTATAAACATCATCTGACAATTGTAATCTAAATTTTGATTCATTACCTTATCGATTGCAAATTAAGGACTAAAGTCAAAAAATTGAATTATATAGTTTAGAGAAGCTCAAATAAAATTTAATATTTTGTAAAGCGTAACGTAAATACATTAAAATAGATATCTGTACAGAGATGTATTACTTTTTAGACGTTTTAAAATTTGTCAAAGTTTGTTAGAAAACTATGTGAACTGTAAGGTAGTGTCAGTGGTCTCTGGATGGACATTCAGAGGCAGCCTGAGAGTTGGTGGATGAGAAGCAATGTAGTAGAGGATGATGGCTTTTGGGCAAGAAGATTTCCTTGCTGTCCTGTCCACATGCTCGATTCAGCTCTTTCGGTAAGATGTTGTATAGTTGTGACGTTGGTAGTGACTTCTAGGTCCGACACAATGCCCATTTGCCTCCGGGAATGACGTCAACTCAAGCAGGACCGAGGACCACGCTTTGTATTCAGGAATGTTCTAAGAACAAGTCAACGAAGCATGGTTTCCTCGTTTATCCGCATTTTGCACTGTCAAAAGTAGATAAATAGTAATTAATATTGTTTCCATTGCTTTCAAATGACAATTCATCACAACTTTTATTCTATTAAATAATTTCAAAATTATTGTTATAACTATTATAGCAATTGTTTTTTTTATAAAGATTATTATAATGTCCAGATACTTGTACAGTAGAGTAATACAGAAATAATTAATTTATTGTCTTAAAACGTGATAATTGTGTAATAAATTCCTCAACTTTTCTCATATTTTTTATATCAATTTTTTTTGGAAGAATAATAAATTGTGTAACAAAATTTCTTTTTATTACATTTAAAATTTTCAATTCAACTAATTTGTTATTTAAAACCAACGTATAATGAAGTTTACAATATCAAAACTCCCTTCGAAGATTAAATTAAAATTTAAAAAATAAAATAATATGGGATCATTAAATTATACTAGAAACTTTCATGGATTTCCTAAATTAAATTCGAAATCTATGACCAAAAAGATGAGAAATGATGATTCCCATGATTTTCCAAAATACACCGTAGAATTTTGTTTCTTAGTGTTCAGAATTCCCTTAATGAAATTATCGAATATCAAATGTGGGTCAGAATTCGTGAAATCAGCACGCCTACAAAAAAAAGATTTTTCTTTTTTATCGAAATATTGAAAAAATTACTATGTTAAATCCTAAAAATGTTTATATCAAACGAAAAATTTTTAACAAATATTTTTCAATAGTTATTGCAAAGTGAAAATTTTAAACACTTTTTAAATAATAAGCTTACATTTCTTAAATGAGCTTTCCGATTTAAGTGTACTTTGGATAGAATCAAAAGGCTTAAAACAGACTTCCACTTACAGTTCGAAAATTAAAAAAACATATTTTTTTCGAAATTTGATGATAAATTGTTTATAAACAATTAATTTCTTTCAATGCTCTGAAACCTTTTAAAAATCGGGGAAAAATATTAAAATAAAAGATTTATACTCTAATTAATCAAAATCTATTGAAAAAATTGACGAGACATTATTTTTTTGTGGCATTCCATAAAAAATTCGTTCCATCAAAAATAGATGTTTTTTTTAGTTTTCTCTTTTTCTTTAGTATTTTTGGAACTAAATAAGTTTACCAAAAAGTTTCGCAACATTTTTAAACACTTATTTAGCACCCAATATACTACTAAACGACCAAGTGTAAGCAAAAGATATTCAAATTTCTCATGGAATGCCCCAAAAAAATAATCACTCGTCAATTTTCTCAATGGATTTTAATTCCTTAGAGTTTTAAGTGTATTTTAATATCTTTTCCCGATTTTTAAAAGGTCCAGAATATTAAACAAAAATTAAATGTTTATAAACAATTTATAAACAAATTATGGAAATTTTTTTTTTTTTTAATTTTCGAACTGTAATTGGAAATCTATTTTATGCCCTTTGATTCTATCTAAGGTACGCTCAAATCGGTAAACTCATTTATGAAATATAAGCTTTAATTTAAAAAGTGTTAAAAATGTTAATTCTGCAATAACTTTTGTAAAAGATGTTTAAAAATTTTTTCGTTTTGTGGAAATATTTTCATGATCAAACATAATAATTTTTTCAATATTTAGATAAGAAAAGAAATCTTATTTTTTAAGCTGATTTCACGAATTCTAACTCATGTACATCAGCACTTCTCTGTCGGGGTTCAAATTGGTTCAAATCGGCATTGATTTATGACGATTTCGTTGGAAAAGAAGGTGATCGTCCGTATTTGCCTTTTTCTATTTTTTGCCGTACTCTAAATTATTTAAAACGCCACACTACACAATTATAATTAAAAAAAAAAAACAAAGAAAAAGGAAATTTTGTCCGAAAGAAAGTGAAATTATTTATTTATTTATTTATTTATTTATTTACAATGTAAACGGGCTTACAAGTATGCCCTTTAGTACAGGAGTACTTAAAAACTAGTAAAATATAATAGAATGCATCTATGAGACTGAGCCAGACTGTAGTCTTAATTGTTTTTATGCCGCTAAGTGGTAGAAATATCTTTATTAAGAATTAGAGAACGCAAAGCATTAGTAAATGCACGTGGTGATAACTGAAAAAAGTCTAATTTTTCACAATAGACATTTGCCTCTCTACAGATTCTAGTGTAAATAGCGTTAGCTCCATAGTTTGTTCTTTCAGAATCTACATAAAATAAAGAATATTTTTCATGTGTTTTTACCATGGGATTTTTAACTATGATCAATGATCGGTCTCTAAGTGTGCTAAGAGTTTCTGTCGGGATCGAAAACTTAACATTTGCGAGTATTTCAGAGCAATTTATTTGGTTATCAAGTATCCGATAGAGGAATAGTAAATCAGTATATAATAACATGGATGAGATTTTTGGTATTTTAAACAAGATTCTAAGATCTGTGTAATCGTGATTAAATCTATCTCTGATTATTCCACGTTGATTAGCAATAAATCGCAAATATTTGTTTTGGACCCGTTCAAGACGAATAATATTGTAGTTTTGGTGAGGTGTCCATATTATGGAATTACATATTAAGATGGATCTTATCAATGAAAAATACAATACTCTTAAAGTAGCTAGATTATTAAATCGCGTAGCATTTCTTGTGACGAAGCCCAGAACAGAGAGTGACTTACTGATTATTTTCATAATGTGTTCATTAAAGGAAAAGTCCTGGGTGAGAGTTATTCCTAGGTCGCAAACCGAGGTCACCCTCCTCAATACACTATTTCCTAATTTATAATTAAAGAGCATGCTGTCTGTTTGCTTTGTCAAAGAGATGTTAACACATTTATTTACATTTAGGGGTAAATTATTGCTCTTGGACCACTCAATAAGTCCGTCGAGGTCTTTTTGTATCGCTAAGAAATCGTTGCAATTTTCAATGGATTTATAAATTTTTAAATCATCAGCATACAAATTAAAGAGACTCGACAAAAACACTGAAGAGATATCATTCATGAACAATATAAATAGGAGGGGACCCAGGTTTGATCCCTGAGGGACACCTGATTTTGCTTCGAATACGAATGAATAAGCATTATTTATTCGCACTGACAATAATCTTTTTGAAAGATAACTCTCAAACCAGCCAATTATGTTACCTGAAATACCAATTGTTTCAAGCTTTGCCACAAGAATCTCATGATTTATCCTGTCGAAAGCCTTAGGAAAATCCAAATAAATCGCTTCAACCTGGAGGCCCTCCTCCAAGGCGTCACATATGTAATTTGTGAAAACACATAGATTAGTGTTTACTGATCTTCCCTTCATAAATCCATGTTGTTCAGGGATAATAAAATTATTTGAATATTTATATACGACGTCATGGATGAGGCTCTCAAATATTTTAGGTATTGTGCTGAGGATCGTTATTGGCCTGTAATTACAAACGTCATTCTTGCAAGCACTTTTATAGATGGGTATAACTATACCTTTTTTCCATTCAAAAGGGAAGATTCCACTAGATAGAGATTTATTAAATAGTAAGAATAAAGGATGCAGGAAGGACATTCTGCACGATTTTAAGAAAGAAGGAGGGATATCATCCGGACCTGCGCCTTTTGAAGCATCCAGTACCTTTAATTTATTTAAGATGTCAATCTTTTTGATTGTAATTTCGTTTAAACAATTGTTGTCGAACGGAGAGGGTTGACTCGAATAAGTTACAGGGATGTGAGTTGAATAAACTGATTCAAAGTGCTTTGCAAAAATGTCTGCGATATCATTACTATTATCGGCCGTGACACCATCCAAATACATCTCATTTGGGATACGTGATTCTTTTCTTAAATTATTTACATAATTTTTAATAATTATTATTTTATTTATTCTATATTCAAATTATCTGATGGTGTCAATGTCCATTACTTAGGAGTGTGGTGTTCTGATTGAGGAACGAAGATAGAGTGAAAATCGTTACCTCAATCTATCGACGACAGAATTTTCCACAATTCGTGAATTGTTGCCTCACTCCTGAGTATACACAGTAAGCACAACCTGATAAGATTTAAATTTAAAATTTAAAGAGAAGATCTCCAATTTCTCAGAAAAAGATTTCTATTCTTATTTGGTAGTGGAAAATAATGAAAATCATCGTCTCTGTTCAGAAAAATTCACTTTAAAAAATAAATGAATATGTATCAATTGAATTATATTCTCCTCACTCTCTAAATTTGAATCAGTGAAAATTTCAATGGAATTTCACTGATTCTCAGTCAAAATGTAACTGATTGAATCAGTGATGTTACTGATTGAAATCAGTGGCTTATTTCGCACTAATTCACCAGTAACGTTTCACTGATATAAATTTAGGGAGCATTAACTTCAAGAATTACTAATTTTAAACTTAAAATTATGGGTACTATTGTCATGGTTTATCATTTACAATAAGAAGATAAACGGTATTACGTTGTAACAATTTAACTTAGCCTAATCTTGTTTAAATCAAAAAGTAAATCAATTTTTGTTTTAGTTAGTATTAAATTCTAGTTTTTTGTTGCAAATTTAATTTAGATAGAAATTGTAAAATATAAGTTCTAGGTTTTTCCAAAGTTGCAGATGTTGACACTCGTATTTGAAATTGTTATTCCTAACCCAGTTGGCACACATGTTCAAAAGACGTCCCACTGGGAAGAAAGATAAAATTCATTGTAGGCAGCTAAAGGGATGACAAACCATCGTTTTCGTCCAGTGTCCGAATCTTTGTTATTCTTAAAATTTTAGGTATTTATTGTCAAGGCGTGATCGTACGACCTTCCTAAAGGATAAGATTTTCTACCATTGTAAAGTTGTATCCGGTGCTACAATTCTAGGTACATTAGGGTACTGCTTAAAAGGTACTTAGGAACAGACCAATTTATGTATCGGTCAACGTCATCGAGTCTTAGGTAATTATCTGGCGAAAAACCAGAGACGAAAAAGAAGCTGTAAATAAAAACAGAGTAAAACTTGATTGGGTGCTTGAGAAACAATCGTTCTGGGAAATTAAACAAGATTTTTAGTTCCTAATTAATAAATATTTTGTTTCTATAAATAAGGGGAAAGTCGGGTAGCCATGGCCATGGGGTAGCCACGGCCACACGTAATATTTAAAAAACTACGTCACTTATAAAAATTTGGATTAAAGTTTTCAATTGTGTATGGATTCATGATATAAATTCCAAAATATATGTTCAATTGATCAATTTACATGAGAAATATGCTTGAATAAAAATTTCGTCAGTAAGATGAGAGTCATTTTCTAGAAAATAGACGAACTTAATTATCCAATATTTTTATGTTTTCCAAGCTTTTGAATTAAATATTTTGCTGTTTCATAAAGCTGAACTATCATTTTATACATAATTGCAATTTACTTATTTAATTTTCTATTAATTTGTGTATAAATTAACTTTTTCTAAAAAATAACTTATCGTCCAGCGCCGGCCAATTTAATATTTCTATGTAATCTTCATTTGTTTTTCATTTATTTTGAAATATAAACAGTTAATCTAACCAAATTTGACGTTATTTAATTTTCGGATTTTCACGATATGGGTAAGTTTCTTCTCTTTTATTGCAAATATGAAAATATTTATATTATTATTATAGAGTACCTAATACAATTTTGTGTACTAAATAATTAGATTTCAATTGGTTTTTAATTGTGGCTGGAGGTACCCGATACTTTTTTTGAATAACCAATATTACACTATATTTTAATTTTTTTATATTTCAAATATTAAAAAGTTTTTTCATAAATAATTAAATTCTAAGTGTAAATTAAGGATTGAAAATTATATTTACAATTCAAAACATACATTTTTGTGTTCATTTTAGAAATAATAACTGAAATTCCTTAAGGGGCCGGGGCTGCCCGACTTTCCCCTAATTGAAGTGTTTATTATTCATTTAATTTAATAAATAAATCGATTAATGTTAAAGCCTATATTTTTAGTTGCTGTAAAAAATGCCATTTACCAATGTTTGTACAACACAACAATCTTCATGGTAAGTTTTGTATCAAAATAATACAAATTTCAGACATGCTGATTTTTTTCTCGTCATTTTCTCTGTTATTAACAGTACTCACTTTTTAGTTTTAAAGTAATATTAAGTTTTCAAATTTTCAAATTAGTTAATTAAATTATTTTGAATAAAATGATTCTTTCTAACAAGGGATGATTATATGGACCAGTTAGAAAGAAAGAAAATTTTGATTTGGCAACTACACGTATTTGATGTAAATACAATTGTTGCGTGCTGGGTCGAGACGGTACCAGGCATCCAGGCTTTACACGGGGGACGACAGGACGCATAATATAACGGACGTGCATAAATCCACGTGCCAGTCAACAATGTGCATAAATACTGGCCCCTTGTAACACGGTTTCTCTGGGTGGGTGGTAGAGTCGGTACCGTATAGGAGGATGGGGTAAGTTGAGGGTGAATCGCTCCCCGACGCGACGTAGCGTCGCCGTTCCTCACTGAGAAGACAGCCTGCGGTTATGCTCGTCAGGGCGTCCTTGGAAAGGGGTTAAGGAAAGGCTCTGGCAAGGAGCTCCAATGAAATTTCAACTTGCATACTATACAGTGTGCAAGTGCTCCTGACCTCGGTCACAAATGTCGCAGCCATCTGTCGGAGTTTAGGAGACGAATTACTGTCTTAACTTTTGTTTTCGAAGCGACTTTTCAATGTCACAACTAAATATTGCATTCTAAACCTCCTATTATTAGACGTTTTTTATTTTCAAAAAATTATTCTGAACCCCGTTTAATCGACTAGAATTATTGTAGGACATAATTTATTAAAAGAATAAAATAAGTATACCGGTTGACATAGTCAAATTGCTATATCCGCTGACTGGAAGTAGGTCAAGGTCGGTATATTTTCTGGGTGCAAGGTTGTATTTAGATTTTTAAATATAATTCGAGTATATATGTGACGCTCCACGACAAAAGGGATCTAACGCGGAAAACATTATAATGATTAACAATTTCAAATTCCTGGAAATATTTCGTCAAGATGCGGGACGTTAAAACAGAAAAATATTCTCAAATGGAAATTAGAAACAATTTACTAACGCTGATCTGCCGAAAAAATGCACAGCCGCAGATATGGCGAGTCAGCGCTATGACGTTAGTTCGTCTGCTTTCTTCTTTTTTGAAGCGTTACAGCTTTGAACACTTTTCACTCCTGAGCACACAGTTCCAGAATTAGGGCCGCGGCTGTTCCGGTTGGTTCAGTGCTGCAACACGCCTAAACTGTGGTAAGTTCCTCAATCAAAACTTATTTAATTAGTAGAGTTGTCTCCTCAAAAAACAATTCAACTCACACCTGAGTATCTTTAGTATTAAATGCTTAAATAAATTCTAGTTTAATTATTGATCCTTTTAGTCTTACATTAAAAATAACTGGGTAAATGGAAGAAAAATAATAAATTACAATTGTACGTAAAAATTTAAGTTAAGCAAATATATTTTTACTCTTTTTGAAAATATTTTCCATTTATATCATGTTTTTAATATTAAATAAATATTAAAAACTGAAAATAAATTAGACTGTTAAAGCATTTTCCAATTCTAAAAATTACAAAAGTTTACGTGATCGTATTTACTTACTTTCATGGTTAAGAACTCTGCAACCCTATTTCATTAAGAAAATTTCTCTTCTCCACATAGCAAATGAAACATAATGTAAGAAGAGTTTGCGAGAAAAAAAACAACTATGGAAACAAGAGACAATTGAACGAGAAAAAGTTGGAGGTCAATCTCTTGGGGAGGTAGTCTAAACTCGTAAATACACACGATATACATTCCCAATTTCAAGACTAACCCAGGGTAGGCGACAATATTAGAAAACTTTGAGTGCACTAGCTAAACCTTCAGTATTTTCATTTCTTTCTCATAACTTAATTTCGTTCTCCTTCCTTTCTTTGCTCATCTTCAATCGAAAAGTAGTTGGTCGTTGTTCGTTTCGCGGCGATTACATACCGAAAATCAGAACATACGATAGGGTCGATGTTGAACATCCGCTATGGCATCCGAATGGTCAGAAGTTAAAGGACGCGAGGGACCAGATTGTGGTTTCGCAATCTTATCCAAGCAGTGCCTGGTCAGTGACTTTTTTCTTTCTCATTCCGAATCCTTGTCCGTCCTTCTCTTTCTCTGGAGTCAGATAGGGGATGACTTTACCTTCTTACTTCACCTTCATCTTCTACTATCTTGTATTATCGTCTTCCTCCTCTCTCTCTCTCTGCAATTGGTCTCGTTTCATCTCCTTCGATCCAAAGTCTTGAAAGTGTCCTGGAGAGTCGATGAAGCTCAATCCTCGTAAATACTTGAAACCGATAGCCAAGGATATCGGCTAATATTCTAGGAGAGGCCGTATCTTTTTCGCCCCTGGTGAGAAGCGGTATCCCACCCCTTATCTGGATACTCTGCCCGCTCCATTTTCTTGGTATACCGTTGCCTTCAGCACACCACCGACGACTATACAATATTTATATTATCCCAACAGGACACTCCCGCGTAACATGGACATGATTGCAATCCTGTTCATATATCTTCGGGTTCAACTTCAACTCCTCTTTCCACAAGAGAACACTGGTCCTACTACAGTTATTTTCAGTGATAATTTTAATTCGCTGCAAACTTCTAATTTATAAACCAGTTCTTAAAAAAGTTTTAATTGTAATATTTATTTTTCTAGTTTAAAGAATTGATTGTTTTTACGTATTTATCTTTAACGGGAATCAATAAAAACTAAATACGAACGGATACAAAACTTTAGTATCTTCTTCGCCTCTTTCTCTTTACTCGTCAAGGAGTCTTATTTTCAGTATCAGATCATGTCATCGGAGTTAATGGTTTAACGTTGAAGGAACATAAAATCAAACAGTCTATGGCAGGAAAAGGGGTGAGCGTAAAGACACTAGAGGCAGGAGAGGGTATAAGAAGAGGAAGAGGAGTGGTAAATGAGGCGAAGCCAATCGTTTCATTGCATCAATAGTCGTAGCAAGTTATACCAACTTTCTTGATAAATCCCGCTTACTTTGCGCCATAACATAACTTTACAGAATCGGAACCATGGCCATGGAAGAATTGCGATTTGTAACTTTAGATGAGGTCCCCGCTTGTGCTCTCCTTCTCTCTTCTCCCTCTTTAACTGTATTACCCCGTTGGCTGCAAGTCGCGTGGTATTCTGCTACAAGAATTTTCCTACGATGTCTCCTTCCGCCGGATTTCGAGGCCAAATCTTTCGTCTGGCTCAGATTCTTTCTATTCTTCTCATCAACGTGCAAATAGTCCAAATAGCCGGTTTTATTCCGCCAAGACATGAATTCCATAACTTAGCTCTTTCTTTCATCTAATATTTCGTTTCCGCAATAATTGGAGTTACTCTTCTGCATGTTTTCCTTTCTGTATTCACAATTTGTTTAAAAGTTTTTTGAGGTTGTACGCAAATGTATTGTTTAAAATTTTTTAAAATGTAATGTAAAGTTTTACACTTGCAAACATCTACTACATTGTTCCGGTGACGAGGTAAAAATTTACTTCCCACAATGAATATATTTAGCCGAATTTAAACTCTTCCATCAGGGCCCCCATCTGATAACATCAAGACTTTTTTACAATCTGAATTCTATAAATTGAATGAAACTATTATTTCGATTAAGACGGACATCCAGAGCATTGATTCTTCCCTTAAGAATTTATCAAATGATGTAAAATTGTTGTCCTCCCGTGTTGGTGGATGCGAGGATAAAATTGAAACTTCTATTCAACGAATTGAAGTCCTGGAAGACAAAGCTGCCGAAATGAAAAATAGTAATGAGCATGGATCTTTTGATTTCGATCTCTGTTTTTCTGAACTGGAAGACGAGATTAAAAAGGAAAAATTACCTTATTATTTTTGGCATGCATAAAGCTAATTCCTCCACCAGTGACAACAATAACAATCTTGACCTTCATAGTATTTCTACCCTACTAAACCTTTTATCGCCGGACCAAAATTACGTTAATATTAAAATTTGGAGAATCGGATTATTTCCTGATGCACGTGCCAGACCTCGCCCTATTAAAATAAAGTTTCCAAAAAATACGTCTGCTCCTCAGATCAGAAACTTGTTCATGCAAGCGAAGATGACGAAAGCTCTTGACAAACATCAAAATATGAAAAAGCCTTAAATTCTTATTTTGCTCCCTGGTTGAGCATATTCACGACAGGCTCATTCGAGAGTTGGTTAAAACGACAAATAACTTGTCAGAAATATTTATAATGGTTTTTAATGTCGATGTGACTTTTTGTGTTAATTTATATTTACTGTAATTTTCAGATGCGAAAGTTAATTCGCTAGGAATAGGTTATTGAACTTTATTGAAAATTGTTTCACTGAAGTAATGTCAGACGAAATTCTTGGTGGAGTTCCTCATGAAATTCAGTGAATAAAAGCGAACAGGAATAGTAGTTGGACAAATTGGCATTCTTCTTTTGAGCGGACTCGTGGTGACCGTTTGACAGGTTCGCCACCATTTGAACGAGATGTCGGGATTAGGTAACCAGAGTGAAGTGATCTCCGACTGCTAGGACTAGCTCCTGGGTTTCGAGGTGCTGCCGTTCAATCTCGATGGCATTGTGCGCGACTAATTAGTCTGAAGCGCGAGATCGAGGAGCGAACGGTTTTAATTAACATTCCTCGCTCGCTCACCACCGACGCCGAACCACTTTCTCGGAAGGGCAAATTGAAGGCTGTAAATGTCTGTAGGATCCACTCGAACGGTTGATGGTGGCCATACACCTTTACCAAACTCGTCCGAAATTAGACTTTCTGTCGGAGATTTCTAATGGTGGTAGGAAAGGTTAGTTTTAATTTTTACCCCTTTGATCACCCCTGCTTCAAGAACAAGTCCTTCGTTTTCATCTATTTTGTCTCCTTGGAGAGAGATTCTCAATTTCGTGATTTTCTAGCAAGTGAAGGAAGTTGGAGAAAATTGAGATCGAGAAAGTCAAGTGGAAGCTGTAAAAGAAAAAAGTGGATAAGAGGATAAAAGTAAAGCGGTGATTGAAGCAGATCATCCAAAAAATAAGAAAGGATATAGGCGATAAATACCAGAAAATTGAAGAGTATTAGGAATTAAAATCACTGTTTTCTTGACAGCTTTAGGAATTTTATAATTATAAAAATCAAAAAATCGATGATGACAACAAATAGGAAGTACGGAATTTAATGAAATTGTCAGAAGCAGAATTTGCAAGTTGACGAAGATGTAAAAGTAATTAAATGTAAAGTGACGGACAAGGTTACAGAGAGAAAAAGAAAACAGTAAATATGAAATTGTCAGATTGGTATGAAAGTACTAATAGAAAAAATCTGATAAAATGTTATTTTTTGGCAGGATTGATGCACTTTTATTTATTTGATCGTTTTGTAGAATGCTTTTGGTAATAAGCGCTTCGAAACTGTTATCGACAATTAATTAAGAACATTCGATCGGCTGCCTATCAAACCAGAGTTAATTTCTCAGAAATAATTGGGAACGCTTGATCGATAGTGTCTGAGAAAGTGGCGAAATGGTACCTAAATCATCTCATTCGTCTTCACTAAGACACTCTGGAGATCATCAACTTGAGACGAGCAATAAAGATAATTAAATGATGCTGATCTTTTAAAACTATAAATAGTAACATTATTCTAATCGCCTCAGATGTGCACAATTAAGAGAAATATTTAACTTGAATTGTCAGAAAAATTTAGATGGAAGAAAAGTTACTCATTTTTTGGTAAAGTATCTCCCATATTTTACGTAATTTTAAAAAATTTGCAATGAATAAAAGGTTAATTCTTTTGGTTTTGCTTTTGGGTCATTGGTACCTATTAGTTTTTATTTTTGTACACTATAATCGTCTTTGCAAGGTATTCCCTAGTTAGTTGACGTGTAAACATCGTCTGAAAATGACTAAACTTAATTACTTCCTGCATAATTTAAAATTTTTAATTTAATTGACTAAGTTAAAAATATTTATGTTTTAACTTTGAGGTAAAAAATACTGTTTTTCTGTAATTTTGTTAATTTAATTAATTTGTGAACTTGTGTGTAATTTTCTGTGTGTTTATTCAATAAATTTAGAGCTTGATGAAGTCGACAAACCTGGGTCGACAAAACGTTGCTTTTTTGACGAAGGAATAAAAGTTTTAATTTTCATTCGCCTACCTTCCAAAAGATTATTTACTTTTTTCTTTCGAAAAAAAGATTAATTGTTTGTTGAACAATTGATTACGTAATATCTTTATGAATGGGTAACATTTTAATCACATTCTTGGAACATTCAATAAAATTTCTAATCAAAATATCTAATTGCAATTTCAAATCAAAAGTTTCAAACGTTATTTCAAGCAAAATTTCATATTAGAATTTTCGATCGGAATTTCTAATTGAAAAATACAATCATCATTTCAAATCGCAATTTTCATTAAACATTTCTAAAGCAATTCCGAATTAGAACTTTCTACCAATCGGAATTTCAAATCGAATTCATAATTTAAAGTTTCAATCAGAATTGACTATCGAAAATTGCAATCAGAATTTGAAATGGAAAATTGAAATCATTATATACAATTCTAATTGCTAATCGGAATTTTTAATCTAATTTTTCTGTTGGAATATTTAATTGAAGTTTTCAGTCTTTATTTTAAACATAAATTTTTAATCGGAATCTAATAACGGTATTATCAAATGAAATTTTCCAATTGAAATTTTCAGAGTTTCTTTTCGAAACTAGCAATCGGAGTATTCAATATTGGAGTTTTTCCAGTGACTTCTCTGGAGTTTTATCGCTTTGTCAGATTAAAATTATTGATGAATGTGTGACTTTAATGGTTATTTATTATTAATTTACAACGACTATAAAAAAATCTTATGGACTTTTGTGTTTTTCTAAAGTTTTTAACAATTTTTTCAAATAATTTTAAAGTACGCTGTTGAATTAATTTGTAATAGCATTATTAAACTGTGTAAACAACTTATAGTTGAAATTAAAATTTTCTTAAAAATTAAGAATCTCCATTATTTCTTTAAATTTATGTTAAAATAAAACTTTATTTTACTTAATTGATAAATATCTTCAGATAGAATATTTTTTCCAAAGGACCTATAATTATAAAATAAATATTGGACAAGTTATAAAAAGTAACAGAATTTTAAATGACAAAAAAAATTAAGAATCATGAATTATTATGCAAATTTTTTATCAATTATTATAGACTTTATGCAGGTCAATCGATTCATCTTGAGACAAGGAATATGATTTTTTAAGTTGCATTTTTAGTGTGAAAAAATTTTTTGGTGAAAAATTATGTTTAAAAAAAATTGGTTGGGAGTTATCAAAAATCCTTGTGTTCAAATTTAGATATTTTTGAACTCAATGCGACATTCAAATTTTATTTAAATACATTAAGGCGTTCTCGAGATATCCCACCGACAAAAAAGTGACCACACATATTCACACATATCCGGACTTTTTCTTAAAAATGAAAATTTAGGCTTCTTATGGGCATATCTCTGGAACCTTTAACTTTTATGTCCCTTGCATATATTTTGATAATTTCAATCAATTTTTACCTAGTTTTTGTTGGAAATATTAACATTTGATACGATGAACTATTTCCAAAAGATTACACATTGGTTTATTAAATAGATAAATAATTATTCCAATTTGAACATCCGATTTTTAACAATGTTTACTTGTCCCTAACCATACTTTCGAATGGTTTATACGTTGAAACTTTGTTATTAATAAAAATTACTAGTTAGATGACACATGTTTTTAAAGTTAGTTAAACGATGAACACATTTGTGCATGAAAATTAATATTTTGTTTATTGTGAAGAAAGTTATATGTTTTTAAAAGTTGTCCTTCACTTTTAACCTTTTCGACAGTAATCGTCTTATTTATCATTTTTCTTGAATAAGACTATTGGCACACCAAAATAGCTTATGAAAAATAAAAGTTTAAATAATTAGAATTATTTTGAGACATACTAAATTGATGTGCTTCATGTCTTCAAAAAACTATTCTAATTTAAATAACAGAAAACACGTGTGTACAAAATTTGACAACGACCGTAATACGAGTGATACTTCACGAATATGAAATAAAAGTATTCAAAAAGTACTTACATATATTTTTACGAGTACCATTTAACATTGTGTGCATGTGCTTTGAGAAAAAATACTTTATTGCAATGATAATGTGAAAATATTTATCAATTACGGTCGACCATAATCGACCGAAATTTTGTAGAAAGAAATTGTTAAGTCCGAAGTTGACGATTCTAATGTTTTCAACAGAAATTGTCATTAATTAAAACCTAAAGGTTAAGTTTTAATGTTTATTTCGAGATTGATTTTCACTCAAAAATGGAACTTTATTCTTTTATTCCTAGTGTGTTATTATTAGTATTTTACTATTCTTATAAATATTGACAAAATTAAACAAACTTATCGTTTTTTAAAAATGATAACCCCTCAAGCAATTCATTTCAACTGTTTTTCATACTAAAAAGCAACCACCTGTTGAATATTTTTTTGTTACAGGTTAAAAATTATTTGTAATTTTAAATAATTTATAACTTCTTGAAGACAATTAGATTTATCTGTCCATTTGTATAATTTAAAAGCTTAGCACTTGAAGTTTATGTAGACAAAGTTTCAATACTGTGCTACAAAAAAAAAATAAAATATTTTTTCTTATTGAAAAGTTAAAGGTTCCAGAGATATGCCCTTATATGAATATAAGTCAATTTAGCCAATTTTTGGAAAATCGAAAATTTTAACGATTACAGTTTCCTCTACGAAGAAGCAGAAACCTTGAAGTTGGTCATACTGAATCTAACTTCACTTTAAAAAAGTTAAATAAGTTGGTAATATTTTTTATATATAATACCTTGCGTTAAGAACTCTACTAAAAAGTCTGTATTTAGAGTTCTAGAGATTAAAAGGAGGAGAATCCTACTTTTAATTACAGTTATCCCCACCAGCAACGCCATTCAAGCACGCTTGCCAACCTAATCATCAGCTGTCGCGTCACGGGTTAGAACAGCAAGCGTACTTGAATGGCATTGCTGGTGGAGTTAAACTGTGATAAAAAGTAGAATTCTCTTAATTTTAATCTCTAAAACTCTAAAAATAGTGTTTTCAGTAGATTTCTTGACACAAGGTTATTATATAAAATTATGTCTGGAACACGGGTGCATCTAGGGGAATCTCGACTCGTGTGATTGCCTCACACAAATAAGTATTGTAGGGAAGGTGGGGGCAAGGCGGGGTACCTAAGGTTTGAAATTTAATAAAACTAACATTATCGATTCAAAAATATATTATTTATGATAATAATAATGCTTGGTAACCAGTCTTCCGTGACTAAGTCTTATTTGGGACATTTGTTACTTAATTAAACATAAAATTAAGAATAAGTAAAAAAATCCTAATCTTTCATTTTACCAAACGTAAGGGCAAGATGAAGTAGTATACAAATCACTCTATTTTTGCCTACAAATTTCGCAAGCAACTTTATTGATCTTATAAAATAAACTAAAAAACCAGTTTAATGCGTAATTTTAATTCTCTCGTGTAAAATTAAATTACAAAACCAACCTCAAAAAACAATAATTTTTATATCAGAAGTAAACAAGTGCACCTGCTATTGTATTTGAAATATATTATTTACATAACTAAACGTTAGAAATAGTGTGTAAAATCGCCAAAAACAGTTTTTTTTTCATAAAATAAAAAAATGATTGGTTTTCAGTACCCTATCCTTCACAGTTAAAAATTTTGTGTTAAATTTAACATAAATCACATGTTCCAAACTGTCCACTCAAAATTTGTGTTAATTTTTAAAACAGGGATTTGTGTTGTTTTCTTTATGAGGTTATGTTCAAGAATCCAATGACAGTTATTAAATCAACACACGAAAAATGATAAATTTTAACACAAAAAATTTAACAAGGACCGATTGTTACACAAATACACAAAATTTTCAACTCTATGCCCTCACTTCATATATCCCGTCTTGCCCTCACATAATTTCATTAAAAAATTAATTTCTAAAAATTAAGTTTCGAAATGGAAATAAACAAGTAATTAACTACAAGTGTAATCATTGTTGAACATGAATAATAATTGTTTACTTTTTAAAGACTTGAAATCAATCAATATTATATAAAAACAGTTTTTAAAAATTAAAAATGTAAATTCTATACGGGAAACGGATTTTCTAGAGATACTTAGTCTGCTCTAACTTCAATTCATTTTTTAAAAAATCGACTACATTGGATCTGCTTTCTAAATTTCCAAAAAATACATTACACAGATCCACAGATAAAAAAATAATTTTTTTGTCCGAGACACTACACTAGTGCATTCCTACGTATTTTCTTCGCTGAATCCACATCCGAAGTCAGAAATTTTAAATTGGTTCTACTCTTTGAAATTACATCAAAAAATTTTAAAAACACAAATCTAAACAAAAAAATATTGTTTTTTGTTCAAGACACTAGGCACACCTGTCCTGAATGAAAAAAAAGTTCTTCCCCGATGCCGAAAGAAAACTCTTACATATTTTGAATCCTTTCGATTCAAAGAAACAAAATTTTAAAGGCACAAAATCATATCCGATCCTCCTGGCTGTTTTTCATTACTTTTGATGTTCGTTTAGTGCATTATAATTAATAAAATTTGTTTAAATCAGTCCCAAAGGACATATTAACAACTATAAATATGAACAAAGAGCTAATAATTTAAAAATTAATCGTTTATAAATACGAATTAATTGTTCAAAAACGATGCTCAAAATACAATATGGTCCTATTAACAAATGAAATATGCCTCTATGAAGTGAAGTGAATTTTTATAAAACAAGAAACATGTGAACATACATCATATTAAACATAACATAACCTAAAATTTTTCTATTATACTGCACTAAATGTACATTAAAATTATAAAAATCGGTCAGGAGGATCAGATAAGATTTTGTACCTTTAAAATTTTGTTTCTTTGAATCGAAAGGATTCAAAATATGCAAGAGTTTTCTTTCGGCATCGGGGAAGAACTTTTTTTTCATTCAGGACAGGTGTGTACGCTGGTTTATTCCTACGTATTTTGCTCCGCTAAATCCAAATCCAAAGTCAGAATAATCAAATTGGCAAAATATTTTTAAATATTTTCAAAAAAGAGCTTAACCCTTTAACCCTTTAAGGACGGGACGGACACTTTTTTGTACTCATTTTCTACGTTAATTTTCTCTATTTTTAGAGGTATGCAAAATTATAGGAATCACCTTTTCTGACGTATTTTTTATCGCTCTTTCAGAATCTGTTATCAAAAATTAAAAAAAAATTTGTTTCAAAAAGTTATGGACTCTTTTTTTAAAAAAAATGTAAATTTTTGACAATTTTGTTTAAAAAATGTTTTTTTCATATTTTCAATAATCGGAAAAATGTTTCAACTTAAAATATCGCGTCCGTAATATCCAACCTTGAAAGTGATGAACCATACTTTTGAAAATTTCAAGATGGCGGATCCAAAATGGCGTCCAACGAAAATTTGTTTTCAATATATGAGCACATAGTGTACGCTTCATTACAAAAAAATTTTATTTTCATGACACTAAGTGTCTAAATGTTTTTTGACTCTCCAATCACGAATCTGAACTCAGATTTCAAAAATTCAAAATGGCGGATCCAATATGGCGGACGATATTTTTCAATTGGATCGGATTTGTTTGAAAATTGATACTCGGGGGTTTTTGGGGTCGCTTATTACGAATCAGATATCAAAATTTAAATTTTCAAAATGTCGGATTCAATATAGCGGACGATATTTTGAAAATCGATTCGGATTTTTAAAAAAAAGTCCCGTTATTTTTATTTTTTGGGAACATTGTTTTTGGAGAAATCCAAAATGACCGAACACGCCCCGACTCGGGGCAGAGTGGGTCATGATTAAAATGTTACTATTTAAATGTTAAAACATTACTTTATATAATAAACTTAGTTTTTAGGGTTATTTTATTATAAAAGGAATTAAAAAATAAATATATTTAAATTAGAGCAGTGAAAGTATAAGATTATAAAATAAAAAAATTGCTCATATAGAAAAAACGTATTTTTTAATTCCAAATTGTTAAAAAGTATTATCATTAGTATTAATTGATTGAAAGAAATTACTGATAGTGAAATTTAATTAAATTAATGTAGTATAAGTATATAGTAGATTCCTCATGCATTTGGACGACCCAACTAACCCCGGTCAAAACGACCCCACTGACCCCGACTGTGTTTTTTAAATATTTGATTTTTTTCTATCGATTCTGTAAATATTAATTAAAATCTCTTCATTGTCCTTTAAAAGCAACTATTCAAAGATCAAAATTTGATAAATAAAATTTTTCTCAAACTATTACTCAGGAAGGTATAACAAAAACAGCAAATGGATAAAAATTTACTTTGAAGTATCAAAAGTAGTTTTTCTTACATTTACTCCACATAAATGATGATATAATAATAAAACTTAGCACAAACTTGCATCACACTATGTGGAATAATTTTTGTGTAGAGAGGAATTAATTCGACTAATAATATTAAAGGAAAACCGCAATGACCCAATCTACCCCTGACCCAACTAGCCCCGGTCTCCCCTATACTAAATTTCAACTCTCTATCTCAAATAGTTTGACCGATAGGAGGGAAGGGAGTGATCGGTAATGGTTTTGGGCGATGGACAACCGAGTGAAAATATAAGAGTTCGTGTCAGAATATGACAGTTCGTGTCAGAAAAAAATACAAAGAAAAAATCTCTTCTCTCTTTCTTATTATATAATTATGATTACTGTTATCATGATTCACTGCAAAAACAGGTATCTTAAATTTAGTAAAAGTGTCTTAAATTAAGATATATTTTGTGTCTTGATCATCAATAAGCCGTGAAAAATGTCTTAATTTAATACATTTTTGTACAATTTAAGACACCTGTTTTTGCAGTGTTTTCCCTATGACTAATCATTATATCTTATCTTTGTTAATATTTTCTTTGGAGGTTCTATTTCTTATCAAAACTGTAATACGAATTTATTTCTAGATGTATGTTAATGATGGCGCCTGACTGTAAATAGGTGAAAGAGACATGAACAATTTTATTCAGCATCGACACAAATGTGGACCTTTTTACTCACCCAATTACACTCTTGAAAGGTTATACTGTGCAGCACACCCCTATAGTATTCGGTTCGCATAGCTCTTAAGAAAAATACATGCGTGAAGATTCAAAAAGACTCTTTTTTCCTGTGTGATACTTTTATATAACTCTCTAACCTTTTCTCAAACTCTTGATGCTTTTTCTGACATTTTATTGCCCGTCTTTTTCCATCTGACACTTCTCTCTTCGTCCTTCTTTCTATTCCTTCCAATTCCAGGGTCAACAGTATCCTCCAAGTTCCCATTTTCCGACTAGCTCTTTTTCAAGACTCGTCTTGCGATAACTTTTTCTTTCTGAGTGTAGCGAGGCAGGCAGGGCAGGGCGGCGCTCGAATTTATGCCAGACGTAGAATTAATGCGTGACAGATTTGTAGTTATTACGAGAGTGGTGTTGGTAGTGGTGGCGATGCAATGGTAAAGGGGTGGAAAGAGTAGGAAGACTAGTGCCCCCTGGCTTGGCCTCGGCACACTCTGCCACACTCTGCTGAGAGCGAGAAAGGAAGAAAGGTGGCGTGTAGTCATGAAGAGGGTGCGAGGGAGAAGGAGATTCGCGAAGGCATCGACGCACACAGCCATGCAGCCAGTCAGGCATTCAAGCAGCGATGGCTGCGGAAGCGAGCCCATTACTTATTATAACTGCCTGGCGAGAGCGAGCGAGGCGAGCGAGGAGCGCCTGTCAAGCATCCATCATCGCGACGAATGGCCTCGCTGCCAATAACATCCGCCGTCATCGCCAACTTTCCGCGGCCTTGCGAGCTTCGCCTGCCAACCTCCATTATTTATTTGTATTAATTTTACGCCCGACCAAGACGCATGAAGGTCTTTGCGAAAAATCTAGCAACTATTACCTTCTGAACTTGATGGCTGTACACTCTAAATCTTTTAGGGTGACAATTTCAGAGTTGTTGCTTTGCTTTCTTATTTCACTTTACTCGCATTCTTTTATTTTATTCAGTTTTTGAAGAAAGCGATTTTTTAGAAATGAGAAAATAGTAGGGTGAGTGGGGAATAGTGCAACATGGTAATTGCGAGACACATTTTATTCATATTTGTTATTCGACGTGGATAGGGGGGACCGGAGTAATACTGGTCACTTTTGGTCAGATAGGTAAAAATCTAGAAGTTAATTTATATCATTCGAAAGCGTATCATTTCTACTATCAACATAAAAAAGAGTTTCTGATTTATCTTCTTTAGTTTTACTTATAGATAATTTTTAATTCAGATATAACAAATTTCAAAATCTCAATTTTCCAGAGTAAATCCGGTCACTTTATTTTTTCAAGAATTTAGGGCAACTCCTACAGTTTTATTTTTTAAATATTAAAATTCGCCTTATTCCTGTCTTACGTATAATTTGATTTTGATTTCATTATTGATAAATTATAAGTTCTATAAACAATAAATATTGGTTTAATAAATAATAAATATAGTTTTCATGAATTACAACTATGGATTAAAATAATGTTATATTTTATTAAGTAAACATACAAAGTAAAATGTGGTTACAATTTTGGATCTGGCAAAGTATAAATCTTATTATTGGTAAAATGTGAAATGTAACCCCGACATCACGTGTTCGACTTTACCCTCACATTTCAGAATAAATTCAATTAAATCTTTATGAGATCAAACAAAACTATATATGTGACGCTCCGCGAAAGAAGGGACCTATCGCGGAAAAAATCAATTCTCATTTTTTTACGCTAAAAGATAATTTTTGATCTGCTCTTTCATTTCCACACTGCAAAAACAGGTGTCTTAAATTGTTCAAAAATGTCTTAAATTAAGACATTTTTCGTGACTTAGACACCAAAATTATCTCAATTTAAGACATTTTTATCCAATTTAAGACACCATGTTTTTGTAGTGCATGTCTCAACAATTTTTTTTTTAATTACACTTTTTGTTATAATGCTTCAAACCTAGGCGTACTAAGTGTATCGCATTATTTGGTTTTTCTTTAAACGAACGTCCAGTGAAATAAACAATTAACTATTTTGAATTTTTATGGTAATTAATAGTTTTTGAGTTACTTTTTAAGTTTCAAAAATTAAAATTTGATGCAATTAGTTTTCTCATCCTTTAAAGTTTTCTTTCTCAGCGATAGATCCCTTCTCTCGCGGAGCGTCACATATGCAGTTTAAAAAAGGATATTCAAGAGCATCGAAAAAACTTATCCAAATAAATTAAGATCTACAAATAATGATCGAAAAACTTAAAAATCCGAATAACGTTTTTTTCTTGCTGACACCTCTAAAAACACTTACCACCTCTGATTCCATGTTGAATTCATGAAACTAAAAGAAAGCTCGTTAAGGGCATGTGATGGAGTATGACGTCATTGATATAGGCAAAATTTGTCCGTAACTTTTCTCTTAAAATATTGAATATTTTGTCATGAAACTTAGTAGAATTACTTAAAATGACATAAGGAAGGTCTCTCAGACCCGAGTTTGTTTAAATTTTGGCTAAAAATTGATTTTTAAAAAATTTTGCAATTTTTCGAAATTTTTCAAAAATTAATTTTGGGCCAAAATTCAAACAAAATCGGGTCTGAGAGACCTTCCTAATGTAATTTTAAGTAATTCTAACAAGTTTCATGACAAAATATTCAATATTTTAAGAGGAAAGTTACGGGCAAATTTTTCCTATACCAGTGACGTCATAATCCATCACATTTCCTTAACATAAGTTGAATGTTAAGTCGTATGGTACGCCTGCAATATTCCATACAAAAAATTAATTTTCTTAATAAGAATGTGAATAAATGAATTTACAATTATATATTATAATTACACGTTTCATTCATTCATTCTGTCGACACCTGAAGTTTGTTAATAGTTGTTATTTTCTTTTAAATCTAAAATCATTTACCACCTACATAAAATTTTCTCAAGTTTATAACTTATAACAATTTTAATTTCTTCCAACTTCAATTAATTTGAACTTTCATTGATTAAAATTTTAATTAATCCACGTTTTAAGAATAGAAAATTTGAAGTTATTAAAAATTTTTAAAAATGTTTAACAATTCTTTTCTCTAATGATTTCAATTATTTGCTACAAATTTTAAACTATTTTTATCATTTCTCAAAAAATTTCTTCAATTCATAATAATTATTTTCATTATTTTTAAACTTTTCCCCTAAATTTTAATTTCAATTTCCTCAAGTTTAAATTATTTTCTTTAATTTTTTCAAATAAAACTTTTTTAGTTTTGATTATTTCCTTCAATATCAAATTAATCTCATTATTTATTAATTAATTTCCATTTTCATTCGTCATTTTTCAATTATTATTTTTATAAAATATGATTTTTTTTCAAATTGTAATTTTTTTCTTAAAATTACAATTAATTTCTTCAATATGTGTATAAATAAATAAATAAACATTGAATTATGAATGCCAATTTACAAAAAACAAAGTATTAAAACGAGTCTAAATTTTGGACTCCTTTTAAGATGTAAACGAAAGAAGCCGCTATCAACTGAAATTCAGCAAAAGAAAATACTATGAAAGCAATACACACAGTGGGCTGAAAAAAAGCCACACTAAAAACTAAAATTCATTCTAAAGCCAATAAATGGGTTGAATTTCAAAACTCACACTGTATTATTCTATTGTTAATTATTAAGAAATCTGAAATTAAGCCTACATTTGAATTAGAAAATAGTTATCAAAACATTTGAAATATCTAATTATATGACGGCTGCAGATTAGGAATGAAAGTCATATTTTAACAAATTTCTTCTCAAAAACTTATGTGTGATTTGGTATTCTATTCAAAACCTGTAATTAGTCTCAGTTTTATATAAAATCCAAAATATCTTGTGAAATAATACGAAATTTAAGAGTTTAGTTTAACCGGGATATGTTGACAATTTCACAAGATTTTCCGAAGTACACTAAAAGTTTGTTTATACACATAATCACAAATCACTAAAATTAATTGTTCGCAAGAAAATTTTCTACATGTTTCACACAAACAAATAAGCAGCACAAACACAAAAATGCACTACCAAATTGTTCAAAATTATCGCGTAGCGAAATATCTACTGGATGCATCGCCATTAACATATGATGTTTGCTCATGCGCAAATCCTTTCTGGTAACGTCAGATGATCAGGTCTACTTTTCAGCCTCTGGAAAGGCTGAAAAGTATCTTCGTAAGCATTACTGTTAAGCATTCTAAGATATACTAATAGAACAGCTCAATTGTGTCTGGTTTTAAGCATCGACAACTAGAAACCAGGACATTTAATAACTAATTTTCATTTTAAGACTAAAGATATATGTTATGAAGAAATTTTAGCACTTTAATTCAGTTATCGACTTAATTTCAGGCAAATCTTAAAAGTAGTTAATCATGACTTTAAGACTTTGTTTTATGTGTGTATTGGTCAGTAGAAAATAATACAAAACGCAGAATTTAAAAAAAACAATTTTTATTAATTCCTGAACAATTTCGATTTATGGACTTGTGCGGTTTCTGCACAAACTGCCTCAATTATTTGTTTATTTATTTTGATTAAACATTAATACAAATTTAAAGTTTAAACATAAACTAGTAAAAATGCGTCATAATACTTATATTTTTATGTGTTGATTCTATAATGATGACATTTTTTTTATTTAATTACCTATTATTGGATTTGTGATCGTCTTCTTTTTATTTATGTTTGCAATGTCAAAAAACATTTTCGTGGTAGAAATTAAAAAAACTAGCATATATCTCGCATTATCAAAATTGCAAAGGTACAAGATATGATACTCCACAAATAGAAGCTTCTGACAAGATGAGTCTCGTAAGTTAGAAAATCACTTAAATAGTTTTGGCAAACATTGTCTTCCTTAATTTTCTGAAGGGAGTCTAGGAAAGAATAGTACCATATTGTCTGCTCCTCGTATGCATGATTTACTTTAAATATTTGTAGATTATTCTAACTAGCGTGAAATTCGAGAAAACTCCTAAGCAAAAAGTCAATACTATTCGGGATTTACCTAAGTTGAATTTAACCTTATGCTGGACACGCGTTCGCTTTTTTAACGAAAAAGCGTAGTTGCAAAATGAGCCTATATATAACAATTGGTTAGAAAAACACATTTTTATCAAAATTTTATCATTTCAAGATTTGCTGGAAATGTCTAGCATATTATATAAATTTGGCATTCTCTGTAGAGAAGGATGATTAACTGCAAATTGACCAGGTTATGAAATGTAAAATGTGTTTAATTTTTGAAATTTGTTGCAAGCTAATCAATTTAAATGATATCAATTCAAAAGTGTCAACCCTCCTGCGCACGAGTTTCCGCGAAACGCACGTATTTTGGACGAGTATACTCGGCTTTGTGCGCAGGAGGGTTAAAATAACCCAGAAGGGGGTGTTTTTGCAGGTCATTACTTTGCATATAATTAGGTCATGATATTTTTTATTAGTGAAAATAAAAAGCATCTGAGTCTACTTTAATTCTCATGCAGATCAATATTTTGACTAAAATAGCTGCAAACCGGACAATTGGTAAAAAAAAACATACAGTATTTTTTTGTAGTGCAAAATCCATAAAATCTGAGTTTACTTTAAACATTTAAAAAAGAAGCAAAAGATGAGATTCTTAAGATCTTAAATTACATCATCATCAACTTACTATCTAAAAAATTACTCTAAAGTTGAAATAGATTTGACGAAGTGTACTATCGATCGCTGCTTGCATTCTTTAGTATATATTGTCTGACAATAATTTACCTAGACTACTTTGACTACTACTAAAGTGTGTCTGACGCTTAATGGCCTATATTACTTCTAATCCAATGTATTAAACATTTGAGCCGTTCGTTCAAAGAACCACCTAAATCGACATAGGTTTTGAACAAAAAAATTAAATTAAATATCTAGAAACAAATAACCTGTAAATTTCCATAATTATTAAATTGCAAATTTTGTAAAACTGATTTAACTTTAAAAAAATTAAAAATTGAATTGGATCTTTTAAACATTAAATAAAAACATTAATTCAACATAATAATAAATATAATATGAATAAATTACAATAATTATTATTTATTTTATTATTAAATACTTTTTTAGATTTTCTATAAAAAATTAACATTGGTAATCCGAAACTTTTGCAGCTAGTAAATTTAGAGATTCGTTTAAATTAAGATTAATTAATTAAGATTAATTAGATTAATTAATTCAATTAATCTATTATTATTTTTCTCTTTTCGTTTCGTTATTTAACTATAAAGTAACTTGGAACATAGGGTTTTATTAGTTCTTTATTTATTTACTTGAATTAGTTTAATTTAAATTCAAGCATATCTGTTTTGAAGTTCATTGTAAAGACGAAAGGGTCAACTCGTAACTTCGTTATAGTCTTTAACTCCGCCAATTTTTACAGTGTATGAAAAAATAAATCGTATCGAAATAGTTTATGGTTAAAAATGTACTGAACGCTTGGTTTTGGTTAGTTTTTCAGTTTAATTTTTAACTTTAGACACGCGTGATACATGAAAATGGTCCAGTCAATAGAACAGGACATAGGATAGGGTGGTTATGGGAACAGAGGATGTTAATGACCATAAACAAGCAATCTGCGTAATCCACTATGAGTCACTCCAGCTGTCTACCCAGCTACACAGATATGACCTGCCATATGCTCTACTTCGACCTAACTGACCAGTTATGAACGTCAGTGGATTTAACCTGTTTTATAAAAATATGTTAGACATAGATTCTAGGACGAAACACATTTTTTGTTACCATAAAAGTTTGCATTTTACAATTATTCAAATTCAGGCAATTTCTTGTTATTGTTAAAATGTAAAAATATGTTTTACATATGAATAAATCAACAGTAAAATTTAAAATGATATTTTTAAACTGAGAAGATATGTAAACACATTTTTAAGATTTCAAGACCAACACCATCGTCATTTATTGATCGTTAAATTCTGACAAGTTCAAATTTAGAATGATTTTGATATAAATCTCACGGACCAAAGAATTCAATTTTCAAAAATTTTAATTTTTTGAAAAATACAAAATTTAAATTTATAGAAAATTAAGATTTACTATTTCTGATCTCCCTGCATTTTTCTGGGACCAAATGATGCAAGAACGGAATTAAACTTACGGTAATAATTAAGGTTTAAAGAGTTAAAAATAAAGATGCTGCTTCCCTTTAAAAAAAAATGTCTTAAAGGCAATAAAAAAAAGTGGGATCACTTTATAAAAAAAAATTAAAAAAAGTGAGAAAACAGGAAACATTTTTTCAAAAATTTAATTAATTAAAAAAGAATTGAAAACATTTTTAAAAATGTTTAAACCTTTGCGAATAAACGCAAAAATAAGAAATCTACGATCAAACTCAAAAGATGCCAAATCAAAATGAGAGAATACTTAATATAAAAAAGAAAAGTAAGAAGACTATGCAAAAGAAATCCAGAACTTGTTCAAAATTAAAAAAATTAAAATATAATTATTCTATAAAATTAAGGAAATTGGAGAAAGTATGAAAACAACTTTCATGCAACAAAAACTTTGAAAAATTTTACAAAACAAAAAAACTAGTAAAAATTTTAATTGAAAAACGACAATCAACGAACCATGTGACAATATAAGACAAAACCATAAGAGCCAGTATCATTTTGACACATGACTTAATTTAAGATTGTTATATTGTACAGAATGAGAATGTTATTTTGTACAAATGCTAAATGTTATTTTGTACTATTTTGAAAAATGAATTTGTTATTTTGTACAAGTATTTAAAAACTGGATTTAATTGTGATCCCAAAGGTTTTTAGATTCTTTACAAAATTGTACAAAATAACAAATTCATTTTTTTAAATTACACAAAATAACATTTAGCAGTTGTACAAAATAACATTTCCATTCTGTACAATATAACAATTTTAAATTAAGTCATGTGTCAAAATGATACTGGCTCAACCATGAAATTAAAAAATATAATTCCAACCTCACAAAAAACAGGAAAACAAAAGGGCCGTTTTTATTTTCTCGTTTCCAAGCCCTTTCATGTATAAATAAATAAATAAATAAATAAATAAATAAGTACATAAATAAATAAATATAAATAAAATATTCACAAAAAAATGGATAACTAGGAAAAACGAATTGAAAACAAAAGAATCCTTATAAATAATCTAGAAAAATATAAAAAAATGTCATAATTACAAAAAATATCAAAATTTTATGAATAAATCAAAAATAAGAAAATTGAATTCAATTGATAAAAAATTATAATGAAATGCAAAAAGACAAGTAAAAAGGTAAATCTTTATGAGGAAAATTTTTAGTTAATAAAATCGAAATTTTTAATTATTTCAGAAAACCCTTATAGGGAGTTAATTTGGATACCAAGAGTACTATTTTAACAATTATTATGGAGAAAATCACAGATTTCGACTCTCCCTTTCAATTGCACTGCATCATATAATAAATAATTATATTATTGTATAAATATAAGGATATTACATACACAGAAAAATATATTTTACATTTTAAATTATAATAATTATAATATTTTGGGTACTTTAGTAAAATATAGGAAAAATTTCCAAACTACTTAATTTTAAAAATAAAAATTTTGAAATGACGCGATGTTCTACGAAAAGAATGAAAAATTAGAAAATAATAATTATGTAAACATACAAAGTTAGAAATTTTGTGTATTTGTGTAACAATCGGTCCTTGTTAAATTTTTGGTGTTAAAATTTAATATTTTTCGTCTGTTGATTTAATATCTGTCATTAGATTCTTGAACATAACCTCAATTTCTTAGTAATAACACTATAATTTACATTTAATTATTTGTTATAAAACGTAAATTTCGTTTTGAAAATTCATTTTAATAATTAAAAGGTAAAATTCAATACTAATTGAATAATATCGACTTCTTAACTCGACACGATTATATTTTACTTCTGTCAAGCAGACAATAAAGAAAACAAATAAATCCCAGTGTTAAAAATTAACACAAATTTTGAGTGGACCGTTTGGGACATGTGATTTATGTTAAATTTAACACAAATTTTTAACTGTGTTCAATGCGAGAGAAGAAAAAATATTAACGATTAAAAAACATATACATTTTTTTTTTAAAAACTACTTAACAAATTACAAAAAAAAATGAGAAAAATATAACAAGTACTGAATATTTTAGAAAGATATGAAAAAGTAAGATTATTAGAGAAAATGTAGTAATACTAAATAAGAAAATATATAAAAAAAGTAAAGCAATTACAAAGGAAATAAAGAAGTGTTTTTAATATAAAAAGTTAAGTAAATTAATTCGACATGCTAAGAATTATGTTGATTTTATGTACATTTTGCTTCCATATCAGCAAAAAGATAATATACTACGTGCGAAAAAACTTATCAGTTTTTATTAAATTTGAAAATTGCAATTTTTTTCATAAGATTCGTATAGAATGTAAAATAATAAATTTTAATTATGGTGAATAAACCCTACCGAATGTAAAGAATAGCATTTTTTCTATATTAATTTTAATTCAAATTACAAAAAAAAAGCTTTTTAAAAGAATGTAATAAAAATATTTAACAAGAAATTTTGTAATAGTTATTTTTAAGATCTTTCTTGCCTCATATCCGACTTTAGTAATAAAAGAAAACTATAGAAAATTTTATTTAAATCAATAAAACCGTTTATAAAATATTAATAATATTTCTAGTTGAATAAAAGTTTTCTTGAAGGATTTTAAAAATTTTGAAAATTTAAAGAATCAAGAAATCTTGAATTAGTGGTAATTTTAGGAAAAATTCTAAAAAGGAAGGGCATAAGGGCTGAAGAACCAATTTAGATAAAAATATTGTTTTGACAGTTTATCAAACATAAATATGTTTAACCTTTAAAAGTCAATATTGTACTAGATAAATGAATTTTTTTAAATTTGAGTTTTCACTGCTTTTTAAGAAAATTTTATATAGTTTTAAGCAGAAGCTTTTATCGCTTATTATTATAATCATTATTTATTATTTATATTTGAAAGTATAAGATGTTAATAAATTAATTTCATTTATTTTGGGAAATATATTTTTATTAAAGCCATATTAGATAAGTAACTTTGGAAAATTTATATCTCTGAAAATATTGAGAGGGGTCGACTTCCTTGCTTTAAAGTTTAACGGTTTTTAGGTGTAGGTATTTGACAAACTATTTAATGGCATGTGATGACGCATGACGTCACTGGTGTATTGCACAAGAATTAAAATAAGGTGAAAATTATGTTCATATTATGAATACTTTACTTCCATGCATGTAAGCAATAGATTAAAGTAATGCAAAAAAAGTGAATTTCGTTAAAAAGAAAAGCCATATATTTATCAATTTTCTAGAAACTATGTACTATATATAAACCAAATAGTTCGTTTCTTAACCTTGAATACTTTATTTAAAGTAACTATGGCTAAGAATAACTGTTAGAGAAGTTATTGAAGGAAAAAGAATTTTAAATGTCAAAAATACTGAAAAGTCAGGAATTATTATTGTACGAATTTTTGGTGAATTATATACTTTAAACTTTACATAAGTCAATCGATTCGTTTTGAGACAAGGAATATGATTTTTTTATTCCTTAAGTTGAGATACTGAAGTTTTCGAGACGTTGCAACAAATTCCTGGAACTTTCTACAAATTTTTCGAGTTTTTTTTTCAAATTTTCTTTTTTTTTCAAGATTTGAATTCCCTGATATTTCTTTAATAGATTTCTGAATTATGCACATTTTAATATTGATGAATTTGTATTTTTTTAAAATTTTATTTTACTTAAAAGGAAACCTTTTTAGCTGGTATGCATATTTAAGTGGAAACATTTTTTTAACCATCTGAATATTTATAGAGAAAAGAAGGCTTCGATATTCGTGACCGTGCAAATTATTTTCTCATTGCGATTAACCGAGTAGCAAAAATTTGATAAAGAGAATTAAACATGTGAAAGAGTACATAGTCATGTAAAATATTATTTTATGGCTTTTTAATTTGTTTCTAACAATATTTGAAAGCTGTGTACTTCTTAATAATTATAAATAGATTTATTCCTAAGATTCAAAGATTAACGTATTTATAATTGAGTATAAGAGGGGAGAATCTGAGATTCGGGTATATCAACGCTTTTCGTAGCAGGGCAGAATCATCATTAGTTAGTCAATTATGAGCTGTTGAATTCATACACCTAATTGCATAATTTACACCACACTCTAAGAACGTTTCATGTATTTTAGAGGTATGTAAATTATTAGTGCTAAATGAAATATTTAAGTTAAAATGTGATTTATAGTAAATTCTTTTATTTTTTTTGTAGTGTGGTGTTTGTTTTTTGGTTTACTGATTTTGATATTAAATTTAATGGAGTCACAACCATGGAGTTGGTGAATTCATCCCTATCAATTAATTTCTGGAGATGATCGTTTGATGATTGAAAGTCTTGAGGCTGAGGTGCAAATTCTAAATGATCCCAGAGAATTCTGCTAAAGGCATAAAGAATAAAAACTTCGTTGAGGATCATCATTAACTATTATCTTCTTCAATTTTCGAATAAGTCAATTTTATTAACAAAAATTTTATTTATTATATCTTATACTAGAAAATATAACGCGCGCAAGCGCGCGATTACTCTCTGTATCTGCGAATTAGTAGTTTTCTACTATGAATTAGTCAAATTCATGGCTCATTTTTCTCTAATTCATATAGTAGAAAACTACTAATTCTTAGTAGAATACAGTAGTTTTTTTTGTTTTTTTTATAGATTAGAATTAGTAGAAAATCACTAATTCAGATTTAGAAAGTAGTTTCCCATACATTTTAGAAATTAAACTATAATAATAAATAAAACAAATCGATGGATAATATTTATCCAATAAGGAGGGCTGCCAGTGGACTTCCAGATTCAAAATAGTGAAAAAAAGATTTTTTAATTTAAAAAAGTGAGTAAATAGTGAGCTTTTAAATAAAAAAAAGTTATTAAAGTATTTAAATAAAAAAAGTGAATAAGCAATACAGAGTTTGATATTATTGATATTAAATTGGGGGGCGCCAGCAGGAAAAGCCATTCAAATTTGAAAAAAACAATTCGAAAATCGCAAAAATAGTTGAAATATGTAGAAAATAATTAAATAATGACAAAAATAATTCAATTTGAAAAAAAAGTTGTAAATGACAAAACTAATTGATAAATTAATTAAAAATAAAAAAATGATGACAAAAATTGAAACGAAATAATTGGAATTTGAAGTAAATATTTATTTATTTATTTAATACATAAATGGGCATGATGAAGGCCCTTTTGTACTATAAGTACTAGCAATAAAAGTGTACAATAAAAAAATATATGTGACACTCCGCGAGAGAAGGAACCTATCGCTGAGAAAGCAAACTTTAAAGGACGGATGTGCAAAGAGGAGAAAGAAAAATCGAGAAGCTTAACATGCCTATGTTTGAAACTTCATAACAAGAAAACTAAATGCAGAAATTAAATTTTGATTTTTGGAACTCAGAAAGTAACTTAAAAACTATCAATTACCATAAAAAAATGAAATCAATAAAAACCATTTTCATGGGACGGAATGTTCAAAGAAAATCCAAAAAATGCGATACACTTAGCACGCCTAGGTTTGAAGCATTATAACAAAAATTGTTATTGATGAAAATTTTTTTTGATACGTGGAAATGAAAGAACAACTAAAAAATTATCTTTTAGCATAAAAAAAATGAAAATTGATTCTTTCCGCGATAGGCTTCAGTATTAGTTTTTTTTAATGACAATCTAAATAAAGACGGATTTCTTATATTAGAGGAGTTTAGATTGAAATTTAGTTTATTAAATAAAACCAGACAATTAATTAATTCAATAAATAATTGAAAATTTTCAAAAATAATTAAAGTAACAAAAAAATAATTAAGGAATGACAAAAATAATTAAAATTTGACACAAAAGTTTGAGACTATTGTAAAAAATTTTAATTTTCGCACAAAATTGAGATATTGAAAAAATAAGTAAAATGTAAATGAACTAATTGAATAATGACATAAATAATTGAAAACTGATCTTAAAAAGTTAATAAATTCATGACAATAATAAAAAGATTGAGAAAAACGGCATTTAAAGAAAATAATTCCAAAATGTCAAAAATATTTTAATATTGATAAAAATAGTTGTAATTTAAAAATATAATTGAGAAATGACAAAGACAATTAATAACGTTAAAAAAATTTTAAATTTGATAAAATACTTGAAAACTTGACAAAACAATTGAAATCTTAAAATAAATAATTCAAAATTGGTGTAAAAATTAAAAAATTATTGACAATAATTGTAAAGTCAAAGAAAATATTATAAGTTTGAGGAAAAGAATTGAAAGTTGAAGAACTTAATTTAAGTTTGAAGACAATAATTAAAATTTGAAGAGAATAATTAAAAAGTGGCGAAAAAGTTTCAAATATGAAAAAATATTTTAAAAAATTGAAGAAAATAATCGCAATTTGTAAAAAATAATTCTAAAATGGCAAAAATAACAAAAATATGAAAAAAATAATTGGAAAAGGAAAAAAATAATTGATTGATGACAAAAGTAAATGAAATTTGAGGAAAATAATTGAAAAATAACTAACGTGAATTGAATTTGTGTAGAAAATTTGGATATTCCTGACAATAATTAGAAGATTGAAGAACACAATTAAAATTTTAAAAAAGTAATTGAAAAGTTTCAAAAATAATTGAAATTACAAGAAGATAATTAAACAAAAACAAAAATAATTGTAATTTGAACAAAATATTTTATAACTGATGCATAAAATTAAAAATTTAAAGACAGTATTTGAAAAATTGACTAACCAATTGAAATTTTAAGAAACTGATTGAATAATGACATAAATAATTGAAAGCTGGTATAGAGTAGAATAATTGAGGTTTGAAGAAAATAATTGAAATTTGTTGAAATTATTTGAAAAAAAAATGTACAAATTTGATAAACTCATGACAATAATAGAAATATGAAGAAAATAATTGTAAAATGACAAAAATACTTAAATAATGACAACAGTAATTGAAATTTGAAAAAAATTATTAAAAATTAACAAAACTAGAATAGAAACTGGTGTTGAAAATTTAAATACTTTTGTCAATAATCTAAAGATAGAATAAAATAATTCAAATGTTGCGAAAAAAATTGAAAAATGACAGAAGCAAATGAAAACTTGTGTAATAAATGTAAATATTCATGACATAATTGGAATATAAACAAACTAATTGATTTATAAGGTAAATTTGTAATCAGGCACAGAATATTAGAAGCCCCCCCCCCCGCAGTTAGAATAAACATTTTACTAAAAAAGTGAGAAAATTGAGTTTTTTTTAAAAGGGAGTTATAGTGAGCAATTTAAAAAAAAAGTTAGTAAAAGTAAAAAGTGTGTCACTGGCAGCCCTGCAATAAGAAGAAATAAATAAGTATTTAGGGATTCTAAATTTTACTTCATTGAAACCCACACAACACTTAAGTCTGCTACAACTTTGCCGCAACCTTTCTGGAAGTTTCCAAACTTGCATCAAACTTAATGAAAATTTCGGAACTTCAAAAATGGTTAAAAAAGTTACAGAATAATTTAATCTGTATTTAATTTTTTAATTTTAATTTTTTCCAATTAAGTAAAATAACGTTATTTGGATTTTTAATACAGTCGACTATTCGTCACTTTAAATTAATCTAAATTATTATTAAAATTCATATAAGTGCGTGTAATATATAAATTATTGTTAGTCATAATCAATATCTCGTCATTAAGGCTACCTCATCTGCATATTTTGTCTGTAAACTAGAACATTTTTAAAATTTCCTGATAAAGAGAATCAAAAGTAATGAAAAAAAGACAGGGACTAACTTCACTTTCGATTTTAAAACGTGGACAGAAAAAAATGAATAAATATAAATAGCAACTAACTTTAGGAGTTTACGGAGATTATTATTCTTTAATTTTTGCTCATAATTGATATAATTGATCGGTTTTATTACTGCTTATATATTGAACTTTTGTGATTGTTGCTTTATTTATTTATATTTAATCTATATTGTTATATTTTGACTGTCATTAAAATTATTATTATTTTCCCCTATTTTTTATGCGTTCTCGTATTTTTTTAAAACATAGTTTCAGGTCTGAAATGTGCATATTGAATTTTTTCAATTATTTTGTTTCTTGGATATTCCTGTGGCTTCTGCTTGTTGTCATCCTTTGTTGCTCTATTTTGTGTTTTGTTTTATATTCAATAAAATTTAATTTAAATGTTGAATATTAAACAATTTATATGCAATAAAGTAAACTGTTAAACATGTTTTTTTATAAATATAAATACTTCAGTCAAAATTCTCGATTAATATTAATACAATTTTTTTCTCAAACTTAATTCACGAAAATCTTTTTTGGTAAATAATAATACCTATATCTTAACTAACAACTTTACTGTAAAAACAGGTGCCTTACAGGTGTCTTATTTTAAGACATAAGACGTTTAGAAAGCGTCTTACAGGTATTTTTCAGACACTTTCTCAAAAGTTTAAAATTACGACACCCTAAAATGTCTTAAAAGTGAGGACAAAATAAGACACTTGTTTTTAGAGTGTTGACAAAAGGAACGAAATCGGACTATTTTTAATCAATCTGAAGTAAAACCTTTAACTGAATTTAACGTAGAGCGTATCCTAAAAAGTGAAGCTATGCAGTTTTTTCGTGACAAATAGAATCCTGAGTATTATGGACAGATTCGTATATACCGATTCTATTCCGACATTTAAAGCGGTCTGATCGATGGAAACAGGTCTTGTGCCATCCCACTGGCAGCAATTATACCTGCAACACACTCTGCATCTACCCATCGCATAGATCGTCCAGATCGGTTCACCCAACGCCAACATCAATTTCCAACGCGTAATTCGCACCAAACACAAATGCAGTCTGCTTCTATAGATGTGGATACGTTACAAGATATATACGTGGACAGCGGTGAATATAGCCACCGTCAACCGCTCACCACCCCTTTGATTGCCTCATTGGATCGCATTATGTCGGCGCCATTATCATAATTCAGGGATTTTTCACGTGCCGCCGCTGAGCACGCTTTAGATCTGGCTCCAATCCCGATTCGTGAGGGAGAGCCTGGATCGATCGAAAATATGCCTCAAGTATGGATAATTAATGTAATCCTGTTTCAAAATTAGAGGTTTAATGTAAATATAGGTTGAGAAATTGGCTGAGAATCAGGATCAGATTTAGGGTAAGACGATGGAAATTATGATAAGTATTAGTATGTTGGAAAGAATTTTTTATACACTAGGATTCTTTAGCTTGCTGCCAAATTACAGGAAATAAAAAATTTCTGAAAAATTAGTTAGACGTTAAGATTATGGTAGAAACATTAGGGCTCTGTTCTGTTGCAGAAATCGAATTTTGTAACATTAATGTTCATCTTCTGTATATAAAAGAGTAAACCAAATTTTATTGATTCTCGTTTCTGTTTAAATTAGATTAAAGTTAGAGTTCATGTCAAATTCTGAATATCAATGAGACAAATTCATTGTCTCAAAGTACGCAATAAGGCCACAATTTCCTATGTCAATTAGCATAATTGCATATTAAAGACAAATAAAAAATGAGCATATCACAATGGAAGTATGATTAAGCGAATCAAATGAAAGAAGGATACGAGGGATTAATTGTGTAATGAATGGAATGTAGACATGCAGGTGATTATTCGTCCATATGTATAACCATGTGTGGTTTGCGTAGTGTAATATGATAATAACGCCCACTGCTCGGGTAGATAGGTATAATTGTCGGGCATAACTCAGGGCGGAGCGACCTGGACATCCATGATGAACGCCTTGGTAAAGCGGTACCGAGACCTACGCACCAAACCATACAAAGGGTTGCAGAATAGGGCTGCATTTCCATCTCTCCCTTCTCCTTCTCTTTTCTTCTTAATTTATTGATATAATCAGCTCAGCATTGTTAAACACGCATAATAAGGCTATACGAAGATACAGAGGGGGGTGGACATCGGATTATTCAAGTGTAAATGAAACGGAAGTCCTTATTACCGACGGTTGTAAATAAACACGTTACGTTTTGAAATTTTAACTCGACTATTTATTATTCTTATCATCTTCTATTTATCATTGATATTATTAATTTTTATCTCTATTATTTTTTGTTTCTCATTTCATTTAGAATTCATTTGATTTAATTCTTATTTTACTTTTAGTATCAAATTTATTAGGTTAATTTATTTAATGACACCGTATTATTTTTATTGATATAATTAGAAAGGATCAATAACTAAACCAGACATTTAATTATGTCGCGTGGCCTCAATAGTAATTTACTTTGAGACATGATTACGATCCATTTATTATCACTTAGTTAAAAAACTGACTAAATCAATATAAAAAAAAGTATCACGTCGTCAATATTAGTTCGACTTCTGTCGACACGAGCGCCGTGAGCTATTTGTATTTTGTAGACGTCTATCCAAACAGACTCCCAATAGTTGTATGAACTACTGTCAACCACTAAATCACTAAAAGATTACAACAGTCAGTAATGAAGTTTTTTGGTTACAAACAGAATAGGCTTATTACTGCATCCTAATAAGTAGAGTTGAAATTATTATATCTTCTTTTATTACAAAGAAATATCATTGCCAAAATCGCCATCTATGGTTTCCCAGAGATTTTCTGGAGTTTTATCAGAACTTTCCAAAGCACTCACATTAATTCTTCAAATCATTCCCAGATATTCTCTAAAGTCACCCTCAAATTGTCGTTTATCCTCCATTCTACACAAAAATTCTCCAAAGCATTCCTAAAATTTCATCAGAACCTCCCAATCATGCTTCAGAAACCATAAAGGATTTTTCAGAGACTTACTAAGTATATTCCAAAACCTTTACAGCAATTTTCAGTAGGCTTCTCCAAAGCCTTTCTAAACATTCTTTGGAGCCTCACTAAGGATTCCTCAAGCCTGTTCAATAATTCCCCAGAGCCTCTTCAGAACTTCCACAAAATCATCTCAAGGATTCTTAAAAGCTTCTTCAGTGGTTTTCTCTGGAGGTTTTGGAAGGATTCTTTAGATCTTCCGCAGGCATTATTCAAAGCTTTCATAGAAATCCCCTAAAATTACCTCAAGTATTTTTCATAGCTTCATCAAACTTTCTTCAGCGTCTCCCCATTGTCTGCGTTCTGCAGAGCCTCCATGTAGATTTTTGAAAGGTTCTCTAAGGATTTTATGTTGCCTTTACAGAACCATCTCAAACATACTGCAGGGAGTCTTTAAAGCTTACACAAAATTTCTCCAAAATTTCCAGGGATTGTCTAGGTCTCCTTAGGAATCATCCAAAGACTCTTGTTGCGTTCTTCAGAGTCACTTGTAGGGATGCATTCTTATTCTTTACGGTGCACTATTATTTGGTTTCCAGAGGTCCACAGCGCAAAATAGAGGAGGATAAGAAGCTTTTGTCTACAGTATCAAACTAATAGGTCCACGGATGACCGTTGTCGGTCAGCAGTGCTCTGATAATAAGATCTTAGCTAATTCATAATAGCATTCCTGGGAATTTCCTAGAGCCTTTCAAGGAATTTTAAAGAGCCCTTTCAATGATTTTTGAGAACTTCCCCGATATTCTCTAGATTCGTCATAGGGCTTACTTAAAATTCTTAAAAAATTTTCTTTCGGCTTTCTTCAACCTTTAACATTATTTAACTTTATTCGCTAGGTGACGTTGTTTGAACACGTGTTGGTACTTTAATCCTGAGTTTTTTAAGTTTTTAAAACGTTTTATTACACTTTAATGAATCAATAATTGCTGAAGCTGTGTAAGAAATCTCGTTCTGGACTTTTGTATGTAACTTTTTTATATCTGTGAATTTCTTCAGCTTTGAAACTGAAAAACTCTGTTTTTAACCTAAAAACGCCTGTTTTATAATGTCGTCAATACCAATTAAGTGTAATAAATGCTACAAGGGTGTCACTGATCCTGATTATTGCTCTGGATGCCGAATGTCTTATGTCTCTGGTTCCTGCTTCATCTAATGCTGATATAGAGACTATACTTTTGGAGATACAAAAATTAAGTACTTAGTTTCTTTAAGATTTAATGGCATTGATTCAAAGCTGGGTTGTTTCAATGCACGTATCACTAACATAGAAGTTAAAGTTAATTATTTAACAAATCGTGTGGTTGCTGTAAAGAGCAAATTAGAATGTTAATAATAGTGATATTATTGCTCACCAATGCCTAATGGAAGTTGAGGACCGTGTACAAGGAAGAAGAATCTTGTTTTGTTTGGTTTTTCTGAAAAACCCTCAAACATCGTCTCTACTGGTAATAATGCCAATCAAGTTTTGTATTCAGAAAGAACTGTAATCCTTAACTTAATCAATAAGTAAATAAACTAATGAATAAAACTTTTCCTTTAAGCACTAAATATTGTATATCTTAATATCGTAATAAAAATAATATATATTACAATAATTATATAATTTGTTGGTTTTTAAGGAATTTAATTCTAAGATGCACCCAGAGAAGATATAAATAAACTGTAAATTTAGACATCATTCACCTGAGCATAGAACTGTGTTTCTAATAAATGTAAGATTTTTATGTTAATTAAACCCCTATTTAAATCATATTCACTATAAGAAAAATAGAAAGGTTTTTTTTAGAAAAAGAAAGTCTGGTTCTCAGTGATAAAGCCTGACGTTAGATAGATATAGAGAAGGACTAAGGAAGAGAGAATAGAGTGGACCATGGCAGAGTGCGAGTATTAGAGCGATTGACTACCGGACGTAACCTGTACGTGCTGGACGGTAACATGTGTAACATACTGCTCCCATGTATCTCCTTCTGTTCGCGTGTTTATGTGTGTAACGGCTAGTTGCCATTTCCACGGCATCGCTTTCGCACATCCCCGAGTCAGGAACTACCGGAAGGTACAAGTCCGCCAACGATTTGCCACATCTGTAGTATTTCGCACCAACGACGAATGTCTTAAACCGTTCTACCATTTACGTGCTATCCTTTTTAGAAATAAATTTTAAAAACACTTTTTGGCTTGGATAGCATAGTATACACATAAATCAAAATTAATTATTCACATTAAATGTCAGAAAAGGTGAATTCAAGAAATTAAAATCAATAAGTATTACTTGGTTTATTAGTCATTGTTAATAATAGTATATTGTAGTGATGTGACACTTCTAGAAAAATTGTCTTAAACGACCCAAAATATTACTATTAAAGTGGCAACTATTTTTTATAGAAAATTGTGTTGGTTCTCTATTGATACAAATACGTAAAGTCGATGACCTTATGACAATCGTGAGCTTAAACACAAAAATTGTAATTGTGAAATTAATTAGTTTAGACATCTTAAATTCTTTTATATTGCTCTCGAATATTTTTAAATTAATAAAAACGATATATCGGGTTACAACAGTTTGATAATCTGTATGAATGTGTCGATACCCTCCTAGAAGAAATCGATTGACCACAATTTGCAACAATTCAAAGTTAGAAATTTGTTAGTTGTTTTTAATTGTCGCTAATTGGTGTTAAACTCTGTTAATCGTTTCCAATCGTTTCCTCTCGGGAGACTCAATATGACGTCACTTTTCTAGCCTAACGTTAGTTGTTTTCTTATTTTCCGGTAGAACATGTGCTCGTGGTTTTCAGTAATCATGCGTGTTTATTAATTTTTTGGGAGAAAGTGATTGCGACAATGGCCCTGTTCTCATTAAAGTGATTATTAAAAAGTGGTAGTGTTATAATTTTATAAGAAAATTGAGGTATATCTGAAGTGATTGAAACTTTTGTGCACAAGTGAATTTACTAAGAATATATTGTCTTTTTTGTATATTTTTCTTCTTAATTTAACTTATTCTAAGTCCTACACTTCCACAATTGTGTACAATTAATAAAATGTGTAATTGTCTTAAGTGTTTCACAGTTTTTAAATTGACACTTGGAATAACCTCAAACTGTGAAGAATTTATATACAAGTAATGTTTGATTCAAACACATTTTTTCTCATTGTCTTTTCAATTAAAAATCTACTTTTTATTAAGTTGTATAAATGTAATATTAATGTTTTATTTTCTTTATTACATAAAATTAATGTCTAATCAATATATAATTTATTACTATAATACCTAGAGTCGATATTTTATCGATATTTTTTTAATTTCATTTTTCAGTCTTCAATTGTTTTTTCATATATTAATTAATTCTCGACTTTTTTCAATTACTCTTTTTTAATTGTTGAATATATTTAAATTCATTGCAAAATGAAGAAATCCATTCTTCATTTTGCAATTATTTTCTTTAAATTTACTTGTTAAATTTTTTCAATTATATTTTTCAGTTGACTAAAAATAATTAATTAATTATTAATTGAGTCATTTTTCAAATTTTGTTTTGAAATGACAATTATTATCGTAATTTTTCACTTATTTTCTTTAATTTTTCAATTTTTCTCGTCATTTTTCAACTATTTCCTTCAACTATTTATTATTTTTAGCAAGTTTTAATTATTTCCTACAATTTTTTCAATTTTCAATTATCATAAAGTTTTATAATTATTCTTTGACTTTTTTTTGATTATTTTCTTCAATTTCAATTATTTTTTTCAGTTGTCTAATAATCTAGTCATTTTATAATTTGAATATTAGGTAATTTTTTGTTAACAATTCTTTAAAAAATGTAAAAAAGTTTTTTGTAATTTTTTTGTGTTTATTAGTGTTTTAATTGGTGTTTTTATTTTTTTTTACCAGCCTGAAGAGGATAACGAATAATGCTATCAAAACGTTGCTTAATAAATAAAAAGCATAATATGACATAAAAAATGTTTTTATGTCTTTATTGCTTCGGCTTTTCCTATATTAATTTGGAAGGAAATTTATATTTTTCTACTGAAATCTAGTCATTTCTTGAATTTTGTTTTCAATTATCAATTATTTTCGTCATTTTGTAATTTCTTTTCAATTATCAATTATTTTTTCAAATATTAATTAAATTTATTTCATAATTTTTTTATTTTTCTCTTCAATGTCAATTATTTTTTTTTATTTTCAATCTAGTTGTTCAATTTGCAATTATTTCCAACATTTATTCCTACAATTTTCAACAATTTTGTGTATATGTAATATTTATAGTTTAATTTTTTAAACTATTCTATTTAATTGTATAATTAAGTAGCCATTTTTAAATTTTGGTTTTAATTCTCAATTACTTTCGTCATTTTTCAGACATTTTCTTCAATTTTACAATTATTCTCATCATTTTTTAACCATTTCCTTCAACTATTAATTTTTTCAGCAATTTTCAATTATTTCCTACAAATTTTTTAATTTTCAATTATTATTTTTCTCTTGAATGTCAATTAATTTTTTCGATTTTCAATCCAGTTATTTAATTTGGAATTATTTTCAACATTTATTCCTATAATTTTAAACAATTTTTTTTTAATTTAATATTGATTGTTTAATTTTTAGAACTATTTTGTTCAATTAAGTAATTACCCAGTTATTGAATTTTGTTTTCAATTGTTAATTACTTTCGTCATTTTGCAATTTTTTTTTTAATTATCCATTATTTTCTCCAAATTTAATTTAATTTTTCAATTTTCAATTTACTTCTTAAATTTTCAATTTCTTGCCTTAATTTTTTATTATTTTTTTCAATTGTCAAATATTTTCGTCATTTTTCATATATTTTCTTTAATTTTTTAATTATTCTCATAATTTTTCAACTATTTCCTTCAACTATTAATTTTTTTCAGCAATTTTCAATTATTTTCTACAAATTTTCCAATTTTTATCTATTATTATGAGATTTTATAATGACCTATTATTTGATTTCTTAAATTATTTTGTTGGTTGTCTTTAACAAAAACCATTATGAGTAACCTATCTGTTTTGCTCTTCTAGTTTTAATAAATTGAAATTTTACAATTTATTTTATCTATTACAATTTAAAAACAACAAAATTGATTCTGCATTTACAGAGATCAGGCTTCAAAATTTAAAAATTACCGCCTAGATAGTGCTGCCACTGCATTAAACCATTATCGATAGAAAACAATTCGGAACGATTACGGGACTGATTTTATTTAATCGTGTTCAATCGGGAATACACTATTAAGAAACACGATTAAAGCCAATTGAAGTTTTTTTTCTATTGTTTTTAATTAAATCCAATCGATTTCTTGTAGTAGGGATAGACGAAGACGTAGTTGCATCGTGGACACCTGCATTTCACAAACTTTTCTCACCCTTTTCATAATATACCCTTCCTTGCAAAAATCCAACATTACGAAGATTAAATTAGCAAATAAAAGGAGCTAAGTCATCAATTACTCACAATGTTAGTACAAAAGACAGTTATAAATACTTCTACAGTTTCTCGCATATTGCAAAATGCAATTTAAAACTGTCAGCATTTTGTGAACAACTTGCAATAGATACGTACTACAGAAACGAGTAAAGGCCTGGCTTTTCAGAGTTAAAGCGTGAGGGCTAAAAATGATGACTCCTAAGATTGCTGTAATGTCAATTGATACAATCACGATCCTGTTTCCAAACTTCTTCCATAATCAAAAGAAATAATGTCAATCGATGAGTACGTTGACCTTAGTCTGATGAAATCTGTTGAACCAACAGATCGTTTCTTGTTTCACAATTTACAAATTCCCGAAACAAGCAAAAAGTCCCACCTCACGACCTCTATATTCCTCAATAAAAATCAAGTGATCACAATGCAAATGGCTCTTCGTGACAGACAAGTTCCCTTGCCGGGTTATCGCGAAGATGTCCGTCTGTGGAATTCGGCCATACCCAAAGTTCACCACATGCAACGGGTTTTGGGCAGACGTAAAAATCAGTAGAATTAATTCGAAACCGATTGCCAAGAGTGCAGTCTACACGTTATCTTCAATAACGTCGTGTCCGAGGATTTCGCGCCGCGGAATAAAAACATCCTCAAACGTTAGAATTATAGCCTAGTGCTATAATCGGAGGGGAGTGTCCTTTTTCGTGGTTAGAATCAATTGGAAAATGTTAAAAACCCCGGACTCATTATTTTAGAAAGAAAAATAAATTCGTTAGCTTTAGAATTATGAAGAATAATCGAAATGAATTGAACTTTTGAGAAAACTAGTTCCTTAGTTATTCCTCAGACAGACCTGCTCGTCTGATGCGTTATTCGTTTAAAAAGAGAAGACCAACGTTAGAATTATAGTATCAATACTATAATCGGAGTTTTACTTTGTTGACGGACGAGCATCAGACGTGAAGTAAACTTTTACCTAAAATTTTGTTTTTATATTTTCGCAATGGTCTAATTGTCAATAGATTATCTCTACCGAGTTGTGTGAAGAATTACTTTAGTAATCGAGAACTCGGTTTAGTGGTTTCCAATCAGAACACATGCATAGAAATATTTAATGACAATCATATTAAAGTTTGAAATATGCCTGCCCTGGGAGGAAACACAGCAAGAATTACTCAGCTAATTTTCCTCTATTTCCACTCAATGCGGTAGGATTTAAGAAAAACATTATGTAAGTAAATGTATCGTTCCAATTATCTATTTTGTTAATCATTACTATTAAACCTCGTACTACATTTTAAAAGAAATGTCCAAGGTTTAATTTGATTGTTTTAAAAGGAATGAAATGTAACAAAATAATGCACCGACTCCTACTTGATTTCCTAATGTATCCTTGTCAATCTATAACAGAGATTAACTTAAATAAGTGAAAGAAAGGCGCGAATTAAAATCTTCTATTGATTGGAAAGGAATCCTGCAAATAAATTAACTAAATATTGATTTGTTTTGGCTGTTTGGACCAAAGGGAGGAGGAAGTTAAGTTAATAAATCATTAGTTTCATGACACTAAGCAGGACCTTAGCAAACGAATTTCTTCCTGTCAACGAAAAAAAAATGTGATTAACTCTAAATGAAAAATAGATAAAAATTCAGCATCTCAAAACTGATTAAAATTATTTTTTTTTTCTCGAACAATACACTCTCATCTTTTAGTTCTTTCGTCAAACATAACATTCTATTGAATTCGAATGAAACAAAAGAGTCAATGACATGCAAAACATTTACAAACAACATTATAAATCATAAAGAGTTTTGCATTTTCTTCCAGTTTAAATTCAATTAAATTTTGTAAAGGACTGGTAAGCAAATATCAGTTATTTAATTTTAATGAAATATGATTAATGTCACTGTTGCCTTTTTGAAAATACAAAAACATTTTTAGTATCAAGATTTATTTTTATTCTCATAAATGATACTGATGAAATATAGCCGCAAGTGCATTAAATTAAAAACCACAAATGTTCGAATTGTTTCCTACTCTCCTCATTGCTCTTCAATAAATTATTCGTTTTCGGGTGGATTTCGCGGCAACAAGCCGACTCTAATTTCCATCATCGCAGGTGCGACAGCTCTGCATAAAAAACATAAAGGGGCAATATATGCGCGCGCATATTTTTGTGCGAAATTTCGAGCAAATCGCTTCCGGTGCCGCGATCATGCCGCACGATCGTAACGTAAAGCGCGAAACAAAGCTCGCTCGATCATGAAATACTATCGGGTGGTTGGGTGTCGCTTTCAAAATGGATAGGTACAACATCGTTACACACACGTATCTAGAGCAGCGTTGGTGGGACACAGTTTATAGTGATGCGACAAAAATGTAAATGTGATATCGTCGCAGAATTTCGCGGTATAAATCTCGCGTTAATGTGAGCAGCTACGTGCCCTCCAGAAGAAGACCGCCAGTGTTCATTAGGAAACCACACGAGCTACCGACAAATTAAAAAAAGTTCTTTTAGTACTTAAAAGGGTTTAGTTTTTTATTTAAAATTTAGAAATGCTTGAAAATAAATTTATTACATGAATTTCATTACAGTTTTTAAGCTTTAGAAGTGTAAATGTGGAAAATTGTACAAAAAATATATAACGTGACTGTCAAGAGCGCAGACATTTCTATTAAACGCCACTGGAAAATTAAAATAAAATACTACACCCAACAAAATATCTACTAATATTATTTGTATTTAATATAATGTAACAAAAATTGTTTCTTAAACAACAATTCTTAAACAGATGTAACGATTAAAAGCTATTAAGACTATTCTTAAAAACGCACATTTAAATTTAAATATAAAATTAGAAAAAGAATATCAATGAAGTTATGAAATATAACTAATATATAAATTTATATTACAAATAACATGAAAATAAAATAAAAATCGGAAATTAGTCAGTTATATACAATTATATTTCGTCAAAATTAAAATAAAAAATAAACATTTGTCGTCAAAAATCAAAATCAATATATAAAAGAATAAATACCCAACACACACATAAATATTCCATACAGCGATTATTTAAAAGTTTACATATAAAATCAATACAAATTTGCACACAATTATAAATAAAAATCAAATGACCATCTATATAAAATCTGAGACAAAGCAATAAGACAAAATGAAAGGACAATTAAAACAATATAAAAGGACAATTAAGAAGAATTTTGAATTCTCTCTTTTTTGAACAGCATCCTTCTTTTTAGCGTGGACCACTTTGGTTGCAGTATTTTAAGTCATCGAGCACCTTGGAGCTGCTTTTTTTGCCATTTTAAATCCACCCCATCGTTCTCAATTATCCCGAAATCGTCAATTAAAAATCGCCACACTTCAAAATGTTAAAATAAATAATTAATAAAAATTTCACAAATACACTATTAAAAAAAAACCAACACAAAAGAAATAAACAATTGAAATAAAATAAAAACCTTCGTGTTGCCGGCGACACACAAAGTCGTGACGATTTCCGATTCATTTGAATGCCGGGAAACGATTGTGAGGACGATGGGTGTGGAAGAAATTTTATTTAATGCGAAATTGCCCCTTCCCCTCGTTAGTCCCAACGCCCTTAATACCTCTTGTCGCCCAGGCAATGAAGAGACTTGTCATATTTCTAAAATTCAAATTAAAATATTTTTCGTCGACAAATCGAATCTCTTCACAGAAATCTATGTAACTCAATATTAGCGAGTGTACACTAGTGGAACAAAAACTAAAATAAATTAGTCTCTTAACTACGCGTAAATTCAGGAATGTTATAATACGCAAAAGTCGATATTTAGCCTTGTGTGCTCATGAGATAGTAGTCACACAATATGATACCTATGATAACTAAACTCCAAGAGTCATCTCAGTTCTTCCATTAAGCTATAATTGTCCTAGCCTCCTCCAACTCGAGGCAGACTAGCCTGGAGAGCCAGCTCACTCGTGTGGAGGAGCGAGCACTCGGTCCTGCGAGGAGAAGGAGCAGAGAGCCCAACTCCGATAGCCGCTAGGGGAGAATGAAACGTCCCAGTGATCTTCAGCCAACCCAGAGTCCCGACGTTGAACTCATCGTGGTGAGTGAATCTATTCTAGCTGAAAACGCTGGAAGGCTTTAGTTAACTAGCCGAAATTAATTTATTTCACAGTATACGCCGAAAGGCTGCCGGGATATTTCGATTTTTGATTGTTTACTTCCAGTGTACGCTCAAAGGCTACCGGAACCTGTACTTTCTGATTGTTTTCTCCCTACGCATGCTGGAAGAATGCAAGGACGTTTTTTCTAGTGTGACCATACTTACCGTTTGCTTTCAGCAAAATAAAATCTTCGCCGATGTTAAGTCCGGATAACACAAATCTTTTCATAAATTAAAGGAAATTAATATAAAAATTAAAATAAAGTAATCTTTGAACAATAATAAGTCGACAGTGGTCCAGATTGCAAAAAACCTGGCCAAAACCCCTAGATGTGCTTAAAACTGGCTAATATTTCTTACTCAGGGGTTTTTGGGGTCGCTGATTGCGAATCCGATGTTAGTTTTTCAAAATAACGGATCCAAGATGGCAGATGAAAAAATAAAAAGCATTGGATTGTCACAAATCTTGATACTCGGGGGTTTTTGGGGTCGCTGATTGCAAATCAAATTTCATTTTTTTAAATTTCAAAATGGCGGATCTAAAATGATGGAAATACAAAAAAATTAACGGATTTTGATATAAATTGATATCTAGGGGTTTTTCGGGTCTCTGGTTACAAATCTAAACTTACCTTTGTAAAATTAAATATGACGTACCCAAAATAGCGGACAAATTTTTTAAAAATTCTCAAACTTTACTATAAATTAGAATTTAGAGGTTTTTTACAGTCACTGATTAAGAAATGAAAGTCAGATTTTCCAAATAGTAATTTTTCAAAATTTAAAATATATAAAACTTAATAATAGAAATTGAGGAATTCAAATTTAAGATTCTTTTATTTAAATTTAATCAAACTCGTCCTCCATACCTGTTAATTCGTCGATTCGTCTTTTCTCTTATAAATCCGAGTATATTTATCCTTATCTGTTACATAATAAAAATTAATATAAATTTTTGTTATTTAACATTCCAATATTAAGCAACTAAAAGTCCCTAATTTTAAAAATCTTAAAGTTTTTCTTTTTACCTTAAGGGCGTGTGATGGAAAATGACGTCACTAGTATGGAAAATGATAGTATGAACAAAATTGGTCCGTAAACTTTCTTTTAAAATAGTAAATATTTTGACACCAAACTTTATAGAATTACTTAGAATATTATTAAGAAAGCCCCTCTGACCACTGTTTGTTTAAACTTTACGTTAAAATTAATTGTTTTAATTTTCCGAAAATCAGCAATTTTTTTAAAAATTAATTTTAAGGCAAAAGTTAAACAAACTTTGGTCAGAGAGACCTTCTTAATGATATTTTCAGTTATTCTATATGGTTTGGTGTCAAAATATTTAGTTTATTAACATAAACTTTACGGACAAATTTTGCTTATACCAGTGACGTCATTCTCCATCACATGCCCTTAACCTAACAAATGTATAATGATTACTTGTAATTGTCTACATAATTTCTGAACATCCTGTATATATTACTATATTAATATACAAAAGAGAAAGTGGTTACAGGTTATATAAATGGTTTCGAAGCACCTGGGGTGCTCTTCTAATATTGTATACATAGAGCCATTTTTGTGTTACATGACATTTTGTTCTTTTTTAGGTTATATCTCCTACATCTGGAAAGAGTTGGTTAATTTTTTTGTATATTTTTTTTTCTAGTATATTAATCTAAATATTTCAATTGACAGTTTCATGGGATCTTCTGGGTTGTCTTCTTTTTTAATACATCGTTCTAATTTCCAAGAAAAGTAATTTAAGAAAAGATAACCTTAAAGTATGTAAAATTTCTGAAATACAATAATAATTATATTTAATTGGATTACATGATATTAAAATACATACCTTTAGAAATATTTTCCAGTTTGTCCCATGAAGATTGACGCACACAATTAAAACATATTCCTCCTAAAAGTAACTACACGTTTTTCAGCACTGTTAGGTAGCAAACCAATTGAACGCGTAGGTCAACATTTAATTAACGTATCTTACTCTTAATGGACCCTGTACTTCCTAATATTTTACTACAGTATGCAGACATATGTCAGTTACTTTATTCAATAGTTCAAATCTTTAAATTAAAAAATTTTCTTGGGGGGTTTTGGACAGGTTTTTTGCAATCTGGCCCACTGTGCACTAGGGTAGATTTGCGTATATAAAAGCAAACGCGTTTTCGTTTTTAATTGTCATTTACTCCGATACAAAATCGTAGTTCACTTCGTGTCGTTGTGCGATTTTAAATATCATCTTGAGCTTGGCCCTTTGGTGATTATAAATTATACGGCTGTAACTGTTACAATATCGAACAGTATAGTCCACTCGTTGTCCAAAATTCGGGCTAGTATTCTCATCGCCAGAATTGTGAGCCGGTCATGATAGTAAAATTGTAATTTAACCGTCGTATTTAGTATAATCTCAAAGAGAATTTGCAAACGTGACGTGTGTGATTTTTCGAGATTAAGAACTAACACAGTGAGAAGTATCGACCGTTCTTATTCAAAAGAAGAAAAAAATCACTGCGTCATCAACTGTACCAATTTATTTCTGCCCTCAGAACCGAGGTAAATAGAAGTAGCAATAAACATTGTAAAACCAAGAAATAACACAAAGCTTGTAATTTTTGATCAGTCTAATGTTTAATAAATTGTTATCATATACACATCAAAACATATTTTCTATTTATTTAATAAAAGGGCAATTATGTAAATAAATTGGTTTAAATATTCTAAGATAGACGACCTCCGTAGGATCGATAGAAATCAACGTACCTACAACAAAAATAAATATTAAATCAGTCTACCTTCCTCCAAACATATTAAACTAGGTGAGAATTATGTCCATTTCATGGACATTTCGCTTCCAAGTAAGCAAAATAATTTGCTTCCTCATAGAGGAAGCAAGAAATTAATAATATATAAGTTAATTGGGGAAGTTATTTAAAAATGAAGAATTTTAAATGCAAAAAAATGTAAAAATATTAATTATTTTACGAATTCTTGATCAATTATAAAAGTTGTATACACTGTTAAAAAAATTATATATGCTCTTACAACTTTACACCGGTGTTAAGAAATCGGTGCGATTTTGGCCGTGCACTACACCGGCCGAGTGTAAACTTAAAACAAATTGGCATTTACAACCAAGCGGTGTAAACGGACTATCAAATCGCACCAAAAAGTGCGATTGTCAGTTTCTTTGTCTAACTGTCCCTCTCTTCGCCCCCTTTGTCAACATCTGAGAATAGCCATTTTTACGTTTTCTTCTAATTTTCGTTTTCATTAAATCCACTAGCAGACAACTATATATATGACATGACTAGAAGTTTCCGATGCGCGAACGCGCGACATGTTTTTCCCACGTTCAAAATTGAAACAGCCCATTACTAGTAAACTTAATGATTACTAAATATTTAAATATGATAAATCCAGTTTATCAAAAACATAATATACCTAATGTAACTTAATATATAAAGTGAAAAACAATAAAACACAGAAGTAAATAAAAACAAAAAAAGATTACTCGACGACATAACCTAAACAAAGTAATGAAAATAATGTCATATCAATTTATTCAATTCTCTAGTCTATTTTATGTGGCATATAAATTTCCGGAATATTATTTCAGCTTCTTTAAGATATTTTAAATTCAGAATTGTATTTAAAAACAATTGGAATTTATTTTTATAATTTAGAAAAACAGGAACAGGGTTTATAATAGAGAAAAATATCAACTGTTGTAGAATCGAATGTTTTTTACAAAATGTATTCTATGTGGCAAATAAATATCCTAAATATTGTTTTAGTTTTTTTAAGATATTCCAAACTCAAAACTGTATTTAAAAAAAATTGGATGATATTTCTATAATTTATTAAAACAAAAACAGGTTTTAGAATAGAGACAAAATATCAATTTTTGTAAAACCGAATACTTTTTCCAAATTCTATTCTATGTGGTATATAAATTTGCTAAATATGTTTAGCAATTCCTTAGGCTGTGTTAAAATAAGAACGTATTAAAAAAATTAGATTATATTTTTAAATTTTATCGAAACAAAAACAAGTTTTAGAATAGACACAAAATATCAATTTTTGTAAAACAGAATATTTTTTCCAAATTTTAATCTATGTGTCATAAATTTCCCAATTATTTTTTTAGATTCTTAAAGATATTTTAAATTTAGAATTGTATTTAAAAAAATTAAATGATATTTTTATAACTTATAAAATACATTTCTGAATTTAAAATATCTTAATGAATCTAAAATAATATTTAGGAAATTTATGTACCACATAGAATAAAATTCGAAAAAAATATTCGGTTTTACCGAAATTAATATTTTGTCTCTATTCTAAAACCTGTTTTTGATTCCATAAATTATAGAAATATCATATAATTTTTTTTAAATACAGGTATTAAAAATTAAATATCTTAAAAAATAACAATTAAAATTTGGGAAATTTATATGACACATAGAATAGAAATTAGAAAAGATATTCAGTCATACAAAAATTGATATTTGGCCTCTGGTATACAACCTGATTTTGTTCCCATAAATTATAAAAATATCATATATATTTTTTTTAAATACAATTCTAAATTTGGATTTTCTTAAAGATTCTAAAATAATATTTGGTAAATTTATTAGCCATAGAATCGGTAAAAAATATTCGATTCTACAAAAATTGACATTTGGTCTCTGGTCTAAAACCTGATTTTCTTCTCGTAAATAATAAAAATATCAGCTATTTTTTTTTTCTGAGTACCGATTTTCTTCAAGATTTTAAAATAATATTTGGGAAATTTATTTGCCATAGAATGTGTAAAAAATATTCAATTCAACAAAAATTGATATTTGGTCTCTGGTCTAAAACCTGATTTTGTTCTCATAAATTATAAAAATGTCTTCTATTTTTTTTAAATTCAATTCTGAATTTAGATTTTCTTAAAGATTCTAAAATAATATTTGGGAAATTTATTTGCCATCGAATGTGTAAAAAATACTCGATTCTACAAAAATTGACATTTGGTCTCTGGTCTAAAACCCGATTTTGTTCTCATAAATTATAAAAATATCAGCTATTTTTTTTTAAATTCAATTCTGAATTTGGATTTTCTTAAGATTATAAAATAATATTTGGGAAATTTATTTGCCATCGAATGTGTAAAAAATATTCGATTCTATAAAAATTGACATCTGCTCTCCAGTCTCATCCCTGATTTTCTTCTTGTAAATAATAAATATATCAGCTATTTTTTTTCTAAATTCCGATTGTCTTAAAGATTTTAAAATTATATTTGGGAAATTTATTTGCCATAGAATGTGTAAAAAATATTCGATTCAACAAAAATTGATATTTGGTCACAGGTCTAAAACCCGATTTCGTTCAAATAAATTGTAAAATATCATCAATTTTTTTTTATTGTTTTGAATTTGGATTTTCTTAAAGATTCTAAAATAATATTTGGGAAATTTATTTGCCATCGAATGTGTAAAAAATATTTGATTCTATAAAAATTGACATTTGCTCTCCAGTCTAATACCTGATTTTCTTCTTGTAAATAATAAAAATATCAGCTATTTTTTTTTTCTGAATTTGGATTTTCTTAAGATTATAAAATAATATTTGGGAAATTTATTTGCCATCGAATGTGTAAAATATATTCGATTCTACAAAAATTGATATTTGCTCTCGGGTCTAAAAAATGATTTTCTTCTCATAAATAATAAAAATATCAGCAATTTTTTTTAAATTCAATTCTGAATTTGGATTTTCTTAAAGATTATAAAATAATATTCAGAAGATTTATTTTCCATAGAATGTGTAAAAAATATTTGATTCTACAAGAATTGATATTTGGTCTCAGGTCTAAAACCCGATTTCGTTCTTATAAATTATAAAAATATCATCTATTTTTGTTTAAATACAATTCTGAATTTGGATTTTCTTAAAGATTCTAAAATAATATTTGAGAAATTTATTTGCCATCGAATGTGTAAAAAATATTCGATTCTACAAAAATTGACATTTGGTCTTTGGTCTAAAACCCGATTTTGTTCTCATAAATTATAAAAATATCAGCTATTTTTTTTTAAATTCAATTCTGAATTTGGATTTTCTTAAGATTATAAAATAATATTTGGGAAATTTATTTGCCATCGAATGTGTAAAATATATTCGATTCTACAAAAATTGATATTTGCTCTCTGGTCTAAAAAATGATTTTCTTCTCATAAATAATAAAAATATCAGCAATTTTTTTTAAATTCAATTCTGAATTTGGATTTTCTTAAAGATTATAAAATAATATTCAGAAGATTTATTTTCCATAGAATGTGTAAAAAATATTTGTTTCTACAAGAATTGATATTTGGTCTCAGGTCTAAAACCCGATTTCGTTCTTATAAATTATAAAAATATCATCTATTTTTGTTTGAATACAATTCTGAATTTGGATTTTCTTAAAGATTCTAAAATAATATTTGGGAAATTTATTTGCCATCGAATGTGTAAAAAATACTCGATTCTACAAAAATTGACATTTGGTCTCTGGTCTAAAACCCGATTTTGTTCTCATAAATTATAAAAATATCAGCTATTTTTTTTTAAATTCAATTCTGAATTTGGATTTTCTTAAGATTATAAAATAATATTTGGGAAATTTATTTGCCATCGAATGTGTAAAATATATTCGATTCTACAAAAATTGATATTTGCTCTCTGGTCTAAAAAATGATTTTCTTCTCATAAATAATAAAAATATCAGCAATTTTTTTTAAATTCAATTCTGAATTTGGATTTTCTTAAAGATTATAAAATAATATTCAGAAGATTTATTTTCCATAGAATGTGTAAAAAATATTCGATTCTACAAAAATTGACATTTGGTCTCTGGTCTAAAACCCGATTTTGTTCTCATAAATTATAAAAATATCAGCTATTTTTTTTTAAATTCAATTCTGAATTTGGATTTTCTTAAGATTATAAAATAATATTTGGGAAATTTATTTGCCATCGAATGTGTAAAATATATTCGATTCTACAAAAATTGATATTTGCTCTCTGGTCTAAAAAATGATTTTCTTCTCATAAATAATAAAAATATCGGCAATTTTGTTTAAATATTGTTGTGAATTTGGATTTTCTTAAAGATTATAAAATAATATTTAGGAAATTTCTTTTCCATAGAATGTGTAAAAAATATTTCATTCTACAAAAATTGATATTAGGTCTCAGGTCTATGACCCGATTTCGTTCTCATAAATTATAAAAATATCATCCATTTTTTTTTATTGTTCTGAATTTGGATTTTCTTAAAGATTCGAAAACAATATTTGGGTAATTTATTTGCCATAGAATTTGTAAAAAAAAAACGATTCTACAAAAATTGATATTTGGTCTCTGGTCTAAAACCTGATTTTCTTCTTATAAATAATAAAGATATCAGCTATTCTTTTTATTGTTCTGAATTTGGATTTTCTTAAAGATTGTAAAATAATATTTAGGAAATTTATTTGCCATAGAACGTGTACAAAATATTTGATTCTACAAAAATTGACATTTGGTCTCTGGTCTAAATCCCGATTTTGTTCTCATAAATTATAAAAATATCATCTATTTTTGTTTAAATACAATTCTGAATTTGGATTTTCTTAAAGGTTGTAAAATAATATTTGGGAAATTTATTTGACATCGAATGTGTAAAAAATGTTCGATTGTACAAAAATTGACATTTGGTCTCTGGTCTAAAACCTGATTTTCTTCTCATAAATAATAAAGATATCAGCTATTCTTTTTATTGTTCTGAATTAGGATTTTCTTAAAGATTCTAAAATAATATTTGGAAAATTTATTTGCCATAGAATGTTTAAAAAATATTCAATTCTACAAAAATTTTTATTTGGTCTGTAGTCTAAAACCTGATTTTGTTTCCATAATTTATAAGAATATCATTAAATAGAGTTTTGAATTTAGAAAATTAGAATATCTTAAAGAATATTTGAAAAATATTTAGCAACTTTTTGTGTCTTGTTGAATAGAATTTCAAGTAAATATTGTGCTTTACAAAAATTGTCTAGTCTTAGAACCGTTTTTGTTTCCATGAATTATAAATATATTTTTGTTAATTTCTTCTTAAATTTTGTTTTTATTTGAACATATGTTCAAGAATTTAAAAAATACTTAGGATCTTTAAGTGCCACATAGAATAGAATTTGAAAAATATATTCTCTTTTACAAAAAATTGGTATGTCATATGGCAGGGATCACAGTGGTTTCTTCGTTCAATTTTAGGTAAAAAAGGGGATTTCGATTTTCAAAAAGGGGATTTTGGAAATTAAGAAAAAAGGGTTATATTAATAATTTAAGTTTTCTTTTACAAAATTTTAATGTTTCTTTTTTTCAAAACAGTTTTATTAAGTAATTTAGTCTTTTTTTGTTTAATTTGTTAATGAAAATTTCAAAAGAAAGAGCACTTTCGGAAATACAAAAATTTATCTTTTAATAGGTTGTCTGTTCAATGACGAGAAGATGGTTGTTGCAATTAAATATTTTTAAAAATCATTTTCAACTTCAAATGGTTTTTTAAATTATTTATTTAATAATTAGATTTTAAACAGGAAACATAAAAATCTGTGATGTAAAATTTTCTGATATAATGTTAAAGAAATTAAATTAAAAATCTTTCAGCGAAATATAACAAAATCAATTCAAATTATTTTTATTAATCTCTTTTATTGTACTTTTATATTTTCTAATTCAAAACAATTAATTTTTGTTTGAAATAAATAAATATATTTCATAAACAATTTTTTTTCATCTAATAAAATAAATTTGATGTATTTCAGCAAGAATACATGGTTTTATTTTATGATGCAAAACTAGTAATATTTGTTTAAAACGAGTAAAAAATATTTATTAAAAAATTTTTTTATCCAATAAATTAATTTGCTTTAATTAATAAATTAAGAATACATGGTAATAAGAAAATTATATAACTTTTTAAAATAATTTTAATTTATTTATGATTTTTTTATGTTTCCTGTTTAAAATGTAAATAAGTTCAATAAATAATAATAAAAAACCATTTCAAGTTAAAAATTATTTTTAAACATTTAAATTCAATAACTACTTTCTCATCATTCTACAGACACCCTAAAAAAGGATAAATTTTTGCATTTCCGAAAGTGAAAAAATATAAACTTTTTTAAAAAAAGAAGGTCAAAGAAGAGAAAAATGTTGATTTTAGGTGTTTTAGGTGATTTTTCTAAAAAAAAGGGGAAAATAAGGGGAATAGGTGAAAAAGGGGAGAAACTGTGATCCCTGCATATGGTCATATGTTATGTTTGCGTTGTCAATTCTGTTGAGCATAACCATTAAAACGTTTGTGGCTTTGTTGTTTAGCTGTGTGTAATAACATTTGTGCTCTTGACAATTTTAAATATTAACTTGAGTGTATGACTTTTGAGTAAAAATGTGTATTGATAGTTTAGAATTTGTGTTTTTATGGATGTGATTGTAGGTTATGTGTAATCGCGAGTGGCACTCGCACCAATCAGTGTTGATGTCTCATGTGTCATAACAACTTCGCACCGTAACACTGGCGTTGCAATTTAAAAGTGTAACTTACAAAAAATCAACACTTTTAAGGATGCATTGCATTTTCTTCGCACTTTTTGGTGTAAAGTACGTTTCTTTTTTTTAACAGTGTAGGTCAATCGATTCGTTTTGAGATAAGGAATATGATTTTTGTATTTATCAAGTTGTATTTTTAGCATAAAAAAAATTTTTTGGCAAAAAACGATTTTTTCGATGAAAAAAGGTGCTTAAAAAAATTTGGTTGGGTATTTTCAAAAATCCTTGTGTCCAAATTTAGATATTCATGAGCTTAATAAGTCATCCAAATTTTATTGGAATCCGTTTAAGCGTTCTCAAGATATCTTGTACACAAAAAACGCTATACACACACACACACATACATCTGGACATTTGCTTAGGAATGAAAATTTTCGCTTTTTAGATGAAAATAAGTAGATTTAGACTATTTTTGGAAAATTCAAAATTTTAACGATCACAAAGCTTCCTCTATGAGGAAGCACAATAATGAAATATTATTTGAATCTAGCCTTCGCTCGGGATGTAACACCGATATCACCTTAAAAATGAATGTAATTAATTCTATTAAGTGGATCGAAGACTATTTTAGTTTGTTAAAGACTTATCTGGTTTTCGATAAGTTTGTTTTAGTCGTGATAACCTCTAGACGTACCTAAAAATAAGAATGACTTTCTGTTGATAAAATTTTAATAACATATATTATATTGGTCTGATACAGACTTCCCTTATTAATTTTCGTGATCTCGTTTACACAATAAGACAGTGTTAAAAGACTGAGAAAGTAATGTAACACTTACCGAGAGTACTATTTTTTTAGTGTATCAAATAAATTGTTTTATGATATTAATCATTATTTTCATATTGATACTCCCTCAGGTTCTCATTTATTATATTCTTATTGCTTCCTCATAGAGGAAGCTTTGTGATCGTTAAAATTTTCGATTTTCCAAAAATAGTCTAAATCGACTCATTTTCATCTAATAAGCGAAAATTTTCGTTCCTAAGCAAATGTCCAGATGTATGTGTGTGTGTGTGTATGTATGTGTGTGTGTGTGTGTGTGTGTGTATAGCGTTTTTTGTGTACAAGATATCTTGAGAAGGCTTAGACGGATTCCAATAAAAATTGGATGACTTATTAAGCTCATGAATATCTAAATTTGGACACAAGGATTTTTGAAAATACCCAACCAAATTTTTTTGAGCACCTTTTTTCATCGAAAAAAATCGTTTTTTGCCAAAAAATTTTTTTATGCTAAAAATACAACTTAATAAATACAAAAATCATATTCCTTATCTCAAAACGAATCGATTGACCTATATAACTTTTATAATTGATCAAGAATTCGTAAAATATTTCATATTTTTACATTTTTTTGCATTAAAAATTCCTTTTTTCAATAACTTTTCCAATTAACTTATATATTATTAATTTCTTGCTTCCTCTATGAGGAAGCAAATTATTTTGCTTACTTGGAAGCGAAATGTCCATGAAATGGACATAATTCTCACCTAGTTTATTGTTAAGACTTACAAAAAACGAACCATTACAAAATTGAGCCTTTGGTGACTTTATTTTAAGACCCTATCCCTTACAACTTCAAACAGATTGAGTTTAATTGTTGTTCAAATAAAAAGTATTCTTATCGCTAAATATGTAAACCGGTTAGAAATTTAAAATTCAACTATAAACCGTCGTAATTTTAGTGTAATCCTATAAAGAAATTTGCAAACGTGACGAAAGTGTCTCTTAGGGGTTTGGAACTAAAACAGTGAGTGAGATGTATCAACCGTTCTTTTTTAAGAGGACAGAAAATCTCACTACGTCAACACGATGAAAATTTATATTTGTACTCCTCTTTTGTCCTTAGGACGAGAGTAAACATAAGTACCAACACACAATCTAAGCTTACAATCATCATAAAAGTTGTAATTATTTTTTATTATTTATACAATTACGAAACTGTTATTGAAACACATACTATCATTTCATTCACTGATTAAAAGACAATTATACAAATTGTGATAATTTGTACAATATCTAGTTAAACATCGCATATTTATGTTTAAGTGTATATTTGTAAGTGATCGTATAACCAAAGAAATGTTTTTGACTATTAATCAATTTTTTTTACTCATTATTGAATTTTTTTTCTGAAGCCGTAGTTTATGTCTCAATTGATCAAAATATTATAATGGTCCCCAAGTTTTTTGAGTTTAGTGAGGGAATGATGATGAGGGAATGACGAATCGAAACAAAATTACCATAACCTTAGAAACACACTGTAAAAACAAGTGTCTTATTTTAAGACATTTTTGTCCTCACTTTTAAGGTGTTTTAAGGTGTCTTTATTTTAAACCAATGAGAAAGCATCTTTCAAAATTATTAACCAATGAAATAGCTTGAAATAACTGTAAGACGCTTTCCTAATGTCTTGTGTCTTAAAATAAGACACTTAGAAGATAGCAGCTTTTGCAGTGCATAACCTTACTTCCCTATGCACTGTCAAATAGCGATATAAATACTGAAAACATGTGTAAATACACTATGATTAGTTAATAAAAAAGTTCTTACCTATTTATAAATCAACATGAGGATATGACGTGAAGAAATGTATTTTTTAAAAATCTCATTGATAAATTAGTTTTAACAAAATATCCCCCCAACAAACGTTCGCTGCAGTATAGGTTGTCAATAACAATGTTGCCAACTTTCAAAAAACTTAAGGCGGGACTTGTAGGCATTCAAATTTTGCTCCAATCACACTGTTTCAAAGCGGTGAGGGAATGATAAGGTTTTCAAGGATAAATTTTGAAGTATATTTAAAAAAAATTTCTATTCGCTGTTTGTAAATTATAAATTTGTGTAGTTCCATTCAATACTATCTTATATAAATAAAAAATAAAATAACAAACAATTAGTAAGGAATATATAATTAATATATTAATATATAATTAATATATAATTAGTCAGGAATTTTACATTTTGAGTAAAATGATTCTCTTCGAATTCAGCAGTTGGAACATAGTGAGGGAATGATTATCATATGAGAAATAAATTTGTTTCACAAATTTTACATCTAGTATAGTAGTACATTATTAAAAACAATAACTTTTCTTAATCGACAATCCTGATTTACAGATATCATTAAGGACATCAATTCCGATTTTTTTTAGAATCATCCATTTATGTGTACATAGAGAGAGAGAGGATCTTTAACTTGACAAGTATAGTTTATTGTAATCTGCTGACATGTATTAAACGTTGCTTGCAAATTTAACGTAGAATTAAATGTAAGAGCCCGCGAACAAATGGTCAGTATGGGCAAAATCTAAAATAGTATGGGGCAAGACACGAACTGACTTTCATCAAACTTGACCAGACAATGGGACAAGTATGGGATCATGCCGAATCCCACACTACTAGTATGGCATCGATTTTTCAATTTAAACAATATCATAAAGAATAATTATGGCAATATGGAAAATTACCAAAAATGAATTATCCATTTGCTATACTAGCAGCATGGGAAATATGAAGTATGGTAACTATATGCTTATGGACCACACACCATTCCTGTTATAATGACAAAATTACAGCAACTACATAAATCATTCATACAGTCAATGATGATACTTTTAATATAGGAAATTGAAACAAATTGGGTATAGTCCGCAGCACATACTTTTACAAGTTTCCCATAGTTTGAATATGGAAAATTGTCAAAAAAGTTTAAAAATCAAACACCTACTTGTAGTACGGATATGGTTGATATCCAATACTTCTAGAATGGTCAATTAAAAAATTTAGTTATATTACATACCTAACATTCACTTATCCATGAGCCATACTTGCAAAGCGGAAAACTTAGAAGTATGGTAACTATCCATGTCCCATACGTAAAGTATGGGAAACTTAGAAGTACGAAGGTTATCAGTATACCATTCTCGCAGTATAAAAAATTAACAAGAATGGATTATCCATGAGCCATACTTGCAATATGGGAAATTTAGAAGTATGGTAAATATCCATGTCCCATACTTGAAATATGGGATATTAACAAGCATGGAAATTATCCTTATCCCATACTTTAAGTATGGGAAACCAAAGTAGTACGACTATTATCAATATGCCATTCTCGCAGTATGGGAAATTAACAAGAATGGATTATTCATGTCCCATACCTGCAATATGGGAAATTTAAAAGTATTGTAAATATCTATATCCTATACTTAAAATATGAGATTTTAACAAGCGTGTCAATTATCCATGTCCCATACTTGAAATATGGGATATTAAGAAGCAAGGAAATTATCCCTATCCCATACTTTAAGTATGAGAAACCGAAGTAGTACGGCTATTATCAATATCTCAGTTTTGCAGTATGGGAAATTAACAAGAATGGATTATTCATGCCCCATACTTGCAACATGGGAAGTTTAGAAGTATTGTAAATATCGATATCCTACACTTAAAATATGGGATATTTACAAGCATGGCAATTATCCATGTCCCATACTTGAAATATGCGATATTAACAAGCATAGAAATTATCCTCATCCCATACTTTAGGTATGGGAAACAGAAATAGTACGGCTATTACCAATATCCCATTCTCGCAGTATGGGATATTGGTAATAGCCGTATTATTTCTGTTTTCCATACTTTCCTTGCTTGTTAATATCCCATATTTCAAGTATGGGACATGGATAATTGCCATGCTTGTAAATATCCCATATTTTAAGTGTAGGATATAGATATTTACAATACTTCTAAACTTCCCCTGTTGCAAGTATGGGACATGAATAATCCATTCTTGTTAATTTCCCATACTGCAAAACTGAGATATTGATAATAGCCGTACTACTTCGGTTTCTCATACTTAAAGTATGGGATAGGGATAATTTCCTTGCTTCTTAATATCCCATATTTCAAGTATGGGACATGGATAATTGACACGCTTGTTAAAATCTCATATTTTAAGTATAGGATATAGATATTTACAATACTTTTAAATTTCCCATATTGCAGGTATGGGACATGAATAATCCATTCTTGTTAATTTCCCATACTGCGAGAATGGCATATTGATAATAGTCGTACTACTTTGGTTTCCCATACTTAAAGTATGGGATAAGGATAATTTCCATGCTTGTTAATATCCCATATTTCAAGTATGGGACATGGATATTTACCATACTTCTAAATTTCCCATATTGCAAGTATGGCTCATGGATAATCCATTCTTGTTAATTTTTTATACTGCGAGAATGGTATACTGATAACCTTCGTACTTCTAAGTTTCCCATACTTTACGTATGGGACATGGATAGTTACCATACTTCTAAGTTTTCCGCTTTGCAAGTATGGCTCATGGATAAGTGAATGTTAGGTATGTAATATAACTAAATTTTTTAATTGACCATTCTAGAAGTATTGGATATCAACCATATCCGTACTACAAGTAGGTGTTTGATTTTTAAACTTTTTTGACAATTTTCCATATTCAAACTATGGGAAACTTGTAAAAGTATGTGCTGCGGACTATACCCAATTTGTTTCAATTTCCTATATTAAAAGTATCATCATTGACTGTATGAATGATTTATGTAGTTGCTGTAATTTTGTCATTATAACAGGAATGGTGTGTGGTCCATAAGCATATAGTTACCATACTTCATATTTCCCATGCTGCTAGTATAGCAAATGGATAATTCATTTTTGGTAATTTTCCATATTGCCATAATTATTCTTTATGATATTGTTTAAATTGAAAAATCGATGCCATACTAGTAGTGTGGGATTCGGCATGATCCCATACTTGTCCCATTGTCTGGTCAAGTTTGATGAAAGTCAGTTCGTGTCTTGCCCCATACTATTTTAGATTTTGCCCATACTGACCATTTGTTCGCGGGAGAGTATAGAATATCCTCCGTGTCTATAAGTATTTGATGGGAGAAATTAGTGAGGAACTTGATGTTAATAAAATTGAATGCCGCAAACTATAAAAAATATTTTAAATTACGTCGTGTCTAGTCGAGAAGAACCGAGTTGTTTGTGTTGGTTTCGGATCATCTTCGATTATTTCCGTGAAAAATTGTGTGAGAAGTAAAGCCATATCATAATATGTCCATGAATATTGAATTCGCGACATAAGATTGTCGAGAAAAGGAAGATTCGTAGACCCAAAAAGGGACAGGGTTAGGGAGAATAGGCAACATGTACGGGATGAGGAGGTAGAGAAAAGAGAAAGAAGTAGAAAGGAGAGGGTGATGCAATAGATCAAGCGGGCGGCAGTGCTCCTTCGAAAAACATCCATAAAACGCAGTAGGGCGGACTCAGCGACAATAAACTCTACATATAAATCTTGTCCTGTGACGCCGTGATACGCTGATGGCGAGCACGATAATCTCCGAGAATGCGGGACCCTTCTCTCCGCACCCTTCCCTTCTTTATTCGTCCTCCTTCCCCTTTCGTTCACAACTCCTTCTCTGCTTCCGAATCCTCTTCCTCCAAGAGTCCAAGAGTCTCGCCTCGAACTATTCTTCTCGCTAAACGCATCACGAATTTGCATTGCCAAAACACCAGGTTTCGATTCGACACCAGAATCCGCCAATTTAACTACAGCGAGTCGTTAACTGAGGGTCTTTTGTGAGAAAGACACCTTCGTGAGAAACAGTTTCTTCAGCTTGGTACCCTCAAGATTCTTATTAGCAACTTCCTTTCTCATTAAACTTTTCATTGCTTCGTTTTGTAAATTTAAATAATAATTTCCCTTTATTCAAATCGGTGAAAATTCTTCTAATAATATTAAAAAAGTATTTCTTCCCTACTAGGTATAGTTAGTTAAACATTTTTAAAAGATGAGTTCACCATTGATTAATTTTTAATTCGATAAAATAGGTTCTGTCATTTGCAACGCACCGTGAATAATTATTGACGTAATTGCTTCCGAATTTTCCAAATCCGCAAACTGTAGAGCTGGTGATTTCCGCTCTGGCACGCGGCCAAAGAACTTTAAGGATATCGCTATTCTTATCGTTAAGAACTGTCGCTATGCAATCACCACCTATGTATAAAGTTTTATTTTTCAATATTTGTAATAATCGCTTAATATTTAAAGAAACATTAATTTTGTACTTTAGTTTCTTGAAATTAAATATTTTATTGTTATTCGTTAATTGTTATTTGGAGCATGAAAATCGAAATAACTAAATTTCGAATTAAAATCTGTAAATTCATTCTCTCCGGTATTAATTATGTGATGCAACAATAGCACTGCTTATACTCAATTATAAATTTACTGAATTGAATAAAGACTGACGGATTCAAGACAACTATGCATAAAATGGTATATCTCGCAAAAAATACGTTCTCTTTTTCACGTCAGTCAACCCAAGAAGAGGATTTCACCATAAAGACCAAAGACGATCTTCCAAGCGGCAAACCTTGGTTCTCGGGTGAATAATTAAATTACGCGAGTGAGAAAGCGCACGTTGTCGCGAGGTGAATCAGCGAGAGGGAGAGCGTAGAGGGATGTTTGGGGGTGGCAGTGAGATGGAGAGTGAGAAGGAGGGTTCAAAGTTGAAATTTCACGCGCCATTGTTCGATCTTGCCGAAGGAATAGGAGTTAGAAGCATTTAGGAAGCGGCAGCCAGGCACGGCATGGTGAATTACGGTCGCAGATACTAAGAGACGTGAAGGGGAAAATGAGTAGGGGGGCGTGGGGCGCTGTAAAGAGGGCAAGAGAGGGGCCAGGTCTGAGACTTTAATTCCGTCTACATCCACCGCTTACGGTGCCACACGCTTCTTCGACCTAAACGACTTCGATTTCGACTTGGCGGCGGTGGAAACGAGATTAATTGCACCCTCTCGATCGTACCCTTTTGTTCTCCGCGAATCTTCGTCTTGCTATTCGACTCTGAGATTCAATGTGAAATAGCGGATATGTGACCGATCCACCCGACCTCTTTTGAAATCTTTTCTCATTCCGATTCTACTTTAGGAAATGTAAGTATACTTCGTTCAACGAGAGAATAGGTCCTCCAAAGACAATTTTAAAATACTTTGTAACGGTTCGTTTTTTGTACTCTTTAAATCAACTAAAGGATATAATAAAAGAGAACCTCAGGGAGTGTGGGTAAGGAAAAACAATTAATATTTTTAAACATTTTTATTATTGTCCTAGAGGACCACTGATCATTAGAAAGTAGTACATTTAATTGCACGTAATTACGTCGTGTAATTAATTAAACGGCGTGAGCAGAGTTTTCAAAATCAGTTGAGTATTTATTCCGGCAGCCTTTTGGCGTACACTGGAGAATAAATTAAATTCGACTAGTTACCTGAAGCCTTTCCGCGTTCTCAGTTAGACTACACTGAAAAAATTTTGAGCGGGGGATCGGTCGAACTCCACAAGATCAGAGTTTCTGATCAGGCAGAGTTGCTTTTCCGAGTCCTAGTCGTGTTGCGATTTAGTCGGTGGACGATTACTGGGAAGTAAAGAGCTATCGGAGTTGGGTCCCTCACGATTTGGCTGGTCTGATTCAAGTTGGAGCAGGCTCGGACAATTATAGTCTAAATTCTGCAACTCGATAGCGAGCAACCTATTTGCAGCAAGGGAACAGAGTTCTCTCGCGGTGAATTCGATAACCCTTTCTGAAGCCTCAGGACCCTTAGTCGATTTAGCGGCCCTGCGCTGAAGACTTAACAGAGGGGGTTCCACTCACTACGCCGTGAATCAGTCACTCGCAATTTTGCACGATTAAGCTTTAATTATACGCGCCTTGATTATTTCAGCACTAAGTCGTCTTCAAATGTTTTTGGGTGATCGAGGGTTCGTTCTTCCATCCAAAAAGTCATCGTAAGTATTATGAGTGATCTAACCGATCAGGTTGGATAAAACTAGAAAAATTAATTTCTTGTTCTTTTGGGTTCTGGATTAAACTTAAATTCCCGTGGATTTTATTCTAAAATTGAACTAATATTTGAGAATAAGATAGGGATTACTTAAAGATAAGTTCTTTCCTCATCCCAAAAATTATGGTTTCCATGTTATAATCATCGAGACAGTGTTTGGGGTTAGTAGGATTTTAAAAGTTTTATAAATTAAATAAAAAAAAAGTTAATAAATTTAAATGCAAAGAATTAAAGAAGAGACTAAGTAGTGCGCAATGTAGTGACATTTTGTTTGCCTAATAATTATTAATAACATTACTAGATAAATATCAAATGGTTTGAATTAAATATTAATATTAGTTTCAAAAATAAGTACAAAAAAAACAAATTATTTAAAATTTTTAAAGCAACCAAAATACTATGATAAAAAATGAACGAAAAATAAAGAAATTACAGAAAAAGTAAAAATTACTGAATAAAGAAAAAACGTGAGAGCATTAATCTAATGAAGGATGAAAAAATAAAAATCTTTAAAAATTCTAAGCAGTAATGAAAAAACGAACAAAATAAAAAAAACTATTAAAACATTATTATAAACACAGAAATAAGAAAGTTGAGAGAGATATGCATAAATATGTGGGGCTTAGAAATGTAAAAACCCAAAAAGGGAATAGGGGAGACCGGGGCTAGTTGGGTTAGGGGTAGAGTGGGTCATTGCAGATTACTCAAAGGCTATTAGTCGAATTAATTCCTCTCTACACAAAAATTATTTCACATAGTGAGATACATGTTTGTGCCAAGTTTCATTATTATATCTTCATTTATGTGGAGTAAATATAAGAAAAACTAATTTTGATACTCCAAAGTAAATTTTTACACACTTGGTTTTTTTGTTATATCTTCCTGAGTAATAGTTTGAGAAAAAGTTTAATTATCAAATTTTGCTCTTTGAATAGTTCCTTTTAGAGGACAATGAAGAGATTTTAATTTATATTTGCAGTATCGATAGAAAAAAATCAAATATTTGAAAAACACAGGTGGGGTCAGTGGGGTCGTTTTGACCGGGGTTAGTTGGGTCGCCCAAATGCATGAGGAATCTACTATATACTTATAATACATAAATAAACTTCATTAATTTAATTAAATTTCACTATCAGTAGTTTATTTCAGTCAACTGCCACTAATGATAATACTTTTTAGCAATTAGGAATTAAAAAATACGTTTTTTCAATATGAGCAATTTTTTTATTTTATAATCTTATACTTTCACTGCTCCAATTTAAATATATTTATTTTTCAATTCCTTTTATTCTAAAATAACCCTAAAAACTAAGTTTATTATAAAAAGTAATGTTTTAACATTTAAACAGTAACATTTTAATCATGACCAATATCATGGCCAATAAATAAAATACCAAATTTCAGCCGTCTAGATCAAATAGTTTAAAAGTTAGGGGGGAGGATAGTTTTTGGCTACGGACGCACGAGTCTCGCTATAAGGGTTCAGCCGAACACCGAAGGTGTACGGAACCCTAAAAAAAAAGAAAGTTGAAAATAAGTGCTACTTTAAAATAGGAAAATAAAAAACAAAACAAAAATGTAAAAAGAAGATAGAAAAACGTACAAAAAAAAAAAAATTTAAATGAAAACGTAGAGAAAATAGTCGTAAAATTCAGAAATATGATAATATATAATTTCGTAAAATATCAGAAAGTTTTAGAAAGAATGTTTAAATTCTTTCTCTTTTAAATCAAAGTCTTGCTCGATAATATAGGTACAAAAAATAGTAAAATTTTAAAAATCAAGAATTAAAACTACAAAGGAATAGAAAGAAAATTTGTTCAATAATTAAAATATCTACGGATATGTTTTGTCAATTTGAAAAAATAAATAAGCAAATCTATGAAAAAACTTTGTAAAAATTGTTTTAAAACTTAAAGAAAAAAAACAATAAATATAATTAAAAATTAAAAAATTAAATAAAAAAATATTAAACATATAAAAGAAGTTTTAGGCCATTAATTCCACATCATTTCTTTCAAATTTACAAAATTTTTACAAAAACGACGTTTCGGCTGCTGCCGTTACCCTTATTAAGTTTATTATTTTTTTTTAAATGTATTTTAATCTACAAAAATATTTTTTTTTAATTTTAGCATTTTATAAAGAAAAAAAAATAGCAAATTTGATAAGGGTAGCGGCAGCTGCCGAAACGTCGTTTTTGTAAAAATTTTGGAAATTTGAAAGAAATAATGTTGAATTAACGGCCTGGAACTTGTTTTTTATTTAACATACACAAATCCACAAAAAACTGACACACATTAAAAATTAAACATTTTTGTGAATAGCAAAAATATTTTTTGTAAACGATGAAGAAATGAGATAATTATTAGGTACCTATTAGACCAAATTTACGTAAAATAGAAAAAAAGAACAAGAGTCTTTCCAAAATTATAAAAATTAAGAAATTATAAAAATTACAGAAAAATACAGACATTAAATAAATACTTTACAAAACTTATAAATAATAAATTAACAATTAATGAACTTATTAAAAGTTCAAAAGTGTTGAATTTAATTTTGAAAGAACGAATCAATGTAAGGAAAATTAACAAAATTTAAGGCGAAGTAAAAAAGTTTTAAGGAGTAGAAAAAGCTATGAACATGAAATTAAATAATAATAAAGCCATATTCTGAAAAATAAAAAAATGTGGTTCAAAAAATTTAAAAAGTTGTAAAAAAGTGCAAAATTGTTTTAAAAAACAATCAAACAAATGTATAAATTGTAGAAAATAAAGTAAAAATATAGAAATCTGAAAAAATAAAATGAAAAAATGTAGAAAAATTAGTGAAAAGTCTAGAAAAGAAATAAATAATTACTTCAAAAGTAACAATTTTTGAGAAATTACTCCCAAAATAAAGAAAATTTTAAAATAAATTGGAAACAACTGAAAAAAATGTGTTTAAAACATCAAATATATTTTTAAAACAACTCTAAGAATAAATAATTTTTCTTAAATCATAAAATCTAGAAATTTCAGAAAGAGTAAGTAAGTTTTCGAAAAATAAACAAATTTTAAAGAAAATTAAAAAAAGTTACAAACAAACAAGTGAATCAAAAAAAATCATAACATATTTTTTTTGAACAAGGTTTTTAGATCGCATTTTAATTATTTATAATTCAATTCTTAAAGTTATTTAAGAAAAAATATATAAATGTAGGGTGATGTCACCATGAGTGGACCGTTTAAGCTTTTTTTTGAATAAATTCTTTATGAAGGTAAATTAATTGTACTTCTCTATTCCAGGCTTTAGTTTAGATCCCTAGAAAAGAGTTTATGTCATGGAAGCTTGAATTTTGTAATTTAGAAAAAATATAATTGGCGTAAAAAAATATGCGTTTTTTTTTGAGGAATGAAAAAAATGTAACCTTCAGTGGACCACTCTTGAAAAATTGCAAGAAAAGGTCATAAAATCAATAGAAACTCAAGAAATTGCAAAAGTTTTTTAAGTTTTTGAATTTCTTTCAGTAAATTATCTAGTTTTGACTCCCTGATATTCTTTACTGTTTTCGACAATACCTATTTATAAATCACAAAAATATTAATAAAGAACATAAAATATAGTTAAAAACAAGTTTATTTTCAATTTATATCCATAAGAATAGTAAATTAACATTAAAAATTAAAAAAATTAGACGGTTCACTTTAGAACTCGAGTTCAACAGTATTTTTACACTTCAGAATCACACTGAGAAAATAAGTTGACTAAAAACAACCAATTTTTGATTAAATTTAGCAGAGAGAGGTTGTTGATGTAGCACCTGCAAAGCACATAATTGATTTTATCAGAGCATATGCTCCGGTATCCTAGAAGTTTGATTGTCATCGTCGGTGTTTTGTTTGTTTTGTCCCGAGGAACCCTAACCTAGAAATAAAGCTGCTTGGCTAGAGGCTTATTTTCTCAGTGCACTTCATTAATTGCAACAGCGACTTTTTTAACAGATTGTTTTTTACAAAATTCGTTTTGTCAAACAGTAACGTATTTATTCACCGCAAAACTTTTAGGCAGTCCACTCAAAGTGACATTACCCTATCTGCAAACTTTAGCAAAGGCGAATCCTGACGAGGGTTTTGGGAGGGGCGATATATGAGATAGAAAGAGATAACAGTATAGTGTTATCTCTTTCTTTCTCTTATAAATTTAAGGCTTTGGGTGGGGGGTGATCGCTCCTATCGCCCCCGCTGGATCCGCACCTGAACTTTAGAAACATTTTCTTTGAAAAAATTCCAGAAAATTCCATTAATTAGCTAATTATGACTTTAGATTATGACTTTAGATTATGACTTTGGACAAAGACTTTGGACAATTTTTTTTGTTTTATTTCTGTCTATATAAAATAAAGTTAAACATTTGACATCTGTTATGTCACTTTCTTCAATTCGTTATTGGATTAGCACCTTTTTAAACACTTATTCTAATTTACGTCTTTTGTCATAGATTTCTCAGAAATAAATTTTTTTATGTAAGGTGATTGTTATATCGTTAATTTATAAAGTTGCTTTAGTCCATATTCTTTGGTTTTAAGTCGTTAAGTTACTTCACAAGACATCTGTCATCCAACAAAATCCATCATCATCAATCTACAAGAGGAATAAAAGTTATTAGTAAAACTATTTTATTTTATTATTGCAGAACGTATTAGATATCATCCCTTACTGTTTATTTCCAGAACTCGTTGATATGATATGAAGTTGGAAAATTTTATCAAATTTATTTCTCTGAAATAGTTTCCATTTATTATTTGAATATTATTTATGTGTTTTATTAACTGAAAAGGTGTGGGTGTTTCACTTTCGATTCTTTTATCGTAGAGATGGCGCGAGGTGATAAAAAACGAGAAGAGCTATCGTGGGTTTTCCCTTCAATATTCACTCGGTTAGTTCTGGAGTGGGATCTTGAGTTTTACATGCAATCTTCTCACGTGATCCGCGAATGGCGTGTATGTGAATAAGCGAGACCGGAGAAGAGATGAAGAGAGATCAAGGGTGTATAGTCTATCGACAAATGTTACAACGTTTGCAAGGAATTCCTCGGAGAAATCTTCGCGGCCTTACATCATTCGCGCACTGGCAACAAATTCGTTTCGCATTGTGCCAACAACTCTGCGAAAAATGCCGGATATACATTTACGTAAATGCACGAGGGATCCAGAACTCTCTTCACAACTTGCTGGATAATATCCACCTTTCTTTGTCAAAGATCCAGTCAAAAATCTATGTCATGAATAAATAAATATTTATGCGCAAATTTATGTCTATACGGGTTTCAGAGTGTGAATTATTTCAAGCTTACCTGTTCTTGTAATAGTTTTAATAATGAAAGAAAAATTATTCGACTCAAGTGTTAATTAATTTTAAGTTGCGGTTAATATTTATGAAAATTGTTCATTTTCTTTCTTAAGAGTCAAATTATTGTTTTAATCTGCGATAATTTTGATTTTAACATTTTAAGGCGTGTTTTTAAGGGCTGCAGTGCAAGCAGTACATAGGTTTAAAAAAATAATCGGGAGCAAAATAAAAGTTTTATTTTTAATTTACATTAAAATTGATATAGAAATACGGAGTCGAATTCGAAAATATTCTATTTTATTAAATTGGCTAATGTTTAAAGTTAAAAGACAAATTTTTTGACAAAAGAGAGTACTGTGACTATAGGTAAAAATTTATATCGTAAAATATTTTTAAATTTATTTAAAAAAATAATAATAATAATATTATATCATATAATAATTGAGATAATAACAACAATAATAATATATTAATTGTTTAACTAAAATTATGATTATACACCAGTCTGCAATCATTTCCAGACTATTGTTCAACCGATAGTAAACTTAGCGATTTGTGACTTGTATTATTCTGAGTTTAAATTCTTAATTTCTAAAGAATGTTTAAATATCACAAGTTATTTTAATTTATATTTATTTCTATTTAGTTAAATTTAAATTTTTTTTAATAATTAGTATTTGTTTCTACTTTGAGATATTAAATTCAACATTGTATTCATTTAAGGGGTTACATGGGTTTACTTGGGAGAAAAAGGTCTAATTTTAACAATTTTTTTTTACATAAAAAATAAAATATTTTAATCAAACTTTTTACTGTCTTAAAGATATATATTTAAAAAGAATTTCTAAAATTTTCAAAAGAAAATATTTATAAATCCGCCATTGTGACGTCATTTCCGGTGACCCCTCGGAAAAAAGGTGCGTTTGCGTTGACAGTAGAACTCATTACAGGATCATCTGAAATGAAAAAAAAAAATTAATTCGTGTTATAGTAAAGACCATAAACTAGAACTTGGTCGAAGGAAAAGAGAAAAAAGTGAAAATTGGATTTTTGCAGACCTTTTTACAAAAAAATGCAAAGTTTGATAAAATTTGCTCAACATTTTTTTTTTAAATAGTTGTGATTGAAAAAAAAAATCCTTCGTCCAAGTCCTTGTAAATTATATCGCGAAGACCTGGGGGTCGATTATGCAATTTGATTTGATTCCGAAATGATTTAATTTCGCCTGACTTCACTTTTTTTCATTTTTTAGGGTTTCGTGGTTCGGGACCGAAACCCTTAAGCTGACTCTACATTCGAAGCTAACATTGTTCCGCACGCACGTCATGCATGAGATAGAATTCTATCTCGTGCAAGTCGGGTCCGACATGTCGTGTCGGTTCAAAGTTAGCTTCGCATGTAGAGTCAGCTATATAGTTTGACTTTGTCGTCCGTCCGTCCGTCCGTCGTTCACAGCCAATAGCTGTCAATTTTAGGTTGTGAGCGAGAAAGAGGGAGATAGTGAGAGACAGAGACACGTTAGTTACCGAGGATTACGTAGCTTACCGTAAAAGTTACCGAGAGTTACGTAAGTTACCGTAAGAATTACCGCGAGTTACGTAAGTTACCGTAAAAGTTATTTTGAGTGATGTAGGTTACCTCGAGTTACGTAGGTCCGTGAGTTACGTAAGTTACCGTATATTAAAACTTTTATCGTCCGTCCGTCTGTGCTTTCGTCGTTCATAGCCAATAGCTGTCAATTTACGGTTGTGTGTGTGAGAGAGAGGAAAATAGGGAAAGACAGAGAAAGAGATTATCGACTATCGATAAAAAAGTTTTTCTGGGAGTGTATGAGAGAGAAATAGAGATTAAGAGAAAGCCACGAAACCCTCGATTGTAGGCGCATTGTGCCTGCTTTCTGTGCTGTTTATTTTTATTTATTGTCTGATTTTAAACTGTCAAAACTTTCGACAACAAAAATCAACTAAAGTGAAAAAAATGTGAAGTGAGGCGAAATTAAATCATTTCGGAATCAAATCAAATTACATAATCGATCCCCTGTGTAAAATTTCATCAAGATCAGTTGAGTAGTTTCCGAGAACTTTTGACAACCGACTTTGAAAAGACAGTTTCGAGAAAACGCATAAGTTTTGAGTAACAATAAAACTGGAAAAAACATTTTTGTTAACTAACACTGAATCGTCGATTCCTGGGCCATAAATTAAAGAACCTGCAGCAGTTGCAGTGTCCAGGGCATCCTTTTTCTCCCGTCTATGACGAATCCTGGCTTCGCGAATCCCGCTCGCAGATTTTTTTCGGCTGCGTACACATAATACCTGATTTTGAGCGCGCACCTTCCTAAGGCTGTATTTCAAAAACTTTTATTCGGATCGACTTGAAAATTTAGGAAAATATTCTCGAGATGTTGTAGAAATTAATAAGACAATAAAAAAAATTCGATTTTTTAAAGCTGTGAAACCCATGTAACCCCTTAATTTAATTGTTTAAATAACATTATTAAGGCTTCTGGTTTACCTGCGAACTTGTCGAACCGGTCAAGTTCGTTATCTTTGTGGATGTCAGAACTGATTGTCTAGGATTGTCCTGGCACATGAGATTGGATGTGAGTCCCCTTCTCACAAGAGTGTCAGAACTAGAAGACGATGTCGTCGGCTGTTGTTTACAATCTGTCAAAACACTGATGGTGGCCATATTGATTCAGCGTTGCGCGTCAGCGCCACCACTACGATTGATCGACGTTTCGTGGTCGATCGCCGCTCGGTAGTTCCATCTGATGGTAATATAATTTTTACCGCAAACTTTGATTTGTGATTCGGTTCAGCGGCATAGTGGCGCACATGTCACCGAATTGTGAACTCTTGACGAAGAGCAGGGTGGCCAGACCGTACCATAATTATTTATTGATTTGTACCATAATTTTAGCACCTGTACCATGTACCATAACTCATCTACTATTGACCCCTATTTGTACCATAATTTTGCCCGATATACCAATGCGTCGTTTATTGGTTGTTTATGCAGTTCTATTCACATGTCCTAATCCCAAATTTTGTATGCTGCGATAGCAAGGACGTAAAACAATGTAAGTAGTGATTTTTAAATTGTTATAGTTCATATTCATAGTTGTTTTAACAACTATTTAATATTTGAAAAACACTACTTTACAGATATTTTCTAGAAGCTAATGTATTGTATAATATTTGTGGAAAGTATAAGTGATAAGTAATTGTTCTCAACTGTTTGCGCGTTTTCTTTTTACTCGTTGAAAAAAAAAACTTTTTGCTACGGGCGCTACAGGTATGGAATTTTGCCCCCCCCGAAAAAAATTTCTGGTTACGAGCCTGCTTGTCAAATATTATTCAATATTATCTTAGTTAATAATTATCATACTACGCTTTATATAAAATTGTTATTATGAATATTTATATAAATCCTCTATTACAAAAAAGCAAAATCAGATGTTTTAAGACAGGCCTTATTTTATTAACATCGCATTTAATATTTGTTTACTTTAAAATATTGTGTATAAAATAAGTAATTTTATATAAAATTATTAACTTTAACTTTTTTTAACTGAGACTGGCAACAATAATTAATAAATATATTTTTATGTTCAGAATTATTAACGTGAAAATTAAGTTATTTATTCCTTCAGTAGCAAAATATGAAACATTGAATCAATATATATTATATATTTAGTTGTATTAGATAGTTTACTTAAAATTTTTCAATATATGTTATTTTAGAAATATTAATAATTACTATTTTATCTATAAAAAGTATTGTCCTCAAATATTTGTCATGTTAAAATTTTGAATTTCGCACCACGCATGCGCATTAAACATGAGTACTATAATGTACCATAATTTTGTGTCGGCAATTCCATAATTGCGGTTCTCGCTCTCGCCATTCTGAAATTGTATGTTCGACCTTTTGGTCGTATTATTTTTACGAATGTTAAAAACTTAATAAAAATGTAATTGAAGATTACTGGACGATGCTCTATTTGTGGCCGTCGAGCTCTCCTAAGTGAGCTCCTGAAATAATTTTAACTTCTTTCGTTATGGAGTCAGTTCTTCGTCTATTTCGTTAATTTTTGAGTCAGAGTTCAGTGCGCGTTAACCTTTTCTAAAATGGCCGTGCTAGGTGGCCTTCCGACTTTTTGTAAATTTGTATTCTATTGAAATATAGATGCTAACTTGTATTGTTAATTAAATCGTGGTTTGTTCCTGCTCATTATCACCCACTCTCCGGAAATAATTGTGTTAGTTGCGGCTTGTTAATTTTGATTAGATTTAAATAAATTGTGTAGATTGATTAGTTTAATTACTCTATTATTGATGTTATTTTGTTTAGTTATTTATCGAAAAAAACACGTTTAAAGTTTTGCAATGTGTTATGAATACAGCCTAGCAGCCCGAAATGCTTAGTAAAGAATCTAGAAATTTCTATGAAATCGATTTCGGGCATAAATAAAACCTTCTGTTTCTTTTCTAGAAGATTCTACTTAATTTTAAAGCACCTAAAAAAATGTTTGATTCTTAGAAAGTTTTACAGTGGTCTAACGCCTTAATGGTGTATGCGCAACATGACGTTGCGGTTCATTCAGAATGCCTGTCCAGTTGTTTTGTTAATTACATTGGGACAATAAGTTTTGAATCACCCTTGGATAAGTGAATATCTAGTAAATTGAATTCAAGCAGTGGACAGATTTATGCGAGAAATGACGACTATATTCCTGAGGAGGAAATTCGTGAAGAATATTGCATTACAAGAGGAAGGAGTATCCGGATGTAGTTGTGCTGCTCGCGAGGTGCAAGACGTCAGATTCAATGTATATGTTGGATTACATAGATCTAAAGTGGCAGGCCGATGAGATGTCCTGGAAACGATGCCTTACGTTGTGCACCTAATACCTACACATATCTGGTACCTATACGGCAAGAGCCGTTAACGTGGTGCCATTTTCGATAAAGCGCAGTTGCAAGGATGACACTGATCGTGCAGGACGTGTAGGCAAGCTGCTCGTAAAGTGTTTAGTTGAGGGGAAGGTCGATGGTGGCGATGGCGAATGGTGACATTGGCGGTGGAGAACGGGAGGAACAGGAGGAACGATGAGAAATGCAAGGTGGGAGAGGATGAGTTAAACTACACGAGGTCTGACGGTAATAATTGAGTGCCGCTCTGTCTAGTTAGCGCCCTCCTCCCTACACTAACTCGTCACGTTATCGACTAAACCGACAGCGATGCGTGACAAATCCATCTTACCTACACATTCTGCTGAGGTAACGATCCCATTATCCAAAACGTTTCTCTAAACATTTTGGCTTCCAAACCTGTTAGATTTAAGCGATATTGAATTGTAACAATGCAGTTTAGTTATCTAGTCGACTTTTTATGCTTGCGAATTTGCACGCCGGATATAAACATGGATGTTATTTAACAATGGAAGAGATTTGCTGTACAAATTTTTTAATCCAAGGACCCGACTGGAAACTTTTTCTTAGTGCTAATACGAGTTAGGTGTAGTTTCCGTCTAATAAAATATATTCTAACAAATGAAAAATGAATTAATACCAGCGTTTAGGATTGTCATTAGCAGCAGATATCGAGAGATTCGATAATAAAACTTCTTTTTGTTATTTATGAGTGTATATAAATTTGATTAAAAATATCTTAAATCTTGCTCGACTCTTCTTTTTATAACTTAATCCTCCATAATTTTGAAAATGTACGTCAAAAATAGCGTAAATTACTTTATTAGGTTTGTGACGAGGTAAAAAGTTACCTCGCACAATATTTTGAAATGAATTTAAAAATATAATTATACAATATTATATTTTTAAATTCATATTATATCAATAATTAATATAATAATAATATATTAATTGTTTTATTTAATTATTACACATCAGTCTGGAATCAATTCCAGGCTATTGTTCAGCCTTAATGTAGACTTGCCGATTTGTGCCTTTTATTATTTGAAGTTTATATTCTTTAATTTTATTAAATATTCAAAAATTGTTTTAATTTAAGTTTATTTTTATTATTGTCGAATTTAAGATTTAGTTCAATTTAGATTTATATCAATTTTGACTTTGTAGTTGATTAATTGAAATATTGAGATAATATTATTATTTAAACTTCCGGTTTTTACGTGACAAGTTGTCAGATCGGAGAATTATTTGTTTTGCGCGATGAGCATTAAATGTTCACACTTTTATTTTACACGCACAAACACTGCATGAATCCAAAGTGGAGTTTTCTACATCATAACGAATCGCCGAGGAGGTGGTACTGGTCGTCCTGGGATTGTCCTAGCATATGGGTCCGGATGTGTGTCCCACTCTCTCAAGAGTGCCAGGATCAGAAGATGATGTCGACAGTTGTTTTTTTAAACTGTCAAAACACTGGTGGCAGCCATCTTGTTTTAGTGCTTGACGTCAGCGCCGCCACCACTACACCGGATGCACATTTCTCGGTCGATCTTTCCATCCGCGGGTGGTGTGACTTCACGGACTTTGAAATGTGATTTGGGAGAGCGGCACCGTCGCGCATGTGTCGCAGCATATGAACTTGTCGACGACGCGTTCTTAGTCGTCGTATTCTGAACTGGTGTGTTCGACCTGTTGGTCGTGTATTGTTTATTAAAAGTCTTAAAAGCTTTATAAAAATGTAACAAAATAAGTGACAGGGCTCCATAAGTGGCAATTGTGCCCTATCAGGTCCCGTGGAGAATTTTCAGTAGGAATTTGGTAGGGACCTTGTAAGACTTCCCTATTACTAATATGAATCTGATGGGGAAAAATAATGAGGACCTGGTAAATTTTGTGACGCTCGAATCTTGTCAGAAGTGCCTTGTGGGGAAACACAGTGAGGGCCCTACAAGAACCCTACGAGAGCCTATCGAAAATTCCCATTTTACTACAATTGTCACATAACCATGATCTTAGGTTATTTTGTTTATAAATAATAATTTATGTAAGAAAATAATAATATTTTATAATATCAACAAACATTTGTTGAGGAAATTTATTGCCTAAACTCTGAAATGAATTTTTTATCTTCTCCCACATGTATAAGTTCAAGAAAAATGTCGGGAATCTTCCAAAATATGAGCAAGTAAAGATTTTCAATAATAACCTCAGGTATTTAAAATTATTAAACTATTATTATTTATTTCTTTATTTGATAATAATTTTTCATCACGTTATTATTATATTTAAAAATAATTCAATTAAAAGTGAAATATTAAAATGTTGAATTAAAATAATTAATTAAACTTTTTAAAATCATGTTATGGTGTTGTAAAAATCAATTTTCTAAGTTTTTTGGAGTTTCTTCTTAAAAATTTTTTGAGAAATTTAATACACTGTTCTGATAATTATGTAATTTCTGTAATTCTAATCTTAAATTTCTATTCATTATTTAATGTGATTTAAAAGATAAAAAACTTTTTTTCTTTCAAATGAAATAAATATAATTTGAATGTTTGTATAAAATCTTGTTTAATAATTAATTTAAGTACCTATTATGAGACAAAAATCATATGAAATATCTTCTTAAATCATAAAAGATCTTTAAAATTTAAAAAACGATTCTTATTTTTGAAAATCTAAAAGATTTTAATTTTCTATTAATTTTTTAATTGTATTCTTTATAATTAATAAAATTTTAACAAAGTAACCTAAAATCATGCTTAAATGACAATTGTAGTAAAATGAGAGCTTTCGATAGGCCATCGTAGATTCTTGTAGGGTCCTTGCTATATTTCCCCACAAGGAACTTCTGACAAGATTCGAGCGTCACAAAATATACCAGTGCTAAACTATTTCCCTATATTTTTCCATACTAGAAACCTATTAGATTTCAGCATAAGGCAAGGAAACTTACCCAGTAAGAAGGCTTGAATTAGATATAATTAAATATTTCAGAGTTATAATGAAAATGTGATCGTTTTTGTATTTTATTTAATTCCTGATTTGAATCCAAAGCTCAATTCATCCAGGAAAATAAATTTGTTGAAAATATGAATTATACTCTATTCGCATAGCGCATTTAAATTGAAGTTGAATTCTGTAGAGAGAAATGACAAATTATCATTTTTAATTACGTTCAATTCTGGCTAGAACTTCTTGGAATGCGTTGGTTCTATTCCACTGACAGCAATAGGTAAAAATCTTCTCCAATTACATCCAATTCTTTTAATAGAAAAATGCAGTACGGTGCTAATTAAAATTAAGAAAATTAAATATTGTTTGTTTTTCAAGCTAAAATTTTGATTTTTTAAAATTCTAAATCTAAAAGTTCTAACAATTATGGATATCCAAAATTTTTGAAAAGGACTTAGAATTAAAGAAATAGCAGCTTATCTCGTAAACAGTCACAGATATTACAAATCTGACATCGATTTTGAGTTTGGGTAATAAGTATATAAACCGAATTTATAAATCATGAAAAACAAGTATAATATTAAAATACTAAATATAAATTATTTATACATTGTAAAAAGGAATAATTTTTAAATGTTAAGTAGCTGGAATTAAAACGAATAGGATACTCTTGTTTTTCTTTGCTGATTTGGAAATTAAGCTTTGGATTCAAATAAGGAATTCAGTCGGATTAAAATTTTCAATTACATTCTATTCCAGCCTTCTTGCCGGGTAGGGAAATTTCTTCATGGGGTGAGCTCCATTATTATTTTTTGTGTATTAATTTGATAGAGTCGGTTCACCGAATATATTTTGTTAATTTATAGTCAGTGTTCAGTACGCGTCTTTTGTAAATGTCCGTTCCATGCGGCTGACTATTTTCATGCTCTTGTAATCTTTTGATAGGGTTAAAATGGAATAAAATTGTTATGTTATGGTTTAAAATTTTAAATTTAGTTTGTGCTGCTCCTTATCCCCCACTCTCCGGATTACTAGTTAGTCGAGGCATTGTTTGACTGTCATTTATTTAAATAATTTAGAGTAATTTGATGAGTTTAGTTAGTCTTTTATTTAAAATTTTGGTTTTGTATTGTTTATTTGTTTTCATCAAAATTGAATTTTAGATTTTTATTAATTAAACATTAAACATAATTTAGAAGAAAGCGTCATAGTTTTAACGTAAGAGTTTGAAGATTTAGACAAATTGAAATTCAGGTAGATTTAAGATCACTCCCTCTCAACAACTTTTGTACCATAATTTTGTAACCCCTCTTTTGACTAAGTCCTCAACGTCACTTCTGCTTGTACCTTTGAAAAATAAACTTTCTAATTTTGTTTCCGTAAATTCACTGTCTTATTATTTCTACCTAACTAATTCTATGCATCTTATTAATTTAACGCTCATGCACTACAAGGAACCACTGCAATAAATTTCAGTATAGTGACAAATTAAAACAAAAAAAAAATTAACAAAATAATGTTTTAATCGAAGTTGAACATAATATATAAATTGAAAACATAAAAATTAACCAAGAATAATTCCTCACAGGGAAAAATTGAGTCTAAGGAATCTGTAGTGGTGGATAAGACAGTTGCACCTATATTGATCCCAACTAACAGATTTTCGAGATCTCAGTAGAACAAACTTTGCATCACAGGGGCTATTCCCATAGACGACGCATATCTCCCCTCTATTCTTCAGATTACAGAAGGGATCCTTTAGTAATTTGGAGAAGAGATAGGCCATGCTTTACCTCCATGAGTTCCGGATGAAACATTTGAAAGATGGGTGCGCTCGTCACCAGACCTACTCAAGTAAACTTGATATCCATCTGCCTTCCCCAAAAAGCCTAGCACGGTGCGTTTCGAATCCCGTCAGCTAAGAGATTGAAACAATTCGCGAGCGACAGTCGTATATATAGCCGGCCTCTACTCGTCGTTGTGAAGATTAGACATTTGACTATGTTTGATAGGTTACCTAGAAGTTTGACAACTATATACGTATGAATTTCCTATAATGCATCTGTGCGCTACTGTCGATTTTATACCTAACCTTATAATGTCACTCGCAGTTTCACGAATATCAGGTGTTCTAACAAACAGTCGTATGGCTAAAACACAAAACAGTTTGGCAGTTCCCAAATCAGCAATAAAATATGGTTGATCTACCCATAATTATGTTATTATATATTATTATATTATAGCGGACGCGAAATTTGTTGCTGTCGGCGTTGAGCATTTAACTAAATAGTCCATATTTCAGGTAATTTTCAATGAATTAATATAAAAAATATCCAGAAAAACTTCTTTGGGTATTAATAAACAACTTTCCCACTGGAAGTTGTTTCTAACTAAAGCGACCGAAAACTTATCCACTTACTACTTTTCACTGAAACGTTTATAAACAGGTCTCTATTTTCATTTTAAAAAAATACAGCTCCACAAACAAAATAAAGTTCCTTATTCTGGGTATGAGACCCATATTTTATTATGTATTTTAATGCCCTGAATCCGAATCCGCCATCAGAATTGGTTCACAGGATCTGAGTTTGGACTTAACCTCAAAATTAATAAAATGGTACTTTTTGTTCTATAGAATCTGAATGGGACTTAACATTTATACATATCTTGGCTTAATAGACAGCTTTAATTATGTCATTTAAAACAATATTTTAAAAATTGTTCTACGACCATTTTTAACGAAGATATGATACGTTTTACTTAAAATCATTTCTTATAGATGTGCTTTAAACATTTAAAAAAAGTCATATTTTGGGTAAAACATTATATCTTTGTCAAAAAGCATCGTAGAACTATTTTTAAAAAAGCGTTTGAAAGGTCATAATTCCAGCTACCTATTGTATTAATGTTAAGTCGGGTTCAGATTCAATCCAACAAAAAGTACTATTTTATTGATTTGGAGGTTAAGTTTAAACTCAGATTCTCTACTGGACCAAATAATAGCGCATTCGGATTCAGCACATAAAAGCAAATATGAAAATATGGGTCTCATACCCAGATCAGAAAACTTAATTTTTTGTGGGGCTGTGTAATTAAACAATAATTTTTCTAAACGTTTTAATTATTTTGTCGTCTTCTCTAAACTCAAGTACGTAAGTATACCAAGTTTCAAGTAATTTCATGAAAATTTGTTCAAGTTATGGCGATTTATGTTTTAAAATTTGTAACGATATGAGTTTTCAATGTGTAAGCGTGCTCATACCATTACTATAGAAGCCAGCAAGACTCGCGAAGAGAGTAAGGTTTTCCACTTCTCACGCGTCTCTCTCTTCCCCTTCTTCGCAGCGGTAACTGACGGCTCATATAAATATTTAGTTTCGCTCGTCAATTCAGTCAGTCGTCTGGCGGACAAGACTCTAGACGCTCCTAGGTCCTGTGCTAGGTAACTCAGTAGGCTGCTAGGCAGTAAAAGAGTTGCTTGTGGATGCTCCCGCCACATCTCCTGAACCCTTGAGGTGAAGGATCGCCTAGGCGTTCTCCAAATTAATAGAGGCGATCTTCGTTAGCTTGGGCACCCATGAGGTTGCAAGCCGTGTTCTGCTAGGTACTCTCAGTTTCTTCCAGTTTCAGTCCAAACAACGAAGATTTTTTTTAGAATGTATTCTAGAACAAAAAAAATATATTAACAGCAAAAATCAAAATTATCTATCGTTCGCATTTTGAGAAATTTGATTTTTTTCTGTAAAATCGCGTAATTTCTTGCTTTAAAATAAGAATAATTATAATTATATAATTAATTTATAATAAAATATAATTTATAGTATTATATTTCAAGGAAATTTTCACGGGGAACACTTGTGAGTGCCTAAGACATATTCTTTAAACAGAATATGTCAGAGCGTTTGTGTGTCAACCGTTTTAACTAGCTAGCTTATGTATAGGGATCTAGAAATATTGTAATCTCGAAATCTAAGAAAGTCCTAAAATTCCTTATAACTGAGGGGCTGATAGTAAAAACGAGTTATAATAATGATGGGAGCAAAAGTGGGTTAAAAGCAGTAAGAGCAAAAACGGGTCAAAAATTTAAAACTATTTCTTTATTTATAAAAGATGCTTTCGACTGTTTCGGAATTATTTTAATTTACAAATATTGTTTTAACAATTTCGAACGTTTTCATGTAAAATTAATTAAAAGACAGTTAATAGTATATTTTAAAAATAAAGAAATAGTTTGAAACTTTTGACCCGTTTTTGCTCTTAGTGATTATAACCCACTTTCGCTCCCAACATTATTATAATCCATTTTTACTATCAGGCCCTCAACTAGTCTTATTTGCTATGATAATAATTTTATCAAATTCTTTTGTAACATTTCAATTTTTAATTATTAGAATATATTATTGTTATTTTTTGAATTCTTCGTGTCATCATTGACTTCACCTTACATCCTAGTAATTAGTACTCTTAAAAATTAATGTCAGCCAGCAGGCTAAGATTCAATTTGCTTTGTAACTAGAAATAATATTTTCAGCCAAATATTATTGTTCATAACAATCCTGCAAAAAAATGTCAAGAAAAGAGTTGGTCATTTTCATGTTCTATACGGTAGTATGTTTAAAAACTAAAAATTCCAGTTATGATTATTTTCTTCTTCTTTTGACGCTCTTGACTATCATCAATTTGATCGTCCCATGCCTCGGGTAAGTTATTATATTGGGAGATTTTTTTAAAAGTGCCATATTATGTGTTGGTTTAACAAATTTTTTTTAATTCGATTCACAGGTGTGAATTTATAATCTTTTCATGAAATTTATTGTATTGTATCATTCCGCTCTGTAAATCTGAATTAGTTTTAATTAAATTGTTTATTCTCCCTTTTACGGGCTCGAAGGGCTCCCGTTCCCTTTACAATATTCTTACATACTATATACATCGAGTCTTAACCTACATCGCCAAACGCAATTCTACCATCTACGTACTCTCTTCTAGTGCCAGGGCTTCCGTTTCCTAACCGTAGTGCTCTCATAAGCGAGCCTCGCGACTTTACTTACTCTTTACTATTTATTCAATCCATCTTTTAATACCCCGTTCCTAATCTCATTCTCTCTCTCCGTTCTTCTAGCTCCTTCATCCATACTTCCCCTTGCCCACTTTCATCCAAAACCCAACCTACACACTCCCCTATGCCCTTTCCTTCCTCATTCACTCCAGTACATCTATCCAACACATGCGCCCAATCCTCCACCTCAAACCCACATACCCTACACATCTTCTCCTCCTCATTCATCCAATATCTGCACTCTTTCATACCCTCACCCATCCTAAACCTTAACACCCTGTTCCATTTTTTCTCTTTCTTCCATGCATTCAAATACCTTGGTACACCTTCATTCTTCACCATCCCATACCATCTGTTGTATCTAGACTCCTTGATTTTCTCCCATCTCTCCTCCTGATCCTTTTCCCTCATAAGCTTTTCCAATTCCTCCCAACCCCTCACCTTCATTCCTTTTTCCTCCTTTCTTACCACCCATCTATCTCTCTCCCAACCAATTCTACTCTCCGTCCCATTCTCCTCTCTTTCCCTAACAGCCTTCCAACACAACTGTGCTATTCTACTACCCCCTCCATTCCTTAGCTTCTCCTCAAAACCCCATACTCTTTTCCTTTGCCGCACCATCATTTTATCTCTACTCAGTTCCTCTCGGATCATATACCCTGGGCAGCTTCCACTCACCCCCATCACCCACCTCAGAAACCTTTCATGCAACCGTTCAACCAACCCTCTCTCTCTCCATCCCCATATTTCCACCCCATAACTGACTACAGACCACACCAACGCATCAAACATCCACACTCTTCTTTTCCAATCATTCTTAAACCTTCTCTTCCCTATCCCCCACACTTGACCCATAACTTTACTAGCCTTTTCCACTCTCTTCCTCACATTCAACTCATTCGATCCATTCGACTCAAACCAATATCCTAAATAACAAAATTCATTCACCTCTTCCACCACCTTCCCATTCAATCTCAGCACCTCCCCTCTCACATCCTTCCTTTTCCTGAATCTCACCACTTTCGTCTTATCCACATTCACCCACAAGTCTCTCTCACACACATACTTCTCAAATTCACTCATTAACAACCTCATTCCACTCATATCCTCCGCAAGCAACACTATATCATCCGCGTACGCCAGGGTATATATCCTCGATCTCCCTAGCCCTACTCCTCCTTTCCCTCTCCTCCATAGCCTTTCCTCCAAATCCGCTATCAATAAATTGAATAGCAAAGGACTCAGAGGACAGCCCTGCATTAACCCTCTTCCCAGCCAGAATTCCCTCCCATATTTCCCTCCCACTCTAACCTTTACTCTTGAGTCTTCATAAATCTCTTTTATCCTCTCTATCATACTCTCCTCTATTCCTCTATCCTTTAAGACCTTCCATAGAACCCCCCTGTTAACTGACGGGAATGCCGATTTGAAGTCGACAAACACCGCCACCACTTTTCCCCCTTTTTTCACTAATCCCCTGCTCACTAAGTGATTCAGCACATATATATTGTCCATCGTCCCCATTCCCTTTCTAAATCGCGTTTGATTATGTGGGATGCACCCTAGCCCTTCCACCTTCTTTTCTAGTCTACTCCTGATTACCTCCGCATAAACCTTATACACCACTGGCATCAACGTGATTCCCCTATAATCTCCCACATTTCTTCCTTCCCCCTTCTTTACTATAGGCACTATCACCCCTGTCTTCCACTCCTCCGGCCATCCTTTCCCTATCCATACATCTTTGATCACTTTCCATATCTCTTCCCTTACTCCTTCCCCCCCATACTTCAATTCCTCATTTTCCATTCCTTCCATCCCAGCTGCTTTATCCCTCTTCAGTTTATCTATTGCCCTTCTGACCTCCTCCCTACTAACCTCTTCCTCTCCCTCGACCCTCCCTCTTACTTTCCTGCCCTCTCCCCTAACTCTCACCCCTACCCCTCCGTACATCTCCTTAAAGTATCTCGTCCATTCCTCTAAGCTAATCTCTTGATTTATCTCCTGTCTTTTCCTCCTCTCTCTATTTATTACTTCCCATTCTTTGCCCTCTCTTATCGCCTTTTCCACTCTCTCCATAAACTTCTTCCTATCTAATTCCCTCTTCATCTCTAAAAGCCGTCCGTGCACTCTATGCCTCCTATTATATTCTCCCTTATCTAACCATCCTTTTCTCCAGTTCCTTATATCCTCTCTTAACGCCTCCTTACTCCTTTCACACTCCTCATCCCACCATCCCCCGTACCCCAACACTTCTTCCTCTAATTCCCTTCCTATCTCCTCCTTCGCGACCCCTATTCTCTTTCTTAGACCTGACAATCTGTCCTCAACTCCAATTTCCCTCATCTCTTCTAAATCCCACTCTTCCATTTTAATCTGATACTTCTTTAAGCTATCCTCCTTCCATTTTCCCATCCTCTTTACCCTCCTTTCTCTTTTCCCCCCTACCTTCTTTTTCGTCTTTTCTTTCTCGGCCTTGAATTCTATCACCACTGGGAAGTGATCCGACCACACCTCATTACCCACTTCTAGCCTCCTCACCAACCTCCTCCCTTTCTCCTCCGCCAATATATAATCGATCACCGAGTTGCCTTTCCCATGAAACGTAAATTCTCCTTTTTCATCCCCCATTGTATTACCATTTAATATCGACCACCCTCTCTCTCCAAGCATCCACAACAATCTCCTTCCCTCCTGATCCACCTCTTTGTGCTTTGAATTCCTACAAAAGTCCTGTTTTTCTTCATCCCAACAACCCCCTCCCCTTTCCCCTGTCCACACATTGAGATCACCTCCTATTATCACTATCTTATCTTTGCCTTCTTCCATCCACTCCTCTAGCCTATCCCACCCTTCCTCCTCTCCTCTCCTTCTGTACATCCCTACCAGGCATATTTCCTCTTTCCCAATCTTTATTCTCCTCTCCATACATTCCTCCGTGCCTCTCTCTCCCTTCTTTTTCTTCGACCACCTTAAGCTCTTTCTCACTCCTACCAACATTACACCCAACTTTCTGCCAGCCTTCTTTTCTTTTACTGCTGCTTGCACCTCCCACACATAACCCTTGGGAGCCTTCCATTTTAACTTTCTCCAATCTCCCTCATCCACCCAAGTCTCACTCAGAAACACCACATCCCATTTTTCTATTGTTGTCCAAAAGCCATCATCCTTATTCCCTAACCCCGCTACATTCCAAAAAGCCACTGTGATCCCTTTGCCTTCCCTGATACCTCCTACTTTCTTCTTCCTTATTCCTGAAACCCCTCCTCTCTCTTTTCCTTTTCCTCCAACTCGTTACCCTCCCTTCTAAACTCCATCACTCCTCCCTCTCTCTCCTCCAATTTTAGTCTCTCACCATCTATCCATAGACACCCTCTTCCCACTCTTACCCTCTTCCCCTTTCCTCTCTCCTCCCAGGCTCTCTGATTAATCCACCAGCTTACTCTTCTCTCCTCCTGCGTTAAATCTTCCTCTATCCTCTCTATCCTACCTCTCAACGCTTTTTTCTTCTCCATTACCTGCCATTTCTCCTCTTCACTCCCTAACTCCACTACACATACCGTCGGTCTCTGTCTATCCATCCCTCCTACCCCCACTACTCTCTTCACTGATACCTTCGCCTCTATCTCCTTTAATATCTTTTCTACCTCTTCCTTCTCCTTTCCTCTTTCTACTTTTAATCCTCTTATTATCACATTAGCCTTCCTTCTATCTTTCTCGATTCGCTCTAATTTCCTCTCCAACACTTTTACCTTTTCCTCCACATCCCCTCCATTTAGCTTCACTATATCCCTCTCCTCCCCCTTGGTGCTGCTCCACCCTTCCAATTTTTCTATTCTTTTCTCCCACTCCTTTCTCTCGCCTACTTCCACCTCTCTTCTCCTTTCTACCCTATCACACATCTCCTTCACCTTCTCTTTTTCTTTCTTCCACCCTTCATCCCACTTGTCCAACTTCCCTCTAATTTTTCCTATCTCCTCCCATATTTCATTTAACTGTTGCTCTCTACTCTCCTCTCTTGTTTTACAATTTTCTAACTCCCTCTCCATCTTTTCGAATCTCTCTCTTGTCCCTACTGCTAATTCTCTCACCGCTGTCGTCACCCGTTCCATACAATCCTCAAAATATCCTTCGTCCCTAATTCTTTTCCTCCCTTTTTCTCCTAAATATTTCCTTAAATCCCCCTCCGAGCCCAGACTACCCGCACGCTGCACCCTCGCAAAATTACTGAGCCTACCCCTTCTGACAGCCTCTGACTCCACTCCCGTCTTCGGGGTCAGGAACACCTCGTCCTCTGCTAGGACTTCCTTTTGAACAGGCGCGCTTTCACCCGCCTGCTCTGGGTTAGTCCCGTCACCTTCTGCCATCTGCTGCACCCTGTCAACCTCCATCTCATCCTTACCACTCATCTCTCTCCGGTATTCTCACCTACCCAGTCTTTCTGTCACCTACCCAACCTTTCTCTCACCTCACACCTACCCAGCCTTTCACTCTGCTCTCGCCTGCCCAACCTTTGTCTCTCTTCTCACCTGCCCAGCCTTTCTCTCTCCTCTCACCGCACACTTCCCCCTCAGACACACCTAACCTCTAATTCACCCTTACTTTTACCCTTATTTCACACACACTCTTTTCTCTTACACTCAAACCTCAATCACCCACGCAAAATACACACACTCTCTTACCTTTTTAACTCACACACGCTATTTCACTGCCCACTAAACACCTTATCCTCTTATCGTGGCTGAGTTTTTGTTTCAGCAATTTGTGAAAAATAATTAATTATTAGTAAAAAAAAAATAACTAACAAATAGTTAAAATTTGACAAATTGAGTTAGTAAGGAGAATTTTGTTAAAATATTAGTTATTTTGACAAAAGCTAAAAATGAATTTGACTAATAGTTAGTTATTTTTTACTAAATGATTAGTAGTAATATAACTATTTGAATTCTGTGGCTGAAAGGCATAACATCATAACTAACATTTTATCGAATTTGAGATAACATCAGATTTGAGTTAATTTAGTAATGCTTTTTAAAGTTTCATAACAGTAAAGTGATTTAAATGTTTATTTACGTAGAAAATATTTAATAACACAACAGCATAACTGCATTCAAATCGAAAAAAAGAATTGATATTCTTTTTTAAAGCGTTTATATTTTATTAAAATTGATAAACAGATGTAAAAACTACACTAGAAAATAGGATACAATGCCAAACACCAAAAATATTGGTTGATTTATCCATTTTACAAAACCAAGAAAATAAACAAAAACAGGTTTTTCTCAAAACTATGAAAATGCAGTTATGTTATTCTGCCTTTCAGCCACAGAATTAGTGACTGAGTTTTTGCTTTCAAATTAGTTATTTTTGAATTATTCAGATTTAGAGAGTAGAGAATTAGGAAATCTTATCCAATGTCACAGTGTCATATAATATTCCTCAGAACGGGCACTTTAGTAAGAACGAATGTTGGGATAAAAACGGTGTAGTTTATAAAATTTCTTGTAAAAACTGCAGTGCTGTATACTACGGAAAAACGAAAAGAGCTCTGCAAGAACGTATAAATGAGCATGCGAAAAACAAAAAAAATAAATCAAGTCATTCATGAATATTGTTTAAAAACTAACATAAATTTGACATTGATAACGTTAAAATCGTTGATGTTGAACAAGACTGGAAAATACGTACATTATCAGAAATGTTATTTATCAATCATGACCCTAATAATATAAATAAACCGGAAAATATTAATATTTTAAGAAATACCTATAAAAGACTGTTACAAAAAATAGTAGGTAATATAATTTAAGCTTTTTTTAGAATTTAAACTTTGAGTTCAACTCTGTTTTTAGTTATTCGTTTGTATCTGTTTATGTAATTATTTATATCTGTTGGAAATTTTGACACCTTAATAGCTTATATTCTTCGAATTTAAATTTTCTCAGCATAAATTGTACCTCGTCGATGTAAACGCGTATTGACAAATTACCTCTTGGTGATGAATTTCTTTCCTTAACTATCTTGCAACGTAAAAGTTTGTTTTCGGAAGTTATTAAGTGTTGTTAGTGTTAAAAATTGTTTAATTTATACCAGCAAAATCACTATGTTACAGCATGAGTTAAATGATGAATTGACGAAGTGTTGCAACAAAAAATAAATTTGTGTTAAAAAAAGGTTTAGGGATTTTTAATATTTTAATTTAAAAAACCAAACACATTCTTGCTCCATCTAATCGATAACCTTTCATGTTTAATTCGTATTGTTATTATAAATGTTACTTTATAACTAAAAAATGGTAGTAGTTTGACATAAAATTACCCTTTTGAAAAATTGGTCTTCTAATATAAAACAGCTTTTAATTCCAAAAGTATTTGTACTTTTTAACAAGAAAGCATAAAAAGGATATATATTTAAAGTTATTTTTCATGTTCACAAATGAATAGAGTAGGGGAATATTAAAATTTAAATTTCAAAGAGATCAATTTGGCAAAGTATCACATCAAATCGCTTTTCCATTTTTCAGCTGCGTTTAAGTATAAAATCAGTTTTAACATTCACACCACGAGTATCCATTCCGATGAGCCATACTTTGTCAATGGCAATTACCGCCAGCCGTGCAGCTCTACACAGTTGGCCGTTTCGAGATGACTGGACAATCAATAAACAACACGTGTAGATAATAATGGTAGACTCGTCTATTTTCTCCTCTTGCATAATACTAATTCCAATGCCCTGTCTAAAAATTATTGCCGCGTACAGTGTTTCTGTGCATGTTTATAAAAGGCAAGATAAATATATTCTCCAAAATAATATTGTACTCTAAATTATTATTTTAAATCAAAAGACGTCTGAATTCTCATTCAAGAAAAGAAGTGAGAACACAATTTTGTGAACAAGACTTAGTTAAGTGGTCGCCTGAACTCTTGGAGTATAGGAAAAGAATCCAATTGGATAATTAGCACCTGTACGAAAATTCTTCTGGTATTAAACACGTCTAAGAGGATCGCTCGTTACGTGAGAAATCTCACGAGGGAAGAAAAAGAGATTCTGGGCAGGATAAAAAGGGGAAAATAGATAAGGAGAAAGAAGCAAAAGAGAGACTTCTTCGCCCTCCGATAAACCGTCTCCGTGGAATCCTAATAAGAACTGCACTAGTCTGCCATAAATAGCGGGGCCTTTCTCCTTCGGCAAAGAAACAAAGTCTATTGCCACCGGCAGTGTGTCCTGGCTGTTACTGGAACATTGAGAACGTGCAGGTTCTTTTCTGTCCTAAAGAGAGGGAGAAGAGATTTCTTCAAGGGGTCGTAGTGTTAAAGGAGCAAAGGAGACAGGCTGATCAAGAAAAAGAGAGGGCCAGGAAAATAGAAAGAGAGAAATCAAGAGGAAAAGAGATAGCAGATGAAGAGACAAGGGAATAGAGCCTGAGAATAAAGAGTGCGCGGATTAAGAATGCTTCCTCGGAGACGAGTTATAGTCGCTTCCTTCCCGTAGTTAGAATTAATCGGCCATTCCGGAGGCGATGCATTAACAGAGACAGAGGGCGCACTGCCACCCTCCCTTTGTACCATTTCTTTCAACCCCGTTTCCTCTCAAGCCAACGAGCCACCCATGTTCTATGTGGACTTTGCTTATTCTACTCTTGTTTGTGTCGATAGAAGGGGACGTCATGAACAACTCTTTACGTGCAAAGATACAAAGTTAAATCTCTCATCCAATTTGTCTCATCCGAGCCTCACTCTTTGCAGTACAAGCAGAAAGTCCTGTTCAAACTTACGCTGGATTTAACACTCCGTTGAGCTTTTAGGGTTATTGACATTATATGTTTACCGTATACCTTTCCGCGACATAATAAAGAATTTATTACAGAAGCATAATGAAAATTATTATATTGATAAATGCTTATCGTTAGTACGTATAATTACCCAATTCTTGTTTCCAATAATTAACGTGTTATTGTATCCAATGGTTACAATTACCCTACCGACCAAAATTGTGGCACTTACAAAAATCGAATTAAAAAGATGAACGTCCTTAAATGTTGATAACTCTGTTTCAAATTAGCAATTATACATTTTTTATAGGCCACTGAAAAGGTTATAAAATTTGCCGTAAAATGTTTCTAGCTTAAAACTTTCTTGATTAATAGAAACTAAGATTTGATGTGATAAAGACACGTGAATTTTCCGTTTTCAGTGAATTTTCATTGCTAAGATATTCGTAAACTACATTTTCCAGAGAAATAATAGGAAAATTTTGAAATTAAGTTAATAAAACCATGAACATTTAACTTCAAAATAAGCCAAATTAAACTTAAATAGCTTAACTGGTTCGAAAGTTATAAGTAAATATATAATACAAAAAAACGCAAGGATTACACTGCTAGTTCGACTCTCGGCTGCCTGACGTGTGCGAAATACATGGGGAGAGGGGCAAACAATATAATCGATGCGTTAAAAATTTTTCAAGCACAGTTAACATCATTTACTGATAACTTTCAAATTAATCAAGATAATTAATTTTCCTTTGCTTTATTGTAAAGTTGAAAGTTCAAGGTTTTATTTATTTTAATTTCAAAAATGTCCAATTATTTCTCTAGAAAATGCAGCCCACCAAACTTAAGCAATAAAAATTATTTGGATTATAATCCAAAGAACTCACCTCCTTTATGTAGATAGCAACTTGAGTATTTTTTCTAATATTCTTACAAACCATGTCAGTTCACTAATTTAATCAATAAAAGTTTTTAACAAAACAAATAAATTGCTTTATGAATTTTAAAATAAGAGTTGGGCGTTTTTGGGGTCGCTGATTACGAATCTGAAGTCACTTTTTAAAAATTCAAAATGGCGGATGTTTTTCAAAATAGTTTGGATTGGCTTAAAACTTGTTACTCGGGGGTTTTTGGGGTCGCTGGAAACGAATCTGATATCAGATTTTAAAAATCTAAAATGACAAATACAAAATGGTTTACGAATTTAATTTTTTTTCTGATTTTCTTAAAACTTGTTACTTAAGGGTTTTTAGGGTGACTGAAAACGAACCTCATTTCAAATTTCAAAAATTCAAAATGTCGGATCCTTTATGGCTGCCGATTTTTGAATTTTTTTTCGGATTCTTTTTTAACCGTTTTGTAATTAAAATGTGCTTATTTATGATTCATTTTTTATAGTAAAAAATAAAGTTTTAATAAGTATTAAATTATAAATAAGTATAAATATTAATAAAAGTCCTTGTGAAGTACTGGTATTTAATTTGTAAATTATAAATTTGAAAAATTAATTTAAATTTAAAGTAAAATTGTAAGTAATTACAGAAAAGAGACAATGAATGAATGGAATTGTTAATTAATAATTAAAGTTATTAATCAATGCAAAAAGTAAGATTAATAAATTAATTTAAATTTAAAATAAAATTTTAATAAATTAAAGAAACGAAAAGAGTCTTTAAATTCAGAAAAGTAAAGAATTAAAATAAGGAATGAAATTAATAATTAATTGAGAAATACATAAATAATAGAATAATATTATAATGGACCTCTGTAGCTTAGTGGGTTTAGAGCAGTCAAGCGCCAATTGAAAGAACCGAGTTCGAATCCCGGCGGAGCTAATAATGTCCGATATTTTTTCACAGAATTTAAATTTTAAATAATTAATTCTTGAAAATAGCGAAAAATCATTTGAATTTTCGCTTTCAATGTGATTTAAATATTGATAAAATCTTCCTGAATTTTTGAAGTAAGAGTCGATATAACAGGTTTCTTGAATGCACTAATTGTGTAAGAGCTTACTCATGATTGGCAAATTTAGTTCTACTTCAAAAATTCTGGGAAAATTTGAATAGTATAATAGTTTTTTGAGTGAAGAATAAATAATACTGCCGGAATAATTTACTCTAATTTAATGTCAATGGAATTTAAGAAATTAATATAAGACTTTTATTGATTTGAAAAAGTAAAAAGTGAAGTAATATAAACAATTTTTAAACAATTAAATTGTTTTATTTTACAATATTTATATCTAATTTTCGTTTCTAAAACTCTAGGAATAGCAAAATTGCATTATTAAATTGCATAATTAAATATAATTTTAGATATGGTTTAAATTTCAAAATTATATATAGTCAAATCCTTGATTGAGTTATATTTTAATGAACTATTAAAACATTATGTTTATCAATTTTTTCTCTTTGTTCTCATGAATAATACATTAAGTTATAAAATAGTATTGCACAATATATTTTTGTACAACTAAGAGCGTTCTTTTTGTCATTGTTTGGAGGAAATTCATCCTCACTAATTGGAACTTTAGTTCCAATTAAAAATTACTGTGTTATAACAAATCTCTTTTTACAGGGACTCTTAATACGAAAATTAAATTAACATATTAAATGTGACTTTTGGGACTTGCAATTCCAAATCTTATTATTTTATTTGTGGGCGATTGTGTTCTGAATATTTTTCTCTGAATTTTCAAAGTTACAATCTACAGATAACTGAAATTTGTAATCTACAGATGCTTGAAAAATTTAAATTTAAAGAGTACTTTCTCAATTTAATCATAAAAAATGGCTCCCGAGGAATTGAAAATTAATGAACTCTCCTTCCACGTTTTATCATTGTCTTGTTCACCTTGCGTTTCTTTTTTGGAGAGTCGACAACCGGTCATAATATTACAAATGCAAGAGATAATTTCTAAACCACGAAGTTCGCAGGTTGAAGCTCTAAAGGAGGATACACGCGCTCGCTGGATAGGAGGGTGAGGGCAGGTTAGTCGGTGGGAAGGTATCCCTTGTGGACACTATGTAAAGACAATAAGCCAAAAAGTTGGTGAAGCGGGCGGAGCCGTTACCCTTTATGAAGCTCAGGGGGGAAGTCAAGATTGTAATTAGCCGGCGCTAAGTTTCGAGGTTTCCTGGCTGGATTTGCATTCTATCTCCGTATCTACTGACTAGACCAGGCTACGTACCTAAACACGCTACGCCTTCAACTACAATGCAACTAAATGTAGCTACTGAACTGACACACGTGTGTAAGTAAAGTATATAACAAGCACGATTTTACTCGGTTTCGAGACAAAATGCACAGCACGTATCGAAATTTCGTATTGTCTACCGGTATCCCTTTTAATAGCCCAAGCGTACACCCACGCTTTGTTTCCTTCGTGCTTAATGCTTCTTCCCTTCTCTTTCGAATTTTTCGCATCCTCTTCACCTAAGCTCTTACGAACAACAGTATAAGCCGACGAAAACTTGACTCCAGCTCCGAATTATAGAAAAGAACAAACGGGATGAATATTAAATTCTTGGATAAAAGCTGTCCTTTATTTTTCTTAAGAAACATTTTGAATTTCAAATAATGCAAATCTACTGAGGTGTTTTAGCGCATGTTGTTGCATTCGGTTATTTTCAAAAGCATTTTATTTCATTAGAAAAGCATGGTGTGTGTTTTATAAGAACAATAACGTTCAAGTGAAAGATTTAATTAAATTTTTTATTCTGGGAAACTATAAATATAATTATATGTGACAGAAGTGATGAGTACTTGACTTTGGTATACAGCGATTCACCAATATTATCAATGTCACGAGCTGGAATGGACAGGGTCATCTCTGTCATCAAGGGAGGATGTCGTGGGAGAGACTTTATGACACATATAATAGGATGTGAATACCAATTATTCCAGTATATTAGATAGTTATGTCCATTTAGATAATGGACATACAGCAGACTAACATTACCCTTTTCACTATTACGTAACCAAACACACTTCTTTTCTCCTTATTTCAACGTACCCTTTTTTTTATTTCTAATTATGTAATTGCTTGTTTATTTTTTGTAACCCATTTGTGGTCCTATGGAGTTATGGGACAAATTTACGTGAATATACGTAAATAAAGAATGCTGGAAAGTAAACCTAGTGAATTATGTCAAATCATTGAACATCAGGAGGAGTTAGGGAATCTACCAACAGAGTTTGCATCCCGCTAGATCCTCACGATCCTTACTCACAAGTGCAGGTTGCACACGACTTGTAGCTTATGTATACAAATTCCAAAATTCCAATCCCCGTTTTATAAGGCAGGTTTCCTTCCATGTAGCCTTACTAATGAGTTCAGTACACCGAAAAAAAAATAGTTTTGGAATGAAAGGATACTCTCACTTTGATGCGGATTCCTCTAAAAAAATAAGCGGAATCCTCTCAAACTGAGAGGATCCTCTCATTCTAAAACTATTTTTTTTCGGTGTAGTGGAAACCGGGACGAAATGACATCCTGGTCTGCTCATACCGCCATAGGAGTAAGCGCGGTGGCGCCATCTAAGAAATAATTAGAAAAATAAATTAATAATAAAATAAAACGTCACAAATTTACACATTATATAATATAATGTACTGATAATGTAATTACATCTAAGATCTTGATGGTAACCACATAAATCACGTAAATAATAATTATAAAAAAATTTAACAATCAAAAAGATGGTCAGATGTATACATTATCGAATATAATGTACTGATAATGTAATTATATCTACAATCTTGAAACTTGTTTCTGAAAATATTTCTTAAAGAAACTGTTAAAATAATAAAATTTTAGCTAAATTTTTAACTGTATTTTAATTTAAAAAAAACTTTTAGATAAAGTTAAAAGGAGAAAGGAATTATTAAATTTCTTCTTCTTTTCCGTGGAGCTCACAGGAATTTCCCAAAAGTTCCTAAGAAATTTCGATGGATTTACCAGGAATTCTCAGATATTTACCAAAAGTTCACAAGAATTTCCAGGGATTTCCTACGAGTACCCAGAGGTTCTCCACAGAATTGCCATAGAGTTCTCAATAATTTCCCAACAGTTCCAAGAAATTTTCAGGTATTTCCCAAGAGTTCCCAGGAATTTTCTGGTTTTTCTCAAAACCTGCCCTAAAATTGCCACGAATTCCCAAGAATTTCTCAAGAGTTCCCAGAAATTTAAAGGGATTTCCCAAAAATTCTCAGGCATTTTCCAGCATTTCCCTGCAATTTCTCAGATGTTCCTCGATAATTCCCAAGAATTTCCAGAAATTTCCAGGGATTTCCTATGAATTTCAAGTGATTTCACAAGAATTTCTCCAGAGTTCCCAGAAATTTCAAGGGAATTGCAGGTTTTTCTCAGAAGTTCTCACAAATTTTCAAAAAATAAACAAAAATTTCCTTGAAATTTTCTAGGGTTTTCTAGCAATGACCAGAAATTTCTAAAAGTTCTCAAGAATTTTCAGGGATATCTCAGGTACAATTTTCAGAAAATTCCAGGAATTTTGAACAAATTCCTATGAATTTCTCAAGAACTTCTCTAGAATATCCAAAATTTCCCACGAAATTCCCAAGAGTTCCCAGAAATTCTCATGAATTTCACAAGAACTTTTTAAGAGATTCCAAGAATTTCTTAAGAGTTTCCAGAAATTTACAAGGAATTTTCGAAGAATTTCCTAAGAGTTTCCATAAATTTCCAGGGATTTCTTAAAAACTTCCCTAAAGTTCTTAGGAATTTCAAAGGACTTGCCACGAATTCTCAGGGATTTCACAAGAACTTTTCTATAGCTCCCAAGAGTTCATAGGAATTTCCTGGGATTTCCCAAGAATTTCCTAAAAGTTCCCAGAATCTTTCAGGGAATTCTCACGAATTCTCAGAGTTATCTCAAGAAATTCCCTAATGTTCCCAAGAGTACCCAAGAATTTCAAGTGATTTCCCAAGAACTTTTCAAGAGTTCCAAAGATTTTTGAGGAATTTCCAAGGAATCCCCAAGATCAAGGATTTCTCAAGAACTTCCCTAGAGATCCCAAAAATTCTCAGGAATTTCCAGGGATTTCCCAAGAATATCCTAAAAGTTCCTAAAATCTTTTAGGGAATTCTCACGAATTCTCAAAGATTTCTCAAAAACTTCCCTAAAGTTCACAAAAGTTCCCAGAAATTTTTAGTGATTTACCAAGAACTTCTCAAGGGTTCCCAAGAGTTCTCAGAAATTTCCAGGGATTTTCCACGATCAGGGATTTCTCAAGACCATCCCAAAAGTTCTCAGAAATTTCAAGGGATTTCCCACGAATTCTCAGGGATTTCCCAAGAACTTTTCTAAAGTTTCCAAGAGTACTCAGGAATTTCCAAGGGTTTCCCACGATCAAGGATTTCTCAAGAACTGCCCTAAAGTTCTCAGAAATGTCAAGTGATTTGCCACGAATTCTTAGAGATTTCTCAGTAACTTCCCTAGAGCTCCCAAGATTTCTCAGAAATTTACAGGGATTTCCCAAGAACTTCCTAAAAGTTCTCTGAATCTTCTAGGGATTTCTCACGAATTCTCTGGGATTTCTCAAGAACTTTCCTAAAGATCTCAAAAGTACCCAAAAATTTCCAGTAATTTCCAAAGAACTTTTCTAGAGTTCCCAAGAGTTCTCAGGAATTTCCAGGGATTTCTCACAATCAGGAATTTCTCAAGAACCTCCTTAAAGTTTTCAGGAATTTTAAGGAATTTTCCACGAATTCTCAGGGATTTCTCAAGAAGTTTCCTAGAGCTCCCAAGAATTCTAAAAAATTTCCAAGGATTTCACATGATCTCTCAGGGGTTTCTCAAGAAAGATTTCCTGAGAGTTCCCAGGAATTTCCAGGGCTTTCTCAAAAACTTCACTAAACTGAGAAAAATTTTTGGTAAAAATTCCTGTGCTGTTCACTATAAAAGCGTCATAATTGACAGTCCCCGAAATTTTACCGCGCTGTCTTACAATTTTTACCGGATTTTCTGGTAAAAAATTTTGGTAAAAATTCCTGTGCCTGTACTATAAAAGCGTCATAATTGACAGTCTCCCTAATTTTTACCGTGCTGTCTTACAATTTTTACCGGATTTTCTGGTAAAAATTGTGGGAAACCCAGTAAAAATTGTAAGACAGCACGGTAAAATTAGGGAGACTGTCAATTATGACGCTTTTATAGTGAAGGCACAGGAATTTTTACCAAAATTTTTTCTCAGATAGAGTTCCTAAGAGTTCTCAGGAATTTCCAATGATTCCCTAAGATCAGGAATTTTTCAAGAACCTTTCTAGAGATCTCAAGAGTTTCCAGACATTTTCTGTGATTTTCTAAGATATTTTTTAGAGTTCCCAAGAGTTCTCAGATATGTCAAGGATTTCTCATGATATCTCAGGGGTTTCTCAAGAACTTTCCTAGAGTTCCCAAGATTTTCCAGGAATTTCCTGGTATTTCTCGAGAACTTCCCAAGAATTCCCAAGAGTACCCAAGAATTTCCAGTGATTTCCAAAGAACTTTTCTAGAGTTCCCAAGAGTTCTCAGGATTTTTCAGGGATTTCCCACAATCAGGGATTTCTTAAGAACCTCCTTAAAGTTCTCAGAAATTTTAAGGAATTTTCCACAAATTCTCAGGGATTTCTCAAGAAGTTCCTAGAGCTCCCAAGAGTTCTCAGAAATTTCTAAGGATTTCACATGATACATCAGGGGTTTCTCAAGAATTTTCTAAGATATTTTCTAAAGTTCCCAAGAGTTCTTATTTGAGAGGAATATTATTTATTTGAGAGGAATCTTCTTCATTTGAAAGCAGTACTTTTAATCTTAGAGGATTTACTCTTGATACTATTTTTAAGAGGATCCCCTGCAATGAACAATATCTTCTCAAATGAAGAATATTCCTCTCAAATGAAGAATATTTAACTTAATTGAAGAATAATTCCTGTCAAATTAAGTATATTCTCTTAAAACAAGCAAAATTTTACTGAATTTGAGAGGATGGAATTTTGATACCACATTGTAGAGGAAATGCGCTCAAAAGAAGAATATTTTTTTTCGGTGCAGGAATTTTTCAAAAACTTCCCTAAAGTTCTCAGAAATTTCAAGTGATTTCCCACGAATTCTCAGAGATTTCTTAAGAACTTCCATAGAGTTCCCAAGATTTCTTAGGAATTTTCAGGGATTTTCCAAGAAATTTTTAACAGTTCCCAGAAATTCCCAGGATATTCTCAGATGTTCCCAGGTACTTTCCAAGAGGTTTCAGAATTTTCCAGCGATTTCCTATATATTTCCAGTGATTTCCCAAGAATTTCGTAAGCGTCCCTAGGAATTTCCAGAGCATTTTTAGGTATTTCTCAGTGTTTCCAGAAATTTTTTTAAAAGTTCCCTAGAATGCTCTGGGAATTCTGAGATATGTTTTGGGTTTTTTTTAGTAATTTCCAGAAATTTCCCAAGTATTTCCAGGGCTTTTCTAGAAATTACAAGGGATTTTCCAAAATTTTTCCTTAAGTTTCCCAAGAATTTTTTAAGAGTTCCCAGAAAGTCCCTGGGATTTTCTGTTTTCCTAGAAATTTCTCAGATGTTTACAGGAATTTTCCAAGATTCCCGGCAATTTTCTAGAAATTCACAATGAATTCCAAGGAGTTCTTACAAATTTCTCAAGAGTTCCCAGAAATTTCCCACACGAAAAAAAATGAATTGTCTGCAGTGGCTATCTGATGGTTGCTGTTGAATCTAACAAAATTAGTAACCACATCAAATTAATTGCTATAACAATGAACATAGTTTGCTGTGATAAACAATATTAGCCAATTTTTTGTAAAATTTACTCTAACAGCAAACTTGTTCGCTCTTATACAAATGTTAAAGATACTAAAAATGTTATTGTGTTAAATGTTATAAAATAAATAAACAGTTTATTATTGTTTACAAATTAATATTACTTTATGCCTAAATGTATAGTAACAGAACTATAATCTGAATAACTTAATCGCAATTTAGTTTGCATTACACAATTTAATTGATTTAAAAAAATTAGAAGAATAAAACAAAGAAAAAGAAAACAAATAAATTTCTTCTCTTTTATAAAATGGATGAGTTGTAGAAACACTTGGTATAAATATAATTCATTCAAAAACTTGGGAGCTCATTATCATTCTCTGTTCCAGCCACTATATTCCGATTTAGTTGAAATATTCCTGAAAATTGAAATTTCTGCGAGGCCATTGATTCGACGATTCTTGCGCAAACTGGGATCGGAAGCACCTCCACATAATACAAAGGAGAGGAAAATTAATGACCTCCTGTCACATTCCCTTACTTCCGTTTGTCAGAAGCATCGAATCCAGTTTGCTGCAGTTGAGTTCTCATTTTGGCAAGGAAAGGATCGGCATGACGCGTGCGCAAATCTGAGTAGCTTCTGTCCAGGAAAAGACGAGACAGGCGTCTGAAGGGACAGGAGGTCCACTTAAAATCGATACTGAGGTGCAGTCGATCCGTGGGGTGCGATTCCCATGCAAATGAATTGCACCGGTCTCCGCCCAGGAAGAAAGAAATCGAACAAGAAGGGGAGGTCGGGGGATTGATTTTCAAAGTCGCAAAAGAATAGCGATAGAAAGCGATTCGCGTGACGATGTTATTGAGAAGAAAGCTCTCCTTATAAGCTTCCCAAGTACTATAATCTAACTCATTAAATCTATCCACTTAACTCAGCATTTTATCAAAATGTATATGGGGTATTCCACGCCAAATTGGGCACCATGTTCCTTTTGCATCTCCAAATTTTTGATTTTCTTTTTGTACTGGTTAGAACTAGCCCCCTCTAATTTGATGTTTTTTTATTATGAAGTCTAAAAAATTTCCAGACATGTAAATAGTGAAAAAATTATAATACTATTTTTTTAAATGCTCATAACTCGGCGAACAATCGGTAAAATTTATTAACATTTTACTTTGGGGTACGTCTGTAGAATTTTGCGTTTTCTTATATGGTGGAAAAGAAATATTAAAATGCAATGTTTTTATTTTCACTGAAAACTCGAAAATGATTCGAAAAGAAAGTTTCAAGTCACGGGAATTAAAAAAAGGTGAATTGATATATTTTACACATTGCATAATTATAATTGCGATTGTAAAGAAAAAAAACTGTTCAAAAGAGATCTGTTTTTTTATTGACTTGTTTTTACAAAACAAGTTTTGATAATCGAAAATCATTATTAGCGGTCTTGCATTTGAAACAAAATTCACAGACGAAAAATTTCTTCCTTGCCAATTAAGACGTTTGCATAAAATTACAAAAACTTTGGGAACGAGATTTGAAGATAATATTTGTCACTAACTGTTATTCTTTGGCTCTTTCCGATTTTTGAATACAAATTGAAACTTAAGAGTGTCATTAGCATCAAACAAAAATAAGGTTGATTGGGCAAGCAACAACTTCAGTAGTGTTAAAATATAAGTTTATTTGTTTCAGAAGCGTGGATAAGAATTTTTTAATTACATTAATTGACTGAGAAATTAAAACAGAAATTATACTCTGTGAAAAAGATCTTTTTTCAAACCAGTTATCACAAATTTTATTTGTACGAGTCGAAAACTTACTCAATTAGCGAACAATTCATTTTTAAACAAACATTTGAAAATTGTTTAGTGTAACTTAGTAAAATATGCTTTTCATTTAGAGGCATTTTTATTAAATTGTTGATATTATATTTTATTAAATTTAAAGGATTATAAATGTTCTACGTTTTAAAGGAATAGGTATACAGTGAAATATGTGAGAAAGAAATATGTTATTTTTAAATTTTATTATTATAAATGTACATATTAAACATTAAACAAATAGTTAAATTCGGTGACGAGGGAAATATTAATAGAATTCCTAAAAAGGTGCAGTTTCGGACAAAGAGATGGCAGCATTTGCCAGCAAAGGTATTCAGATAGTACTATTGAATCTATAAAGATTGCGTAGATTCAATAAATAATAATAATATTAAATAATAAATAATTTTTTCATTAAAAAGTCAGAATAAATAAATACTTTTAAAAGTTTTTAAACTCTAAAACAAGAAACAAATTAAAAAAAATAAATTATTAAAAATTTTAAATATAATTAAAAAAAAGTTTAAATAATAACATAATATTTTATGCTTTTTCAAGATATGAGAAAGTTGATATCAAGAAGTCACAATTTTTTAATTCGGCATTTTAATTTTTGTAATAAAATTTTTTAAGAAAACTTTATCAAACTTTATCAAAATTTACATTTCGAATAGAAATTTAAGTCAAGTTGATTCGATGATTTTCTCAATAATATTTTAAAAAATTGAAATGTCTCATTAAAAAAAATATCTAACTGACGTCAATTCTTCCCTAAATTTTCCATTATATCAGAAACCAATAAAGTTGAAGAAAATCAGAATTTCCGTAGAAATTTTCAGAAATTTACAGAAAATACAATTTTTAGATGCAAAATCTTGATATTACAGTAATTTCAAATATTGACTAGAAAATTTGTAGACTTTTTCAAAGTAAAAATACCGTATAATTTTGAGAAATCTGTTTTTTGTTTATTAAAAAAGTAAAGCCGCTGCCAAGTTGTACCTCAAGTATTTATTTGAAGTAAGTAATTTTTGTTATTCATTTTTTGAAAACATTGCTTCCTCATAGAGATTACTACAAACATCACTAAGTTTAAATTAATAGCTCAAAAATAAATATTAAATAGGCCAATTGATGCATTTTTTAATTGTCTACAAAACGAGAAAAAATTATTCTTTATAAAATTTATATAAAAAGCAAAAAAACATACAAAAATTAATTATTGTAAAAATTTTCAATTTTTGAAACCTTGATAACCCGGAACAGAATTACAGTAGAAGTTTTGCAAAAAGCCCATTCGATGTGTTTTCAACAAATAAAACGAATAAAATACTTACATTAAACTTTCTATGCAAAATATACAATTATGCAAAAAAAAAAAACGATTTTTAAAAAATGTTTGAAAGCAAAAAAGAAATTGTTAGAATTGATCGATTGGATTCAAACGTATATCATAATTTGTCCCCCTAAGGAACCTATAATTTCGTCGAAAAACATAGTTCTGAGTATTATAGTTTTCGAGATATTATGCAAAACGTAATATGGACATGCACACACACACGGACACACGGACATTTTTTAAAAACTTCATTTTTGATATCCTAAGGTCGAAATATGTCGAAATATGTCAAAAATCGCAATTGATAATTTGAGGGTAAAACAATACTTCCTCTATAACGTAGAAAAATGAAAGGAAAAAGAATGTATAACCATATTTTTTGTATATTTGTTATTGATTTATGTTTCTTTATTTATTTACATTAATATTTGTTTTTTATGGTTATATTGGTTTCTAATGGCCCTCCTTGCCCGCATATACTGAAATAAAAAAAATAAAAAATAAGATATATAGAAAATCTCCCTCTAACTTTCTTAAAATTTTACTGAAATACAATTTTTAACATCAATTTATTCGGTACCTATTGATACCCAAATTTCCGGACAACATTTATTTCATCGACAGCTTCTAGTGTTTTTTTTTAATTTCAGTAGATAGTTCAGTTAAAATATCTACAAAGTTTTCTTGAAATTTTCAGAAAACAGAAATTACTTCTGGAACTTCAGTGAAATTTTTCTGAAATTCTGGGAAATGAAAATTTTAGCTGAAATTTCAATGTAGCGATCTTGAAATTTTCCGTAATTTGATAATATTATTTGGAAATTTTGTGACAAGCTTTTGAAATTTCTATAGGAAATAGAAATTTAACTGGAAATATTGTAGAAACTTTTTTGTGTTTCCCTGAGACAAAAATTCCTTCTCTTAATGTTTCAGCGGTCAGTTCTTTAAATTCACAGGAAATGAAAATTCCTTCCCTTTGTTAGGAAATTTTGAAATTTTATTTATAGCTAGAATATCCGTAAACTTGGCTTGCAATTTCCAGCAAATAGTGATTCCACATGCAATTATTTTAGTATTTCAATAAAATTTCCCACTAAAAAAAATTCAATTGTGAATTTTAGTGGAATTTTTTTGAAAATGAAGATAAACTTTCCAGCTGGACTTTCAGTGTAATACCAATCTTAACATTTCCGGTTATATGGAATATTAGCTAGAAATTTTGTTGCTGTATTTATAATTTCTGGAAAATAGAAATTTAAAAGCAAATCCCTCGGAGATTTTTGAACTTTACGGAAAAAAATTCTATTTGCAATATCAGTGTAGTTTCCTTAAAATGTATTTTTTTTACTTAGGATATGGGAATTCGTTCTCAATTTTTCCTTGAAATTTTCAAAGAATAATATTTCTAGATAGAATTTTTAGAAAATAGAATTTACAGATGAAGTTTTCAGAAAATATAATTTTCAGATGAAATTTAAGTAGTTTCGAAATTCCGGAAAAATAAAATTTCTAGCTACAGATTCTGTGACATTTTCCTAAATTATATAGCAAAACTGAAATTCAAAAGATAATTTCGTGTAAATTCTCTACATTTTCTCAAAAATAAAAATTCTAATTATAACCTCAATGTAACGATCTTGACATTTTCGGTAATATGGTATGTCAGCTAAAAATTTTATGGAACTTTTTAAAATTTCAAGGAAATGGAAATTCAACAGCAAATTCCTTAGAGATTTTTGCAATTTCCTAAAAACAAAAATTTTATTTGGTATTTTAGAGTATAGCTTCTTTGAAATTGCCGAAAAATGAACATTTTTTCTGTAATTTTGTAGAAATTTCCGGAAAATAGAAATTCCTTCTGAAATCATCTAGAAACATTCGGAAACTAGGATTTTTCATCTAAATTTCCTTGTCATTTTCTAAAGTTTCGAGTAAATAACCTATTTACTTAGAATTTATATTTAGCTTACTGGATTTTTCCGGGAATTAATAATTGTAACTGCATTTTCTATGAAACTTTCTTGAAATTTCCAACAAAAATAATTTCCAGTTTGAATTTCCAAGAAATTTTCGTGATAAGTTTTTTAAAAATTATCTAGAATAAACTCTCTAAATCTAAATTAGTGAAAAATCGATTTCTAATTCAAATTAGTAGAAATTTTCACTAATTTTTAGTCAAACACTATTTAAATTAATTGACCGATTTTTCACTAATTGAGATTGAGAGAGAAAATGTAAACTGAATTTCAGTTGCACTTTAATGAATATTTTAGGAGATACTTTCGGTGGAATCTTTCTACAAGGGGATGCATCCATTATTTGACTTAATTTAATTTTACTGATAGTAATTTTGGTGATACAAAGGACAGCTTAGCAAGTCAGTGAGTGATAAAGCTGGCAGTAATTAGCTGGGCTGTAGTCATCGAAACGTTGCATCATTCTGGTTACACTTACGTATGAGCGCATTACGATGCAGCATTTATGTTGCGGTGGCTTGACACTCACACCTCGGCAAAGAGGCGTTTCGCATTATTATTCCAAGTGATTATACACGCAACCGCGTTGTGTACTAATTATCCGGGCCATGATGGATCGTTTCCGTACAGAAGGCATGCACCCAAACAATACTTGGTTATTTCCATTAAGGCTCCGATGTACATCAGAGAAGTCACCATAATTAATCATCTGCGTCCATTTCGTCTTTTTGATAACTTCCAGGTTTCGCTCAGTCTTTAAAAAATTATTAATAGGCAAGAGCTGATGTCGTCAAGTGAATTGTGAATATTTACTTCGTCTCGTTGAAATTAAGTATCTGAATAAGAAAACATTTACGTAAAAAGATTAATATATTAATTGCAGAAAAAATGATAGGTTAATTATTAGAGGTGTGTAAATTATTATTGAATTTCGAGTTATTCTATTAGAATAGTATGGACTCGGTACGAAACTCTAAAACTGTTACAAACCCCTACAATGAGAAAAATAGAAACAAAATAAAAAAAAATTACCAGAAAGTAAGTTTTTTTTAAATTAAAAAAGGTTAATAAAAATGAAAAATATATCTAGAAAGTTAAGAAAATGACAATTAAATGAAAGATAGGACTAAAAAAAATAGTGAAATATTACTAGAAAGTGAAAAAATAGATATATATTGAAAAAAAACTTTTAAAACTAAGTGGTACACTAGTAACAGAAATCTGTAAAGTAAAAATATCCTGATATTAAAAAAAACTAACTAAAGAGTAAAGAAAAATTATTTAAAAAGTAAAAAATAACTATTGCGGTTTTCACTAAAAAGTGAAAATAGAATTAGAAGTTAAAAGAAAAAAATAAAATAAGATAAAGTAGAATTAGGTCTTAGAAAATATGTTAGATGTTTAAGAAATATGTATTACTAAAATATTTGTCTTAGTCTACCATAAGTTGAAAACATTAACTATATGAAATGAAAATGATAACTTAAAAGTGAAAAAATTACTTGAAAATTAGAAAATAACTTTAAATTGTTTAAAGAAAACTACAGTTTTAAAAAAGTTACTAAGAATGATTAAAAACTCACTAGAAATTGAAGAAATAACTAAGATTGACAATAAGTAACTAAATAAATAAAAGTAAAACATTTTAAATAAAGTGACAAATCAGAATAAAATATTCAAGTATTAGAAAGGATTACTAGAAAGTAAGTTGTATTACTTTAAAGTAAAAAAAAACGAAGTTTTGTTATTTGAAATTAGAAGATGTTAAAAATTAACTACAGCGTGAAAAAATAATTAGAGAATTACAAAAGAACTAGAAAATAACGAAAATTACTATAAATTGACAAAGAAAATGAAAATTTAACAGAATCACTAAAATAAAATAACGATAATTCCCTAATACGTTTATAAAAAACTAGGATTTAAAATAAATAACTCGAACTAAAAAGAAAAATAATTAAAGAATGAGAGAAAAATAATTAGACATTATATTAAGGTTTCAGTACGACTTTATTGTACAAATATTTTCAAGAACTTATTTTTCATATTAAAATATATCTTTATAAAACCAAGTCTTTGTATTCGTAAAAATTGATATCTAAAAGTGCCAAAAAATATTTCTTATTGTTTATTTTTGCGAAATATCTGCTTGAAGTTAATCTTAAATTTTACTGGCCGACACAATATCTGGAGTTTGGATGATCCAAAATCAAAAAATCAAGTATTTTCCTAAAATTTAGATCTGCAGTTATCGTCTAAAATACGAACTTTTACCTCCGATAAAAACCAAAATGGCGGATGCTTAAATTTTTAACCCTATTTTTACCATTTAAATGGTTTAAAAAATAGATTAAATATTGATGGATAATTATTTCTGTAATTCATACCAAAGCGACAAATGCATATAGAAGAATCCCTAAAAATTTGAGCTAAATCGTCCAACAATTATTTTAAGGATGATTGACCTCATATTCAAAATTCGCAGAATCTATCAAAATTTGAGAATTAAATAGTAATAATTGCATAATTATCTAATATATCTAATTTATTTATCTAATATTAAAAGTTCTAATGTGGTAAATTATAGTGCAATTTAGAACCTAATTTTTGAGAAAAATGCCATAAAATAATTAATTTGAAGAATTTGCACTTTTTAATCTTCAGATTTGACAACGTTGCTTGGGTGCAAGGTGTAGGCAAATATTTTTTTTTCGGATGTCCCTGCTTTGACGTATTTCTAATTTGATGACCAATTATAAATATAATTTTAATTATATAAATATAATTATAAAGTGGTTTTTTACACAAATTAAAAATAATATTAAAATTGATTTTACCAACTATTGAAAATTTGAAATATACATTTATCAGAAAAAAATTGCTGTCTATTGTTCTATACTTATTGGTGAAAAATAATAACTATTATTAGTATTAAACAAAATTTTCATTTAACTCAATTTTTTATAAAAAACTAAAAACCGGGTACTTTAAACTTTGGTTATTCAATCTATTCAGTTGAGCGAGAATGCTTTAAAAAATAGCTTGAAAATACAAAAATTAGGAAATTTAATAAATTACTAGAAATTCAGGATTCTTATTGCTAGTTTTTGATTTATGGAAATAACCATGAAAATGTGATAAAACTAACTAGAAATCCTGATTAACTTAACTACATTAAGATTAATTGTAGGTTCCTGATTAATAAATACATACAATTTTTTTTATGTACGGAAAAGTGAAAATAAGATTAGAAATTAAAGAAATTTATAAACATATCCTTTTGGATCGAATTCTTTTTTAACCTTTCCCCCACTTCTAAGAGCATGAAGGAACCACTGTAAAAACAAGTGTCTTATTTTAAGACATTTTTGTCCTCACTTTTAAGACGTTTTAGGGTGTCTTAATTTTAAACCAATGAGAAAACTTCTTACAAAATTATTAACCAGTGAAATAGCTTGAAATAACCGTAAGACGCTTTCTTAATGTCTTGTGTCTTGAAATAAGACAAAATTACACTAAGAAAATAAGCCTCTAGCCATTTTCTAGGTTAAGGGACTCTGAACAAAAAACCAAATACCGGCGATTACAACCAAACTTCAAGGTTAACAGAAGCATTTAATCTGCTTATAATAAACAAAGTACTTAGCAGGTGCTATATCAACAAACTGTCTCTGCTAAATTCAATAAAAATTTGGTTATATTTAGTCAATTTATTTTCTTAGTGTATGAGATTTTCCAATGATTTTTACAGTTTTAGCATATTAAAAAAAAAAAATTACAAAATTTTATTTTTATTTTTGAAAATCATTTATTTTTGACATTTTTAATCCGAAAGAGCTGACTAACGAACTTAACCTTTATTTTTATACCATGAAAAAGTGTGCCAAAGATGAAGTCGATCCAAAAATTTTACTCAAGTTATTCTTCGCCAACAGTTTTTCTACAGACAGCTACAGACAGATACTTAGGGTAATGTCACTTTGAGTGGACCGCCTAAAAATTTGTAGTGATCTGACAGTGAAACCGTGAAATAAATAGTTCGGACAGCAGCGCCGCACCCGAAAACCAAAAGAAATTATGTTTTGCGGTGAACAAATACGTTACTGTTTGACAAAACGAATTTTTTAAAAAACAAACTTACAAAAGTCGCTGTTACAATTAATGAAGTGATTATGAAGTGTAAAAATAGTGTTGAACTCGAGTTCTAAAGTCTAAGTCTTTTTTCGAAAGAAAAATGTTTGTGGCTCCCTTAAAAAGGCATATGTCCCATGAGTGGACCATTGTTTATAAATTGAAAATAAACTTGTTTTAACTATATTTTATGTTCTTTATTAATATTTTTTGTGATTTCTAAACAGGTATTGCCGAAAACAGTAAAGAATAACAGGGAGTCAAAACTAGATAATTTAGTGAAAAAAATTAAAAATCTTAAAAATCTTTTGCAATTTCTTGACTTTTTATTGATTTTATGACCTTTTTTTTCAATTTTTCAAGAGTGGTCCACTCAAGGTTACATTTTTTCCATTCCTCAAAAAAACGCATATTTTTTTAACGCCAATTATATTTTTTCTAAATAACAAAGTCAAAGCTCTCATTATATAAACTCTTATCTAGGGATTTAAACTAAAGCTTGGAATAGAGAAGTACAAGTAACTTACTTTTATAAAGAATTTATTCGAAAAAAAGCTTAAGCGGTCCACTCATGGTGTCATTACCCTATACGTAAAACCCATTTTTTCGGGATCGGGAGGTTTTAAAACGTTGAGAAATGTAAAAATTAGCAAAAACTTAAAATCAGAGTTTAATATCCTCTCATTTGAAATGAGAATTTTTTTATCTTAAAAAAATTAGCTTATTTGACAATTTGGACCATAAATTCTGAATTCTGGAAATTAAATTAAATTAAATAAAAAGTTAAAAACACACCAGCATATTGCTCCTAAAAATTTTTTTTTTAACTTTTTTGTATTTTAAAAAAATTTTTTTTTAAGTTTTCTTAAAAAATTTAATGACCGCCCGACAATTCTGACATGGAAGTCTGACTTATCGAAAAAAAATATAAAAGAATATACTGGGATATTGCACCGGACAAATCATCATTTTTGACTTTTTTGTGTTTTTTAGGAACTTTTGAGATTTAATACTGAAAAAAATGTTTAGTCATATCAACAAAAATATAAAAGAATATACTTGGATATTGCACCGGACAAATCATCATTTTTGACTTTTTTGTGTTTTTCAGGAACTTTTGAGATTTAACACTGAAAAAAATGTTTAGTCATATTATTTGTTGCTATGACTAAAAATTTGGTTGAACCAACAAAATTTTTGTTGATATGACTGAACATTTTTTTCAGTGAAGGAGGTTCTATCGTATGACAATACTAGTCAAAACAGAGACCATTATTTTGAGGTTAGATTTAAATTTAATTTTACTAATATAAAATTAAACTATGGTATTTATTAACTTTAATAACTTCATTTACTTTTTAAATATGACTATTTTCCATGTGCGATCAAAATCAACATTTTAAAATGTCAGAACGTCTGAACTATATCGTGTAAAACGTGAAATATTTTTACAAATTAATTTATTGCAACTCTTACAGGAACCTATTGTTCTTTTTTAAATACAATATCGGCTCATTAGAGATATGTGTTTAACTATACAAACTTTGATCACCATCTCGTCATTTAATAATTTTTAGTACTAAAATATATGTGACAAAGTAATGAATTCTCAAACGAATCAATATTAAACAGTGAAAAAATAAATCGATCATAACTTTTTTCTTAACAACCTACAGGTCTTAAAAATTTAACTACAAAATTTTAGAAACTTTATCTAGCAGTACACCAAGTTTTATTAAAGTCTGTTTGATTATTTTCTTTACGGTAGAACTTACTTAAAAAAATTTAGTCAATCTGACAATTTTAACCTTAAGGTATTTCTCCGGCAAATCAATTTTCGTTAGAATTTTCTTAAACTTTGGATAAATGTTCTTTTTTGTATGCTTTATGTGTGGTAAAAATCTCAGGGCCCCTTGCGATGCTAAAAATTGAGATATTTACCTTCAAAGTTTCAACATTTACATGGGAATCATACACTAAACGTATAAAAGTGGCACACTATTATTAATATGTGGAAAACTACTCGCTAAATTTTTTTCAAAAACTAGTATGTTATAGGGACAAATAAAAGAAATAATATAAAAAAAAAATTTATAGGGGTATCGATGCTCATTTTTTAATTATACTAATCTGAAATTCGAAACCAATGTGATTTTCCATTGAATTTACGAGCGAAAGGAAATCCAACAGTCGCAAATTGCCAAAATTCTTTCGTTTGAAGCACATGTGAAGTGTCACGAGACTAACATATTGCTTTAAATTACGTTTTCAGATTTAATTTATTAGTTTTTTATTTATTTGTTTTTATTTATTTTTTTTATAGTATTTGTGCGGCCCTGAAGCCGGAGAACTACCTTAAATTGTAATCAGTGGCGGATCCAGATAAGGTTTTTGGAGGGGGTATTGCATGAGAGAGAAAGAGATAGCACTATAGTGCTATCTCTCTCACTCTCATTGTTAAATATGAGGCTTTTGGGGGGGGGGCCAAGCACCCGTGGCCCCCCCCTGGATCCGCCAATGATTGTAATTCAGGGAAAGGTAAAGGAGAAAAAAATTTTTTGTTTACCTTTTTTTCGTCTTTGAGCAGTTTTTCTAGATTACCTCAAAAAATGTATCCAATCTGTTAATTTCGACTGTGGTTTCGTATTCAGCTGATCAAAATATGCGGAAATGCACAAAGCGTCTTCACTGTAACATTTTTTTGCGCCTGCCTAATGAATGTATTAAAGGGATTTTATGAAATTACGAATAAAATGAATATAATAAAATCAATAATATAATAAAATAAATCTAATATAATGAATGCTTTAAGCCAAGCAAATCTAATAAAATAAATGCAATACTTACAAAGTGCCAATTACATTCCATAAATATTTTATTGTTCACTTATTTTTCAACTCTATTTATATTTCCTATTTGAAAAAAACCATATTTTATTGAATGCAATAAAACAAACTAATATACCTAGTATAATAATATTGTTATACTTTAAAAGTTTAAATATTGTTGTTTTGAAAAAGATGTATCTCATACAAGAGCCAGAAAAAGTCTAACGTTTATACTGTACTGTCATCGGTTGAATATTGTTGTGTAAACTAGAAGAAAAACTGCGCGCTACACGCGTCATGTCATGGTGTCACTTCAACATATATGAATAAATGAAGGGCAGCTTATAGAGTATGATGTAACGGTAATAGGGTTGTAATAATTATATCACATTTATTCTGAATTCTATTTTATATTTTGTCACGAAAATCGTTAGAATTACCTGAACTATCAATAGAAAGGTCTGTTTAACTTGAGCTTCCTTAAATGTTGACTAAATATTAATTTTTCACAGTTTCCTTTTTTTCGACAATTGTCAAAAATAAATTGTAGGCAAATATCGGAATAAAGAAAACAGCATTTATAAAAAAAGTAGAAATAAAAAAAAATTCTATTGAAGATATATCGATGTAACATATGACAAATGCAAGTTTGGTGATTTGAAAGTTCGATTAAATGCAAGTTCGGTCATTTAAAAGTTCAGTCAAATGCAATGAAAGCTTTTTGTAATATTAGATAATTGGAATTAGCTGTGCGACGATGTGTAATTGGGTGATAATAAAAGTAGAGAAACTTCTTATCGCTTTGTAAAAAAATTAATTCAAGAATTTAATAATGTCATTGCACTTTTTGTATTCAAAGGATTGTAATAAGTTTTATTTTATCAGGTGAAAATGAAACATTTCTACATATCACAATGACATTGCCCTTTATTTGACAAGTTACATTTTATTATGTAAATAATACCAAATGGTGTAATTATAAATATAAATATATATATATATAAATATAAATTATAAATATGCGCAAGCAGCTAAGAATAACAAAAAATAGTTCATTCTGTAAAAGTAAAGATTTTTTTAAATAAATGTTTTTAAAATTATAAATTGTTTAAAAAAATCAAATTTTGAAGTGGGTGACCAAAATAACTTGAAAACTACTAAACCGATCTTTCTGAAATTTAGCAGGCTTATTCAATGCATAAAAATGTAGTCTTTAATCGTTCAATTTTTTTTAGTGAAAATCGAACACAAATTTTCGACTGTCAGCCATTTTTTTTATGTTGCTATTTAACTAAATCCATTAACGGTAGAAAAATATAAATTTCCTTCCAAATTAATATAGGAAAACCCGAAGCAATAAATTTGATCCAAGGAAGGTGAATACGATAACATAAAAAACATTTTTTATGTCATATTATGCTTTTTATTTTTTTAAGCAACGTTTCGATAACATTATTCGTTATCCTTTTCAGGCTGAGAGAAAAAAATATAAAAACACCAACTAAAACACTAATAAACACAAAAATTACAAAAAACTTTTTTACATTTTTTAAAGAATTATTAGCAAAAAATTACCTAATATTCAAATTATAAGTTACATGGTAACTCGTCGAAACAATTTTTTGGTTTAAAAAACCTCTCAGATCGTAATGATCATCTTATTGTCAAGACTGAATATTATTATATCAAATAAAAGTTAATTACCTATAGAACGAAAGGAGTCAATGAACTACGATTGTAAACAAATACATATGAATACAGAAATCAAGTCATGAGTTTAATTTGTCGATTATTGGAAAATAAATTTTGTTTAAATATGAAATATAATTTTTTCTATTGATAGTAAAATTGTTATTTTGAATATGCAGCATTTCAGAAAACCAGCGTTTTTTAATATGTGTTTCACGATCAAGAATTTTTGTATTAGTCCAATCAAACTCATGACCAAATTTCTGTTGGTGGACCGTTACAACTAAAGATTTACTTCTTTTTTTAATGTGCTCATGGATGCGTACTTGTAATGCGCGCTTAGTTTCACCTATATAACATACAGGGCAATTTTTACAATTAAATTTGTAAACAACATTCGTTTCATCCCATTTTTTAGTTGGGTCTTTACCCAGCTTTACAACTGATTTTAGATTCTTTTTTACAGTCGGAATAGATTGAATATTATATGACTTCAGGATTCGTTATAACCCAAAGAAGCCAGGATAATTGAATGGTAAAGATTAGGATTAGGTTAGGTAGGTAATAGAATTGAGAATAATTATATTGTTTGGACTAAAAAGACGCTAGCAGCCAATTCAATTATTTACAATTTAAAAATAAAAATTTCCGCAGATTAAAAAATAATTGAGAATAGTAATTGAAAAGGGGCAATAGAATTGAGAATAATTAAATTGTTGCAACTGAAACAAACGCCAGCTGCCAATACAATTCTTTTTAATTTTAAAAAAATATGTCCAACTAATTACTATTTAAACAACAGAATGTCTTGTTTTGTTTATTTAATTATGTTTTAATATTTTTAATTTTTAAATTACTGTTTCTTATAAAAAAAATTTACGTGTTAAAATAGTTCAAATTTTCAGTTAAACAATTTTTATGCATTTTTTTACCAATCTTCTGGGCATTTGGATTTTATGTTTAAAAAATACTCTAAAAAAGGACCTAAAAATATAAATAAATATATATATTAATTAAAGAGTTTATTTTATTAAAAACTTTTAATAGTTATCTATTACAAAAGTCTTTCATATTAAAAAAAGATTAGCACAGAATAAAATAGTATAAATACGTTTATACGTATATAATACGAGACTATACGTTATATTTTATTTATTGAGATTAATCTGTATCAATCGATTTTGTTTAAATGAAACGATTCGTCGCTTTCACAGCACGTTAATCATCTGCTCTAACCAAAAAAATTTTCGAATAAAAATTTCACGTGAAATGCCCCATACATACATTGTTTTAAATAAATTATTTGCGAAATAGCACATGAAAAAAGAAAAACTGAATGTTAAATACCTTAATGAAAATGCTTCTGTTACTATTTTTCATATTTAGCTAATAAATAATTAAAATTTATAAAACAGAATCTTATTTAAAAAAATGTATGATTTTTATTAATAGATGTTTTTTAAAGATTATAAATAACACAAAAATTAATATAAATAACAGCGCAAAGAAATTATTTTCTATTTTAGAAACATTTTTTATCTTTTTGCGACACTCATTTTTAATTAATAAAATTTTATAAAATGTATTATTCTTAACTTATAAAGTTATTTTTTCGTAATTTAAAATAATTAGAATAAGTAAAAACTTTATTGGAAATCATAAAAATTGAATTTAATTATAAAACTGGAATTATAGTTTGATTTGTCCTGTACATGTTACAATTGAAAAGAATTCTTGTCGGGTATTATATTATTTCCGTTAGTTTCAAGATAAATTATGCAATTATTTTGGTTTTAGATTTTACTTTTAGGTTATGTTGCATACGTATTTTTGTATATCACGTGATATGCTAGCTGACATAGAAAAAAACAGGTACTTTCTCTATCTTTTTCTATTCGATTATTCCGTATTCTTCCGTATTTTTCTAATAAAGCGCTCACAAATTTTTGGCGCGTCCTTCGATCTCGCGCTCTGTTCAAATGAACATGTTGAACATCCCTCGAGCCGGCACTGCGTTAGTCAACTGATCGCAGCTACAGTCAGAGATGTAAAGGTAATTTACCTCACGTATATTACATGGGGTTTTTTACGTATATTACATACGTAAATAACGTCTGTAGTTTATTACAAAAAGGTAAATTACCTTTTCAAGATGGCGTCATATTTAAAAAAAAAGTACAACATAACCCTAAATGTCATCAGCGGAGGAGTAATCATTTTAATTACTTTAGTTATTTTTCTGGTTTTTATGTTTAATAATCAAACATGAATAAAGGTGGTAGACCGCGAAATTCCTTTTGGCAAGAATTGTCATTTGATTTAAGAAAAGAAAATGATAAAAATGTGGCTTTTTGTCCTGTATGTAACTGCACATTATTAATACTGCTGAAGAAAGATTAAGAAATCACAGGTACGAAACAAATTTATATGTATATTAATAAATATTAAAAATTATTAAAACGTATAATCTTTATTCGTTGTAAAACAACGCGAACTAAAATTAAAAACAATTTTAGGAAAAAATGCATAGTGCAAAAAAGGACAGAAAATCCCATGGAATTGGATGATGATAGTAACCAAATTAATCATTCTAATATGATTTTTATTTTGGACAACGAATTTTCATAAGAAATATTAAACAACAATGATGTAAGTCTGTTTTTCATATTTTTAAATTGCCGTTTAATAATTTACATATATATATTTACACAGTTAAAAATAAAAAATGTGGACATTTCATGGTAATTTAATTGTAAAAATGGATTTTGTTTACTTTTATAATTGCAAAAAAATATTTTAAAATTATTTAATAATTAATTTAGTAATCATTAAATACTAATGTACTATTATAATTTTATATTTTATCTTTCTCTGGATTAACATATTTATTAATTTATTTTTAATTAAGTTTTATATTTTAAGTATATGTAAGTTACATATTTTAAAACTTTTCAGGTTAAAATTATTAGGCTTAATCAAAATAGAGTCAATGCAGTAGGTGCAATGCCTAAAAAAAATATCAGAAGCCTTTGAAGCAGTTCGTGGATTCTGTGACTCCAAAACAAAAAAACTCAATTGATGAAGCGCTTGCGAATCTACTTTTTTCTTTTAACATTGATTTGGATATTGTAAAATCCAAATATTTCTATGAATTCTTTCACGTCTTAAGACCAGCTTATTCGCCACCAAATTTTGAGACGATTACAACCATAATTTTAAATAAGGTTTATGAAAAAACTAATCAAAATGTAAAGCAAAAATCTGTAAATACACCGTGTATTTTATTTTTAACTAAAGTAAATCATTTTAAAAAGGACAGTTTTTTGTCAGTAATTCAAGATTTAGACGGAAATATCTTTTTTTTTTATAATTTTTTGACTTCTGGAGTTTAAAAGGAGCAAAAATTTGACAGAATTGCTTTTAAAGCTATCGATTTGTCATCTACACATTTTTGTGATGTTCTTGCGATTATTTCTAATGAGCGTTCAATTTTCAGTAGCACAATACCAGGTGTGTGGCTAATACCGTGCAATATTCAAATTATTAATCAAGTTGCAAAATCATTAATAAATAATGATATTTATGATCAAGTTTTAAATATTCTAAACGAGTGTATGAATGATGAGATTTTAGAAATGAACGTGATTAAGTGTTTTGAATCGAGCGGCAAACAATGTTGGAGAACTCATTTAGCCACATATTCGACCTTTTTAGACAGTTTAAAAATGTTAATGCAAAAGTTGGGGGAAGAAAACATTCATTTAAGTCAAGAAATTACTTCCCTTATATTTAATGGAAACTTTAAATCTGAAGTCGAAAAACTAAGAGATGTTTATTTGTCTATAATTAAATTAATTGAAAAGCTAGAAGATAAAAACTTTTTTGTTGGAGATGCTATTCAAGCCTGGATTAATTTTTATAACGACAATGATGCAATGTTTATTTCTGAAGTGGAAGAATATGAGTATTTTATAAATCATCCTGTATGTCTAACTGCAAATTTTCTAAATCCTAGTTATAAGGGTCTCAACCTAACTTTAAATCAAAAATCAAAAGTACAAGAATTTTTGCTTGAAAATCTTGATGTAGAAAGCTTAAAACAAATGTCAGATTATAAAAAAGGAAAAGACATTTTTGCGAAACTGTTTCAAAAGCAAATCAAATCACCTAAACTATTTTGGGATCTAGCACAAGAAAAAGCGCCTCAATTGTCGAATTTCGCCTTAAAAATCTTGTTCATACCAGCAATTTCAATTCAAATTAAGTGTAATTTTCAGGAACAAACAAATTTAAATAGCGACCAATTAGAAAAAATGGTTAATTTGTACTACAATTTAAAAATTCGTGACACTGAATATTGAAATAAAAAAATTAGTTTTTTTTTAAAGTTTACTATAAGTGTATTATAAGAAAAATATGTGCCAAACGAAAATAATTTTTGTGATTCAAACATGTAGTATTACTAGAGATAAGGTTATTTAAATTAAAGAAAAATTTGGTTGTCGACATTGCAGTTACAAACTTTGAGTTTTAAATATCACATTAAAATGTGTAAATTTAACTACTTATTACATCTTTTAAGTTAAGATAAAAATAAGAAGGAATTATTTCATTAATTACAAAAGTTTCGAAATTTAAATATGTTGTGTGTTTTTAAAAATCATGTTAGTTGTTATATAACACTAATTATAATTAGCACTCACATGTTATATGTTTAACGTATAATAAATACATATTTATACGTTTTAATATCTACATGTTTATTATTTCCTAATTTCCTTACCCAGATTTTAAAAATATTTTATCCTGTAAAAAAATGTATTACAATTTGAAACTAAAAGGACTAAGGACATAAAATTTTATTTATAAAATAATAAAACTGTTTTATTTGTAACATACAAAAGTACACAAATGTTTTCGTATTAAAAAATCGTTTTTAAGGGTCATTCTGCTTTATCCAATTTAGAAAAGCAATTTTTCAATATTCAACTGACTTTATTTAACCTAATAAATTTAATTTTTCTAGCTTTAATTAGGCATCTAAAAGTATTTTAGAAAGTCAAACATAAAAAAAGGAAAATTTTAACAAGCTTTGAAATTTTATTCTTGATAAAATTAAATTTTGTAAATTGAAAACTTTTGGAAATTATAGAAAAAATTATAGATTTAGTTATTAATGAAATTGAAATTATTCCAAATGAAATTTATAAATTTAAATTGTATTCAATCTAAATACATCTTTTAAAAAGTTGTTCATTTGTAACAAAAATATATATAAATGCCAGACTTCAGGTGTGGACAGACAAAAAATTATTATAGATTTTAAGTTTTAATTTTTCGTAAAATGAATTTATTAATAATCTTCACTGTCGCAATTCTGTGGCTGAAAGGCATAACATCATAACTAACATTTTATCGAATTTGAGATAATACCAGATTTGAGTTTATTTAGTAATGCTTTTTAAAGTTTCATAACGGTAAAGTGATTTAAATGTTTATTTACGTAGAAAATAATTAATAACATAACAACATAACTGCATTCAAATCGAAAAAAAGAATTGATATTCTTCTTTGAAGCGTTTATATTTTATTAAAATTGATAAACAGATGTAAAAACTACACTAGAAAATAGGATACAATGCCAAACACCAAAAATATTAGTTAATTTTTTGATTTTACAAAACCAAGAAAAAAAAACAAAAACAGTTTTTTCTCAAAACAATGAAAATGCAGTTATGATGTTCTGCCTTTCAGCCACAGAATTAGAAACTTTTATTCTCAATGTATAATAAATGAATATGAGTTTAGCTGATATCTCTGAAGTTAACCGGTTTCTAATTTTACTATGGACATGCTTCCATTGTGAGAACAGACGTTCAATTGCAGCTGTTGAGCATGGTATTTTTAATAATATATTAGCTAATCCTGTTAAAGAAGGATGCTTCTCTTCCGCTAAAGACCAAAAAACTTCTGGATTTTTAATTTGTTTTTCTTTTAAGACTTTAAAAACTGCCTCTTCATTTAAATATGATTCTAAATCTTTTTGTCCTCTTGAACATAAATTTTCTTTCAGAAAAGTTTCAGCCATTTTATAATATTTTGGATTTTCTTTAAAACACATTCCTCTATAACCAGGGTGTAAGATGTTAGCCGCTAAGGAGATTGGTAGAACAACTTTCTTCAAACGATTTTGAAGAAGATTTTCATATTCTTCATTGCAAATTGGAAACTGGAGTTTTAACCATTCTTCAATTCCGTCAGCTATATTGCATTTATCGCTTTGAAATTTGTTTATTAATTCACATACTGCATCTAATACGATTATAAATTCCAACACATCATTTTCAATTTTTTCATCAGTAATTGTTATAGCTATATCCTCAGAAATTTTACAACTATTTTCCTTTAGTATTTCTCGCATTAAAGGTAAATTTCGAATGAAGCATCGAAAGCTGTCACGGTAGCTACACCACCTTGTTTCACCGGGTAAACTCACTTTTGTTCCTTTTTAGGGTTCCGTACACCACAAGTGTACGCACGGAACCCTATTGGCAAGACTTTGTCGAAAATCGTATCCCCCCCCCCCTAGCCGCCAAACTATTTGACTTAGAAAGTTCAAATTTGGCCTACATATGTATTTTCACGTGTAGATGAAAGGAAAATTATAGAGAACATGATTCTAGGGGTTGATCATAGCGTTGTCAAGAAAATAACAAGATTTTTGAGAAATTTTGATATTTTTTGGCTGATAACTTTTGCCATTTCTTTGACAGCGCTATCACCACAACAATCTCTATAATTTTTCTGTAATCTACATATGATACTACATTTTTGTACCAAATTTGAACTCTCTAAGTCAAATATTTTGGCAGATAAGAGGGGAATAAGGTCATTTTTTCGAAAAAATGCGTTTAATTTGTACCATTCCTGCCCTTTATCTGCCAAATTATTGTACTTAGAGTGCTGAAATTTGGTACACATATGTAGTTTGACGTATAGATTACAGAAAAACTATAGAAAACCTTGTTGCAAGCTGTTATCATAGCGTTTTCCAGCAAAAAAAAACAATTTTTTTTAAAAAATGCTAAAAAATGGTCGTATCCCCCCCCCCCCCTGAACTTCCAAACTATTGGACTTAGAGAGTTCAAATTTGGTACACAAATGTATTTTCACGTATAGATTACAGGAAAATTATAGAGAATATGATTGTATGTGTTGAACATAGCGTTGTCAAGGAAATAACAATATTTTTGAGCATTTTTTTAACATATGGGCCATAGTTTAGTGTTATAACTTTGACAGCGATATAATCATCACTTTCTCTATAATTTTCCTGTAATCTACACGTAAATCTACATACGTGTACCAAATTTCAGCATCCTAAGTCAAATAGTTTGGAAGATAAGGGGGGGGGATACGGTCATTATTTTAGCAAAAATTGACTAAAAGTGTACAATACCACCTCCATATCTGCCAAACTATTGTACTTAGAGTGCTGAAATTTGGTATACATATGTAGTTTGCCATATAGATTACAGAAAAACTGTAGAGAACTTTGTTGCAGATCGTTATCACAGTGTTTTTAAGCAAAAACCAACGATTTAAAAAAAATGCTAAAAAATGACCGTATCCCCCCTCCCATACCTTCTAAACAATTTGACTTAGAGAGTTCAAATTTAGTATACAAATGTATTTTCAAGTGTAGATTACAGAAAAATTGTAGAGAACATGATTGTAGAAGTTGATCATAGCGTTGTTAAGGAAATAAAATGATTTTTGAGTATTTTTTATGCTCTCTAAATTTAAATAAGTGGAAATTCACTTATTAGATGTCAAAAGTCTTCCACTCTTTCAAAAAGTGTATATGCACTTATAATAAGTGAAAATTCCACTTATCATAAGTGCATATACACTTATTGTAAGTGCATATGCACTTTTTGAAAGAGTGGAAGACTTTTGACATCTAATAAGTGAATTTTCACTTATTCAATTTTAGAGAGTGGATATTTGCTAAAATCTCTGGAGTTTTCGTTGACAGCGCAATCACCATCACGTTCTCTATAATTTTTATGTAATTTACACCTGACAATACATTCCTGTACAAAATTTGAACTCTCTAAGTAAAATATTTTGGAAGATAGGGGGGGGGGGGTGGTCCATTTTGTATAAAAAATTCATTATACATATATTATATTTTATATATTATATTATATATAATATGTATAATATATTTATATATTTAATAGTATCAAATATATTAAAAATTATTTTGTTTTGTGTACAGAACCCTCGATTTTAGTGCGAGTGTAACTCGAACTTGCCCGATTTTTTTTATTAATTAGCTGCCTTTCTAAAAATGGTGACTTAAATTCTCTTAAAACTGGAATTACTTTTTTCGGAAGGGTTGTCGTTTGAACTCAAGAAAGCGCCAATAGATTTCCACTATGACTGTTGCAAGTTGCATTATAACAATCGATGCTTTTGCCTATACAAGTCATAGTAGATGCATTGTCAGAAACAACTGCATATATGTTTGTTCAAAATTTTTCTTTTGCCACAGTAATTGCTTCATTCACGGCTTCTTTTACAGCAATAGCAGTTTCACTTTTCTCCGTAAAATCTTTTGAGTCCAAAAAAATTCGCTCGCCACTTGCATTGTGAATCATGCAAACAACATATTTTTCGTTTTTACTTTTATTTTTCCATTCGTCTACTAACAAAACGCTTTGTTCATCTACTAAACTGAAATGTTTCATAATTAAATTAGAATGTACTTTATTCAAAAGTGATCCACTAAGAGTAACTCTTGACGGCGGTTTGTAGTTTGGATCCAAAACATTGACGAATTTTTTAAAATGATCTGATTCAACGACAGAAAATGGTATATTACAACCAAAAAAAAATTTTCCAAGAGCTTCATCGATTTCTGCTAAATTTTGTCTGTTTCTAGAGGGTCCACCAATCTTTTGCTTTTTCAAAGGAATTTCTGCATTAGATCCAGATGAGTTTAGATTGTTTTCCAACATATTTACACTGTTGCACCTTATACCGCAAACATTTCTTTAAAAAAAATATAAATATGTAATGTTAATTACGTTAAAAAAATGAATCTTACATAATGTATATATAGAAAATATTATTTTGTTAGGTATTTATAGAATAATGTATACGGTACCAGTCAATGACTTTTGCTTACACTACAGCAATTAAAGCCTTTACAAAAAGTTTTGTATTTTACTTATTACTAAAGTTACGAAGCTCGAAAAGATCTCATTTAAAAGCTCATTCCCGGAGCTATGACACAATATAAAATCAAAGTTTAAAAACAATTTTTTAAAATGTTAATTAAATATTATGATAAAAAAAATTTAATTCTTTTTATTTTAAATTATAGTTTTTTAGAAAATTGTCACATTTTAAATGTACTTATATCATTTGAAAACCAATTGGAATATATTTAAAAGGCATTATAAAAATTTTTGTACGATAAGGTTTAACTAAAATATGGTCATTTGTTTACAAAATAAGCCATTTATTTTTTAATTTTCGATAATTCAAGAATGGTTAGTTAAAAAAAAAGTTCAATAACATGAATTGCTCTTTTTTCACGTAGAATTAGAAAAAAAATATTTAATAATTGTTTGTCAAAAGAATTGTTTTTTACATTCTTTATACATTTTAATTTATAATTTTATTTGTAGAAATTAGCACTTTATACTCATTACTACAAGCAAGCAATATAACATCGTATTTATTTAATTTTTTTCAATTCTTTTAAGTTTGAAATCATTTAAATAACTTTTAATAATATAATAAGGTTTGTTATTATATTATTATTACTTTTTGTAAAACCATTAATTGCTGAAGGGTGGGCAAAAGCCATTGACCAACGCTGTGCTTAAAACCGTATTAAATTCAAAACTCAGAAAAAAATAACTGAAAACATCATTTCTTAACCGTAATTTTTAGAAATGTTAGAAATAATTTTTGCACCATAATTTTTAAATTTTAAACTTTTTTGAGACATCCTAATGTATATGTTAGCAAATTTCCCATTTTAATCAAACGATAATTTTAGAAATCTGATCTTGTAATTTAAAGAAGATACTAATGAACATTAAATAATATGATAATAAAAGAAAAAATATATAATTAATATCTACTAATTGTTTTAAAATATTTACCCATACTTTCAAAACTAATTTTTTTTTGCTTAGTTAGTTGAGAAATTAAAATAAGTTATTTTTCACGAATCTAAAATGCCAGTTTACATCAAATTTCTTTATAAGAAATTAATGAACAGTTGAATAAAAGTTTTAAACGGAGAGAAATCTTAAAATTTACTGTATACTTTATGTTCGCATTTAAAGGTTGATAAATTATTATATTAAATTATAGCATTAATGAAAATCAAAGTTATTTATAAATATTAAATGATAAAAATGTTAACAAGCTATTTTTCTTTCAAATTAAAATTTTTAATAGAAACGTAAAATTTATGTGAAAAAACTTTTTTAACCATTAGGTTATTGAGCAATTTCGAAGTTTTTTTATAGTTTTAAATTCATATTTTTTCATAATTCATATAAATACCGTAAAACAGGCTAACTTCGCTCATGTAGTGTAACTTCGCTCAGTGGAAACTTTTTTTTTCAAAAATTATTTATTGTTATTTCTAGAAAGAAAAATATAAAATTTGCAATTGCTAATGTTAAGAAAAGTATCAAACTGTGTCTCAAGGGTATTTTAAAGTAGAATTATAGTCAAGTTTTAATAAAAATAATATTTATTTAAAGATGTCTATTTTGCTCATTGAACAAGTAGTGTGTAAAAGTCGCTTGTGAAACCTATATTTAAAATATTTTATGTTAAAATCATCTAATAATCTTATTTCCTATATCCCTGACATGATTTAGAAAAAATAAAATTACTGAAAAGTTGAATAGATTTTGAAAAAAGCCAATTTAAAAAAAAAATATTTCATATTTGTTGGGTAATTTCGTTCATGAATACAATGTATTATTCAATTGTTTATCAAGTATCTAAGGTTATTTCTCATGACAAAATTCAAAAATTTTACGAAATTATAAAACACAAAACGTGGTTAAATATTTATTGTGATGACTGTAAATATTAATTAAATAACATTATTTTATTTATAATGATTTTATAAAGTGATTATAGCATGTAAACTAACATATTTTTGTTGTTAAAAATTAAAGTCATTAAAGTTGATCAAAATTACCCCACATTGAGGTGTAATTTCGCTCACAATAAAAAGGTATATTAAATTGGTTTACGTAATATATAGTAATTTTTTTATTTTGTGAAATTAAAGAGGAAGAGTCAGAGATTATATATTTTCAGTACCAAAATTTATTATTAACTTTTTCGTATACTTTTTTAAAAAAAACATGAAAATTTGAGCGAAATTTTCTGAAGTAAAATTTGCCGCTATACGAGAATATATTTACCTTGCCTAAGGAGAAACGGGCCCGTATCATTTTGACACACATTTTTTCGGGCAACTTGTTATATTGTACTCCCGAAGATGAATGTTATATTTTACTCTTTCTGAAATCAAACACTTTTAAGTCCTATTTATTAAATAATTGATTTTAATACATTAAATTAATATTAAAAGACTTAATTAATCCAGTAAGTTCAATTATTGAATAATTAAAACTTAAAAATCTTTAATTTTAGTAGGAGTAAAATATAACATTCATCTTCGGGAGTACAATATAACAAGTTGCACGAAAAAATTTGTGTCAAAATGATACGGGCCCAGGAGAAACTTGAGTTCAATAAATTTTTTCATTACATGAAAAATAATAACAATATCATATCATATCACAATAACAAATTTTAAGGCGCATATTTTTTAAAATCATAGCATATCACAATAACAAATTTTAAGGCGCATATTTTTTCTCATGCACAAAGTTATTTATCTCTATTGGTTTTCAAGATAATCGCAAAAAACTACATTTTTTCATAGGCAGAAAATTTAATTATTTTGTCTTCAACTCGTGACAGTTTCCCCACGTGGAAAAGTTCACGAGAAAGCACTCCCGGGAAATTCCGATCGGAAATTCCCGCGGAAATCTCCAACGGAATTTCCGATTGGAATTTCCTATCCAAAATTCGACTTTCTATTGTTCCAAAAACAGCTGCAAATAATTTTACTCTCACATACAAACAGATGACAGGACTCCTCGGATAAATAAACCTCAAATTCTTAAACGGTTTCAGAATAGGGATTTGTGATTTTGCTTATGTTCCAAGACCCACCGTTCCGTTAGTTAACTGATCGCAGCTACTGACAAAGTGACTTTCGAGTTTGTCTTTTCGTGATTTTTCTGCTTTCTCAGGCAATGTGTTGATCGCATGCGGATTATCCCCAAAAATCCAAATAATTTCAAAATTTTCGAATCGCCAAATGGTCGAATGGCTAATTTGGAGGTTCTCAAAATTGACGAATATTGTCGAAAGTTTCAATGGATATTCGACCATTTGGAAATTTAAGACAATGCGTATACATATTCAACAATTTGGTGTTTAAACAAAATGTAAAATAAGATTGTTTCTAGAAAATTTTCCCTACGATTTTAAATTATTTTCTTCCATTTCAAATTGATACTCCAATTTTTTTTATTATTTTCTTTACTTTTCTATTACATTTTTTAATGCTCAACTACTTTACTTTTTTATCACATTCAATCAATTAATTCAATTTAAATCGTTTTCTGCAAATTTCAATTATATTCTATAATTATTTCTTTTAACTTTCAACTATTTTCTTCTACTGCAAATTTATTCAATAATTCTAAACTAATCACTTTTAACTAATTTCTTCAGTAACAAATATTGTCTGCGAATTTTCGTTTTATTATTTAATCATTTACTTCGATTTTTAACTATTTTCTTTTCTTTCAAATTTATTCTTCAATTTCTAATTAATGTCATTAATCTTCAAAAACATTTTCAAACTTTTAATCAATGTTGTCTATATTCTAATTAATATCTAAACTGTTTAACTATTTTTTTCAATTTTTAGTAGCATAGTTAAATCGACTTTTCATTTCTTTCGGTGCAGTATAATTTTTAATGTTGACTATATCCTTCAGATTTTAGTTATTATCATGTTTTTTAATTAATTTATTTATTAATAATTAATTTCCACGAATTTTAATTATATTTATAAAATTTTAATTACTTAATTTTCAAATTTAGACTTCAATATTCTAAAAAATTTTCTACAATTCTTTAATTAATTTCTTTAATTTTTTTAAAATTAATATCATCATTTTTTAATATTTGCCTTTATTTTTAAATTACTTTCGTAATTTTCAACTAATTTCTTAAATTAAAAATTATTGTCTGTGAATTTTAATTTTATTTTTCAACTTTTTTCATCATTATTTTTAATTACTGTCTTCAAATTATACTTAAATGTTTAAATTTCTACAATTATATTTGTCGGTGTCCAATTGTTTTTATTATTTTCTAAATAGTGCTCTTAATTTTCTATTTTTTGACAAATTTTCCAATTAATATGATCACATTTTAATAATTTTTATACACATTGTAAATATTTGTAAAATTATATTCAATTAATGTCATCTAAGTTGCATTTTTTTAGTTTCTAATATTAAAATTGTTTCTCATTATTTTATGAAATATTTTCTATTTTTCTTTATATTGTTATTTTTATTGTTTACTTTCTTAAACGATGTTTATTTATTGCAATGATTTCCTTTAATTTCAAATTTATTTTGTAATTTTTTCAAATATATTTTCTAAACTTCAATTAGTATTTTATTCAATTTTAAATAACATTCTTTAGTGTTTCAATTATTTTCGTTATTGACAATAGCACCCATCAATTTATTAAATTTTTTCCTTCGGATTTTTATTATATCTATAATAAGGACGGAAAAGTATAATTTTGTTTAAATAGATATGTAGGGGAGTGGTTTCCAAATTGGACACCTTTTCGATTTATTGATGTAGAATCCAAACCAAATAAAATATATTTAAATGTTTTATACCAGATGAAAGTACAATTTTTTAGGTAACTTATGGCCACAGGGACAAAATTTTATCTTAAACATAAACATTTTTTAAATCATTTTTTTTCTAATTGTTAAAATTTTCGGTTAAAAAAAAGTGTCCCTAAGATGGACACCTTCTTAAAAATCTCTGAAAATTGTAGTAAATTAAAAATTAATATAGTGTAACAATTCTTCAATTATGTTTGAGAACGATGGAAGTTCGTTTTAGTTTTGACTTGTAGTGAATTATGTAAGGTGTTGAAAGTGATAGATTAATCTTTTTCTTTTCTTTCAAGTCAGTATATTTATTTATCTTTTAATTAAGACGTTTCGACCTTCTACGAAGGTCCTCTTCAGTAGCAATTCTGAAATAACAACTTGGAATTACAGTCAATTCAACATTTATCGTATACAATTTAACAATTAACAACAATCATGGACCAATAGTTTAAAATTGTAAATAAATTATTCTATTCATACTCACAGATCACACAATAGTTAAAATACATTATATCCATAGGATATCAATTTGATTATCCAGTCGTAAACAAAAGAAAATCATTTTACTATAAACAATCAGTACGTTTACGTAACATAAAAACAATTAATTATAGACACTTTAAATAGTGCTTTCATGATTTATAAAAAAGTTTATTAATAATTTTCAATTTTGTACGAAAACTAATTATTTGTGGCTGTTCTTACGAAGAGACAAGAGAATACTAATCACAATATACCAATTATAGACAGTGGGGGAATCTATAGTCTTAGTACATCATACGATAAGAATTCTAAATTGAATTCAAAATTAAATTTAATTTTCTGATAGTATTAATAAAGTTTTTATAGATTGGATTTAGTTTTAAGGTATCAGTTCTAAGATTTACACTATTGTTATTTATGATAATATGAAACATCTCTAAAAAATTTAGTTTAAAATAATTTTGTTCTGTAGCTAATATACCAGGATTGTCATAATCCATTAAATGATCATTATCGTGAGAGTGTTGTACCAAGGCAGAAGTCCTTTCATCTCTTTCGCAATCTCTTTTATGTAAATAGATTCTTCTTTTGAATTTTCTTCTAGTTTGGACAACATAACATGAATCACATTCTTTACAAGGAATGCTGTAAACTATATGAGATTTTTCTAGTAATGGGGTGGAATCCTTCGTGGTCCGGAAAATACTATGATTGTTCCTTTTTGGTTGGAAAATTGCTTTAATTTGATGTTTTTTGCATATATTTGTACATTTTTTATATGTGTCATGTGTATATGGAAATACTAATATATTATCACTTGAAAATTGATTTGTTGTGGTAATGTTAGAATTCATAGAGTTTGTAATAATACTTAATCTTCTTTTTATGTATTTTTCAATAAATTCATTAGGATAGTTATTATTTTTTAAAGTGTCTTTTATTAATTTTAAATTATCTCTATGGAATCTAACATCCGCTAACTTTATGCCTCTGTCCACAAGATTATTTATAACACCAATCTTGTAGTTGACATGTGTATTGGAATTGAAATTTAAGTATCTGCCAGACCACGTGGGCTTCTGAAACCAGTTTGTAATGATTTTATTGTTTTCCCTTTTCATAGTAACATCCAAAAAATTTATTGACGTTTCTCCTACCTCCATGGTGAATTGTATGTGTTGATTAAAATCATTGAACTTTTTGAGAAAGTATTCTAATTTATTTCTTGGTATTAATGTTAAAATATCATCTATGTATCTTTTAAAAAACTTTGATTAGATAATATTTTTTATCAAAACAGCAGTATGAATTATTAAGACAAAACTTGACTAATTCCAAAAAATCATTATATTCTAATTTTGGAAAAATTTTAATTTTATGCCATCTATTACTAATCGATTTAATCACCATAGAGAGCGGAATACTAGTAATACTACAGAACAAAATTATTTTAAACTAAATTTTTTAGAGATGTTTCATATTATCATAAATAACAATAGTGTAAATCTTAGAACTGACACCTTAAAACTAAATCCAATCTATAAAAACTTTATTAATACTATCAGAAAATTAAATTTAATTTTGAATTCAATTTAGAATTCTTATCGTATGATGTACTAAGACTATAGATTCCCCCACTGTCTATAATCGGTATATTGTGATTAGTATTCTCTTGTCTCTTCGTAAGAACAGCCACAAATAATTAGTTTTCGTACAAAATTGAAAATTATTAATAAACTTTTTTATAAATCATGAAAGCACTATTTAAAGTGTCTATAATTAATTGTTTTTATGTTACGTAAACGTACTGATTGTTTGTAGTAAAATGATTTTCTTTTGTTTACGACTGGATAATCAAATTGATATCCTATGGATATAATGTATTTTAACTATTGTGTGATCTGTGAGTATGAATAGAATAATTTATTTACAATTTTAAACTATTGGTCCATGATTGTTGTTAATTGTTAAATTGTATACGATAAATGTTGAATTGACTGTAATTCCAAGATTGTTATTTTAGAATTGTTACTGAAGAGGACCTTCGTAGAAGGTCGAAACGTCTTAATTAAAAGATAAATAAATATACTGACTTGAAAGAAAAGAAAAAGATTAATCTATCACTTTCAACACCTTACATAATTCTTAAATTAGTTTTTAATCATTTTACGGAATTTATAGAGAAAATTGTAAAATCGAAAATATGCAAATACATAAATACATTGAGATTTGAGGTCTGTCTATCTTTGCGTACATGACACCATTTTTTAATGCCCTGTAAAAATATATAAACGAACACTGAATTCGTAACATCATTTTAGGATATTATTATACGATAAATAAATAATATTATAACGTTAAGTAATCATTCTAAATCATAAATTTAAATAACTTAACAACTTGAGAAAGAACTGTTAACAAACTTTTTTTAGACACAAAATTACGTGGTATGTGTAGAAGAAAAACCAACTGGTTTTTTTCTTCAAATGTGCATCAAAATCTTTGTTTATACAAACAAACAAAAATGACAGAAAGCATAAGGCGCTGTTACCTTAAACAAAAATTTTATACGAAATGTCCATCTTGGGGCCCTGTCCATCTTGGGACCCACTCCCCTACTTAAATGACGTTTATTTTCAAATACTATAAGTTTTTAAAATGCTGATAAGATATAAATGTACGTTTTCTACATATACTCTTCAAATTTATAGAATTAACTTTACAAATAAAAGGAACATTAAAACTATCAAAAGGAAGGAAAATCTTAATTTTATGTTAAAAATTTTATAAATAATATTTTATTTCAATTGCTATATAGTAGATACTTATAATTTTTAGTAATGAAAATAAAATATTATTTACATAATTTTTATAATAAAAATGTCCTTTCTCTCCTTTTTCTTTATTTTATGAGATATTTAATGGTCCATTTTATTTATAAAGTTAATTCTATAAATTTGAAGAATAAATGTAGAAAATATACATTTTATATCTTATCTACATTTTTAAAACTGATAGTAATTGAAATTAAACGAAGAAAAAAATTTAATAAATTGATGGGTGCTATTGTCAATAACGAAAATAATAGAAAAACTAAAGACTGTTATTTAAAATTGAATAAAATACTAATTGATGTTCAGAAAATATATTTGAAAAAATTAAAGAATAAATTTAAAATTGAAGGAAATCATTGAAATAAATAAACATCGTTTAAAAAACTGAACAATAACCTGAACAACAACCTGATGGTTGGGAACCAGGGGAGATCTTGGACCTTCAGGAGAAACGGGCAGGGATCAATCATTGATCTTACGATCACATCGACCCTCCTGCATAAAAGTATGAAAGATTGGCGTGTCCTGGAGGATTATACCCACAGTGACCACCAGTATATCGAGTTTTCAGTCTCAAGGGGAGACACGCTGCGGGCCAGGAACCACGGAGTTCTCCGTGAGAATTGCCCAAAGTGGAACATTAAGAAAATTGACAAGGAGAAGTTCGGCCGGTCCCTGAAAGAATCCCGCCTCATAGAGGACCTGGGATGGGTGAAGAGGCCGAATAACCTTGAAGGGGAGGCGCGGACGGTGAAAAATATGATTGTCACCGCATGCGACGCGTCTATGCCGCGTTGTAGAAGCACAACCCTAAGAAGAAGAAATGTATACTGGTGGTCAGAGGAATTGGCCTCTTTGCGAAAGGCATGCCTCAAAGCAAGAAGGAGATATGACCGTTCAAACGGAGATCCTCTGCTGAAGGAGGCATATACAGAGACCAAGAGAATCCTCAGGGAGGAGATACGCGCTGCAAAAAGGAAGAGCTGGAAGAACCTAATCGGTGACGTCGAAAATGACACATGGGGTCTGGCTTATAAAATCGTTAACAAGAAATTGTTATCGAGGCAAAAGACCCCCGGTCTAGACAATCTCGATTGGGTCCGGCAAATTATAAAGGCCTTGTTTACTCCAGTAGAACCATGGCCTTGGATGGACTGGAGTGACTGTCAAGTCGGTGAGGATCAACTCTTCACTCTTACAGAATTGCAGAATGCAGGCAGCAGGTTGAAGTCAGGCAAGGCGCCTGGAATCGATGGGATAAGCAACGAGATCCTTAAACAAGTGATCGTTGCTTCACCTAAGATTCTCTTAGAATGCTACAACAACTGCCTAAAGAGTGGAGAGTTTTTCCGCGACTGGAAAAGACAGAGCCTGGTCCTCCTAAGGAAAGGACACAAACCTCTAGATAAAGTCTCATCCTACGGGCCTGTAAGCCTATTAGATACGATGGGTAAGCTTCTGGAGGACATGGTTCTGCAGAGAATGCAATCTCACTTGACCGGAGAGAATAGTCTGTCTGACAACCAATTTGGTTTCCGCAAAGGCCTGTCCACAGTAGACGCCATTCAGAAGGCGGTGGGCCTAGCCAGAGAAGGAAAAAACAAATTGGGACCAGGGAAGAAAAAGGGCTTCTGCGCGTTGGTAGCCATTGATATACGCAACGCGTTTAATACCGCGCGATGGGAAGATCTCATCAAGTCGATGAAAAACAAAGGAATACCGCCCTACCTGTTGCGGATAATGGATAATTATCTTAGCGATAGGTGGGTAATATACGAGGGTGACACCTGCACTCTGAAAGAGGAGATGCAGAGAGGTGCCCCCAAGGCTCGAGGATAGGACCATTCATATGGAATGTCTCGTATGACGACTTCTTGCGAATGGGTCTACCTAAAGGCGCGGTGATCATCGGCTTCGCGGACGACGCGTTGATCGTATGCACTGCCGAAACTGTAAAAGCCTTGGGCGTATTGGTGAACGAATGTCTGAGAGGGGCAAAGTGCTGGCTGGAGGCCAGAGGCCTCCAAATGGTTCTGGAAAAGACCGAAGCGCTGCTAGTCACAGACAGACGTGGTTATACAGCCCCTGGTATTCTGATAGACGGATTCGAGGTCCAATGGAGGAATTATATCAAATATTTAGGTGTCGAACTCGACAAATTTTTGAATTTTAAACACCATATAGCCGTAGCATGTCAGAAGGCCGAACAGTGTTCGGCAAGTTTAGCTCGTCTAATGCCGAACATTGGTGGGCCTTCTGAAGCAAAGAGGAGACTGGTGGCGAGTGTTGCCCTTTCAAAACTGCTATACGCAGCACCTGTATGGGCTCCTACCCTGCGAAATGACAGAAGTAAAACCATCTGTAAAAGGATACTGTCCGCGCAAAGAAATGCTACTACACGTATCATTTCGGCCTATCGGACTGTACCGACGTGTGCTGCTCAGGTCCTTGCTAGCGTCCCGCCGGCAGATCTTTTGGCACAAGAAAGGGAGGAAGTTTTCCTCCTTTTCAAGAAGAGAAATTCTTCCGCATATACGGAAGATAATAGACCCAGCAAGGACCAAAGTCGCCGAGATGCGAGAAGCAGACTCTACGACAGACGGCAAGAACGATGGAGCGGGGAGGAGACAGGCCGATGGACGTATCGGCTGATACCTACACTCGCCACCTGGATAAGTAGGAAGCACGGAGTGGTTTCCTACTATTTAACACAAGCTCTCACAGGGCACGGGTGTTTCGGCTCCTATCTGGAGCGATTTAAAAAAGTCGATAGCTCGGAGTGTGTGTACTGCAAGTTCCCAGTGGATGACCCAGAGCACACACTCTTTAGCTGTAGGCGTTGGGACGCGGAGAGGCAGGTTATGTTTACTGGTGTTAATCGCAAGGTTACACCAGAGAACATGATCCCGCTTATGACTCGCTCTCCCGAGGATTGGCGAACCATCGAGACCTTCATACATTATCAATTAAAAACTTTAATGACAAGATTTTTTTAATATTTATACATTATGTTATGAGGGTCAAAGATCTCGATGGTCGCCAAAGAATGGAGGTCCCGTAGAATAAGGGAGAAAGTCGCTTTGGCGACAGAGGAGGGGATATAAGACTACTCCCGATGGCGATACGCGCGAAAAGTGCTAGCCGGGAGTGGTTCTTAAGGTCCCCAAATAAGGGTGTGTTTTTAGCGGGTCGGCAGAACATCGCCACCCCCGCATAACCCTGTAGTACGGGCTACAGGGTACCTGGTAGCAGGTTTTCACATCCTACGCAAAAAAAAAAAATAATTATATATATTATATTATATGTTATATATATATATATTTAAACATTTAATTATAATTTGAAGACAGTAATTAAAAATTATGATGAAAAAAGTTGAAAAATAAAATTAAAATTCACAGACAATAATTTTTAATTTAAGAAATTAGTTGAAAATTACGAAAGTAATTTAAAAATGAAGGAAAATATTAAAAAATGCTGATATTAATTTTAAAGAAATTAATTAAAGAATTGTAGAAAATTTTTTAGAATATTGAAGTCAAAATTTGAAAATTCAGTAATTAAAATTTTAGAAATATAATTAAGATTCGTGGAAATTAATTATTAATGAATAAATTAATTAAAAATCACGATAATAACTAAAAATTGAAGGATATAGTCAAAAATTAACAAATATACTCACCGAAAAAAATGAAAAGGCGATTTAACTGTGCTTCTAAAAATTGAAAAAATAGTTAAACATTTTAAATATCAATTAGAATATAGACAACATTGATGAAAAATTTGAAAATGTATTTGAAGATCAATGACATTAATTAGAAATTGAAGAATAAATTTGAAAGAGAAGAAAATAGTTAAAAATCGAAGTAAATGATTAAAGAATAAAACCAAATTTCGCAGAAAATATTTATTACTGAAGAAATTAATTAAAAGTAACTAGTTTAGAATAATTATAATTGAAAGTTAAAGGAAATAATTATAGAATATAATTGAAATTTGCAGAAAACAATTTAAATTGAATTAATTGATTGAATGTGATAAAAAAGTAATTTAGTTGATATTAAAAAATATAATAGAAAATTAAAGAAAGTAAAAAAAAAATTGAAGTATCAATTTGAAACGGATGAAAATAATTTAAACTCGCAGGGAAAATATTCTAGAAACAATCTTATTTTACATTTTGTTTAAACACCAAATTGTTGAATATGTATACGCATTGTCTTAAATTTCCAAATGGTCGAATATCCATTGAAACTTTCGACAATATTCGTCAATTTTGAGAACCTCCAAATTAGCCATTCGACCATTTGGCGATTCGAAAATTTTGAAATTATTTGGATTTTTGGGGATAATCCGCATGCGATCAACACATTGCCTGAGAAAGCAGAAAAATCACGAAAAGACAAACTCGAAAGTCACTTTGTCAGTAGCTGCGATCAGTTAACTAACGGAACGGTGGGTCTTGGAACATAAGCAAAATCACAAATCCCTATTCTGAAACCGTTTAAGAATTTGAGGTTTATTTATCCGAGGAGTCCTGTCATCTGTTTGTATGTGAGAGTAAAATTATTTGCAGCTGTTTTTGGAACAATAGAAAGTCGAATTTTGGATAGGAAATTCCAATCGGAAATTCCGTTGGAGATTTCCGCGGGAATTTCCGATCGGAATTTCCCGGGAGTGCTTTCTCGTGAACTTTTCCACGTGGGGAAACTGTCACGAGTTGAAGACAAAATAATTAAATTTTCTGCCTATGAAAAAAATGTAGTTTTTTGCGATTATCTTGAAAACCAATAGAGATAAATAACTTTGTGCATGAGAAAAAATATGCGCCTTAAAATTTGTTATTGTGATATGATATGATATTGTTATTATTTTTCATGTAATGAAAAAATTTATTGAACTCAAGTTTCTCCTTAGGCAAGGTAAATATATTCTCGTATAGCGGCTAATTTTACCTCAGAAATTTTTTCTTTGCAAAGTAATTTCTCCTACGATTTTCTTGTGTTATCGTCTAAACTACGAACTTTTACCTCTGATAAAAAAACAAAATGGCAGATGCTTAAATTTTTAACCCTATTTTTACAACTTAAATGGTTAAAAAAATAGGTTAAATATTGATGGATAATTATTTCCGTAGCTCATACCAAAGCGGCAAATGCATATAGAAGAATCTTTAAAAATTTGAGCGCAATCGGACAAAAATGTTTTTAAGGATGATTGATCTCATATTCTAAATTCGCAGAATCTATCAAACTTTGAGAATTAAATAATAATAATTACAGAATTATCTAATATATCTAATTTATTTATCTAATATTAAAAGTTCTAATGTGGTAAATTTTAATGCAATTTAGAACCTAATTTTTTAGAAAAATGCCATTAAATAATTAATTTGAAGAATTTGCACTTTTTAATCTTCAGATTTGACAACGTTGCTTGGATGCAAGGTGTAGGCAAATATTTTTTTTCAGATGACCCTGCTTTGACATATTTTTAATTTGATGACTAAATTATAAATATAATTATAAAGTGGTGTTTTACACAAATTAAAAATAATATTAAAATTGATTTCACCAACTTTTGAAAATTTGAGATATACATTTTTCAGAAAAAATTTGCTGTCTATTGTTCTTTAATTATTAGTGAAAAATAATAACTATTATAAGTATTAAACAAAATTTTCATCAAGTCAATTTTTTATGAAAAATTAAAAACCGGGTATTTTAAACTTTGGTTATTTAATATGCAAAATTTTTAATAAATAAAATTTATTTTTAATAAAAACATAATAAAAACGGTATTTTAATCAAAACATTTGTTCAGTTGAGCGATAATGCTTTAAAAAATAGCTTGAAAATACAAAAATCAGGAAATTAAATAGATAACTAGAAATTCAGGGTTCTTATTGCTAGTTTCTGATTTATGGAAATAACCATGAAAATGTGATAAAATTAAGTTCCTGATTAATAAATACATACAATTTTTTTTTATGTACAAAAAAGTGAAGTTAAGATTATAAATTAAAGAAATTTATAAACATGTTTTTGGATCTAATTCTTTTTTAACCTTTTCCCCACTTCTAAGAGCATGAAGGAACACTATTTTCTACAAAGTTTAATTTCAATAGTCATGTTCACTAATTGAAATATTTAAAAAAATATAATACGTTTCAATTTTTACATATTTATTTCTTCTCCTAAAAGAAATGAAGAAGCCTGTGAAGAAAACAATATAATATGTTTTCTTCCACTCATGCACAATAACTCACGTTTTTTTACTCGTGCTTCGACCCGTTTATCGAACATTGTGCTCGTCAAAGAACTCGGGTTTTCCACCCTTGGTGCATAATATACTATTTGGAATAATGACAAAAAGTTAAACATACCAAAATAAATGATCAGCTACTACAACTGTCAACTGTTTCTCCTTCTTTTCAAAATCCACATTTAATTTAGATCAATTATCAAAATACTTTGCATAAAATATTTCTGCCAAAAATGCAACAGTAGCACATATGTATCCAACAGTAAATATATAGATAATTTGAGATTTTATATCAATTTCTTCAGATAGGTAAGAATCACTGCAAGTGACATTTGGATTTATTACAGTCAAAGATCTATTGAACTTTTCAGTTTGCCATTTAGCAACAAATCCAGATTCTATCAATCTCTCGATTAATTTATCGAATATCCTAACTAAGGGAGATCCAGCTTCCATGTTCATTCCCGATGTTGTGAATCTTAACGGATCATTTAAAACTTTTATAACAGGCCGACCGCAATTATCTATAATATCCTGAACTTTTGCTTCTGCAACTTCCGATCGTATTGCACAAGCTACATTTTTCATTGTTGGCAATTGTGAGAAGCATGTTTCAGCATCCAACGTTGTGTTAGCCTTTTTAAGTAACTCCTTTGCATCATCCTCTGCATTTTCATTAAATGCATTGTAATAATCTCTGCCCATTACAGGCAATATGTCAGAATATATAACATCACTTATATTCTCTAATTCTGGTTTCAGATCTAGTTTCAAACTATTCTCTGCAATTAATGTATAAATGAAAGAAGCCTGTAGCATACAGGAAATAAGAATGGCTGCAAAGACAATTCTTTCGGCAGGTTTCTCAGGCTCGTTGGGAGCTGTTGTCCCAAGCAAGATTCTTCCCACCTGCAAAATATTTAAACTCGGAGGCTTGTATAGAATATAATACGATATTGCCCATGTAAATATAAACAAAACGATAAACACAGCAATGTTAATTAAATTGTAACTGTTAAACGTGACATGAGCCTGGGCTCGAAAAATTGGAACAGCTATGGAAACCTTGGCGAATTTGGTGCTCTTACTGTGCTCATAAAAATCTTCATAGCAAGCACTGTATCTCCCATTCTCAAAGCCCATAAAATCAAGTTCGTTGTGCATCAGTTTATAAAGAAGACCTGTGCTATTTTCTTTAGTGCAGGCAAGACTCGAGCCCCAGGCAGATTCTTCAGTTGGTGCAACCCACGAGATGTTAAAATGCATCAACTCTGCCAAAGTTTTTGTCAAAGGTATGTCAGAACCATAAACTTTGCTTAATTCTGAATTATTATCACGTTCCAAGTGAACGAAAGGAGGAACCTCGATTAATCCTACTTTCAAGTTGTAGCCATGTAAATCACGAGTCTTTTCCGGAAACCAAGAAAATAAATTAGAGTAATTGTATTGACTGTATGTTTTCGTAAATGGGTTATACGAAACTATGGATGACAGTTTTGCTACTGGGTTATTTCTGATTAAATGTTTGGTTTTCGTCAATTCAGAAAATTCTACAATTGTAGTGTCCAAAAATCGTTTCTTCCACGTGTGGATTAAAAACTGTTTGTACGAGACTTGAGCTTGTTTTCGGGAAGCGCATATTAAACATCTGGGGCGCACTTTAGAACCAGAGTGTTTCGTAAGAATCTCAAATGCTTGGTATAATTGATCCATTACTTCTGACAAATGAAAAATCAGTACCATTGATGTTCGAAAGTTGGTAATTAAGGTTTTGTTGCTAATTGTCGAGATGTCTTTGAGACTGATTTCTAACACGGGTATATTTTTTGATATTCTTTGAATAATATTTTCGGCAAATGCTGACTTGTTTGTGTCAGTGAAAACAAGCAATATTTGATACTCTCTATTGTCATTTTTTATGTATGTTATCAGATCATCTAACCAGTCAGTTTCTTTTGAACGAGCTTCGCAGCATAATCCAAAAGCCAAATAAAAAATTGTTGCAGAAAAAATTAACTGATTCATTTTCAAGTATTTGAATTAGTCAAGAAACAGATCTGGAAAATAAATAGAATATTTAGTGATTTAGTAGTTGAGAAACTAAACTGAATATTATAAAAGTAATTAGTAATTTGTGCAAATAATACAAGCACACAAGTATATGGCCAGAATACTACGCTGTGTATTATTATGTTAATTATTTTATTATTATTATTATTATTATTAATTATCAATAATACATTCTACTCGTACACTAAATCTGAATCTAAGTCAGAATTGCCAGTTGGCTAAATTTTTACTGGCATTCTCACTGCTCAAGAACACGAACAAGTATTACACATTTTTTTTATCCGGGACAATATCCTATTGCATTTTTATGTACTTTTTATCGCTAAATCATAATTCAAAATAAAAATCGTTAAATTACACTGAGAAAATAAGCCTTTAGCCAATTTCTAGGTTAAAGATACTCGGAACAAAACAAACAAGATATGAACGATCACAACCGAACTTCAATGTTAACAGTAGCCTTTAATCGGCTACAATAAACAAAGTGCTTTGCAGGTGCTATATCAACAACCTTTCTCTGCTACCTTTAATCAAAATTGGTTATATTAAGTCAACTTATTTTCTCAGTGTAACTACATTTTTTGAGATTATATAAAAAAACTACTAAAAAACTAGAAAAAGAATCTAAAAATTATGTTCATTTAATTCCAAAATTTTTATAATTATGAGGTTTTGCAATGATTTTTACAGTTAATATGTTAGTACTTTAATAAATTTTACAGTAGAAGAGTTAGATGAAAATGCGTCAACAACATGCTGACCGATTGACCCCAAGCCCTTCACCCCAAGCAAGATTCTAATAAAGCTGTGGAACTTCATAAATCTATTCGCTTTTTAGGTTCGTGTTATATCAAAAACTTATATCTGTACGAAAATTGTTTAATTTTACGCATATTTTAAGAAAAATATTACAAAAATTTTGTTTTTGAAAATTTGCGAAAATTTTATTTTTTTTTATTTTTGAAAATCTTTTATTTTTGACATTTTTGATCCGAAAAGGCTGACTAACGAACATAACCTTTATTTTTGTACCATTAAAAAGTGTACTAAAAATGAAGTCAATCCAAGAATTTTACTCAAGTTATCCTTCGCTAACATTTTTTCTACAATCAGCCAGACAGACAGACAGATACTTGCATAAAACCCATTTTTTGGTAATCAGGAGGTTTTAAAACGCTAAGAAATGTAAAAATGAGCAAAAATTCAAAATCGCACAAATTTAATACCTTCTCACTTGAGATGAGAATTTTTTTATCTTAAAAAATTTAGCTTACTTGACAATTTTGACCTTAATTTCTGATTCATGGAAAAAAAATAAATAGAAACACACCAGCATAGTGCTCATGAAAAAAATTGTTTTTAACACTTTTTTGTATTTTTAAACATTTTTCTTAGGTTTTCTCAAAAAATTTGGTGACTGCCCGACATTTCTGACATGAAAGTCTGGCTTATCGAAAAAAAATATAAAAGAATATACTGGGATAGTGTACTGGAAAAATCAAAATTTTTAACTTTTTTGTGTTTCTGGGCAATTTTTGAGATTTAAAAAAAAATTTACTCAGTCTGACAAGTTTAACCTTAAATTATAATTCAGGGGAAAGGTAGGAGTAAAAATTTTTTTGTTTACCTTTTTTTCGTCTTTGTGCAGTTTTTCTAGATTACCTCAAAAAATGTATCCAGTCTGATAATATCGACTGTTGTTTCGTATTCAGCTGATCAAAATATGCGGAAATGCACAAAGCGTCTTCACTGTAACATTGTTTTTCATTAATAAAATGAATATAAATATAATGAATGCTTTAAGCAAAGCAAATCTAATAAAATAAATGCAATACATACAAAGTACCAATTTTTTAATAACTGATTTTAATAACTGATAACATTCCATAAATATTTAATTGTTCACTTATTTTACAACTCTATTTATATTCTGTGTTTTAAAAAAACAATATTTTGTTGAATGCATTAATAAAAACTAATATACCTAGTATAATAATACTGTTATACTTTGAAACTTTAAATATTGTTGTTTTGAAAAAGATGTATCTCTTACAAGAGCCAGAAAAAGTCTAATGTTTATACCGTACTGTCATCGGTTGAATATTATTGTGTAAATAATCATCGTAATGGTAATAGTTTTATGAGCGTGAAGATAATCGGTTTATGCATAATGAGAGATTAAAATAAGTAGATAAAGGTTTAATGAAAATGTTGTCCATTTTAATATCCTCCTCTTTACACAAATAATTTACATATATTGATTTGATTTTTATCATTTTTCTAACCCTTTTAGGATAATTTTGTTCTGAAAGCTTTTTGTAATATTAGATAATTGGAAGTAGCTGTGCGGCGATGTGTAATTGGGTGATAAAAATCTGAATAAAAGTAGAGAAACTTCTTAACGCTTTGTAAAAAAAATTAAAACAAGAATTTAATAATGTCATTGCACTCTTTGTATTCCAAGGATTGTATAATAAGTTTCATTTTATCATGTAAAAAGAAAACATTTCTAAATATAACAATGGCATTGCCCTTTATTTGACAAGTTACATTTTAGTATGTAAAGAATATCAAATGGCGAATAATTATAAATATAACAATGACATCGCCCTTTTATTCTAGAATCTTTACCAACACATGCAATAATGTCATTAACCTTTTATTTTAGAACCTACACAATATATATTTAAGAAACGAAAATTTATTGTAAAATATATGACGTCAATTATTGTTAACAAATTTTAGAAAAAATACTTATAATAACACAAAACGATGACTTAAATAACACATAAAAACAAAGTACTTATTATTATTATATGGAAATTAATCTAATTAAAATTAAGAATTAATCCAAGACTAACTTTAAATTCATAATCAACAATCATAGTAACGGTTATAATTAGTCTCGTAACAATCTTAAACAAGTTTTAAACAGTTTTAATTAGTTATATAAACTGTTTAAAATCTGTTCTAAATAGTTTTAAACGAGTTCTTGACCGTTTGCAACTAGTTCTAAACGATATTAAAAGAATTCTCAACAGCTTTTTAAAATTTCGAAACAGTTTAAACTAGTTCTAAATAGTTTTAGATAGTTAAATTGAAATAATACAAAGCAAAAAAATACTAACTTTAGATTTCACGAATTTTATCTGTTTTTTGTTATTATAAAATAAAATGACTGAATAAATAAATAATTGCTCTGTACTATCCACTATAGTTAATTTTATGTTTCTCTTCAAACTATATTTTACTGCATTATATTTATAGAATGTAACACAAAAGATGTTCCTCAATTGAAAAATCGAAACGACAACTTTACATGAATAAATTAATTTTATCATGAATTTGCTCTGCTACATTTCTTCGATCCATTTAAGGAATTTATTTACAAGTTGACATAATTAATCATATTTCTACAACATAGTCTATGATTAATTAATTCTTCAATTTTAACAAAAGTGTAGCAGAGATATGGGAACATAATTTCTGTTTAAATTACATCCCATCAAAAAGACTTTGTATAAAGACGGATACTAATTAAAGTTTCAGAAACATTGGTTTATTGAATTCTATTTTTTCTAATGATACAATTATAACGACCTGTCAAAGTTTTCTAAAACTGTGATAATATTTAAATTTCTTTTAACTTATTAATTTGTTTTTATTTTAGTTTTTTCAATTCATTTTTTACGTTTTTAAAAATTCTCAATTACTTAAAAAAATGTTATATCGACTGTATGGCTATTCCACAAAAGTTTGGTTAACAGGATATCTCGAGTCAGAAACGTCTAAAACAAAAAATATAAACAAGTTATTAAAATGTAAGTAAGGTAAGTGCGCCAATACTCGATCAGCCCCCAATAGTCGATCAGTTTGATACAGTTTGATATAAGTCGATTAATTTGCGCTTTACATGTAATTTTTATTTGTTTGTTGTTAATTTTATTTGTAAAACTTATAAATACATTAATTTTTAAGTACTACGATTCATTTTTCTAGTTAATTAACTAAATAATTGTATTTCAAGTTGTGTGATCGACTATTGGTGCAAGATTGATCGACTACTGGTGCAAAAGGTTTTCAGCCATTTTTGACGCTGATCGACTATTGGGTCCCTAACCCCCAAAAGAAGGTCCTTTTTAAATTTGAATTTTAGAATAAATAACTTAAACTAAATAATTCGATTTCAACGGTTACGCATTTACAGATCTTCCACTACATAACTTAAAAAAGAAAATTCAAAATGCATAGTTCGTTTCGAATTTATGGAGTTTTATTGGAAAACCTTACTTTTTTTTCTCAAGATGTTGATTGACTATTGGTTCCATTACCTTAAGTGTCTAGAACAGATCGGTAGTAAAATAAATAATGTTCGGTAAAAGAAACAAAATTTCAGATTTTTTAATATTTCGATCCTTTTTTGGCAACTAAAATTATTTTTAAAAAACTACAAATTATTTTTAAATTATGATTTTACTTAACGAATTCTAGTAATCTTCAATAATAGACAAATTTGTAAGTTTCATAAACTGAAAAATTTTCCATTAATCTAAAACTGTTATTGCCATGCAAAAGTGTGTTAAAGCATTTTCAAGTTAAAATATTACTACGACTGCGAAAAAAGTGTCTCATTGATGTCAAATCTCCCCTGTGTAGTTTAAAAAAGTTTGAATTTTATCACTGGAAAAAGGGAAGAAGAATTATTATCTACGCACGCTTCAATCCTGATGGAGTCTGGTAAAGAAGACATTAGAGACGAGCAATGCCAAGTTATCCGACTCAGTCTTTCGACGGGTCTCGCAAACACTACTCTCTTTCTGCGCCAATTCTAAATTTGCACTCTGCTCGCTTAATATCTCGTCGTTGCGAGAAGCCGGCAATAAATCTCTGGATTCATTATCATAAATTGGCTCGACGGCCGACGTTGGTCCGTGATGTTGACGCGCCGAGTTGCGAGTCTCGGATAGGATGACAGATCAAAGGCGAAAAAAGTTCGATTCGCTCGTTTACTCACAAACTCTTCCTAAAAGTGTCTCATCCCTTTATCCCCTTCTCTTTACAAGTCACAAATCATATTTTATTAGTCATTTCTGATGTAATGCGATTCACTTTAATAACTTAATTTTAGTTATTCCTCTTATTCCTAGTCTTATAAATCAGAAAAAAGATTCACAGTTTCAGATGATGTTGGCTTGGAAAATAAGTAAATTTTAAAGATTTATTGTGATTTCTTATTTCATATAAGTTTACAGTTCTCAAAAAATTCAAATTAATTATTCTTCGCTCGATCATAGTGTTTTTATAAAGATATTTTATTCTTTTAAAAGAATAGGGGAAGGCGTGACAAGACCGGGTAGCAGGGTAAAATGGGATACCGTCGTATTTCAAAAACAGGGCATTTTTCAAAAACTCTGTAAATGCTATTTTGTATCTATCTTTAATCTATTTTAATGTACTGAGTGACTTGATTCATAAAAAATAATTCTCGGAATTAATTCTCGATTAAAATTATTTTAAGTAAATTGTGTGACTAACGTCAATTAAAAAAATTAATTTCAATTTAAATGCCAACTCGAATAAGTACAGCTTTTGACGAATGAAAATTAAGACAGGACCAAAGTTATGACTCGTTGATTAAGATTAATATTATGACAATTGCTAATTGGTGTAAATAAAACTTATGCCAATTCCAGTTTGGTATAAAACAAAATTATGTAAACTCTTAATTTAGAAAAACAAAAATTATTCCAAACTACAATTTGGTGACTTAATACAGAATAAGATTTTGATTAATTTGGATTTTAAAAATAGATTTAATAGATTTAATTAACCCGATCAGTTTAGTAACACATAAATCTAAAGAGATTAATACAAAATTGTAGATACAAAATTAATACTAAATAATAATAATTCTAGAGATGTCGAAAAATATATAATTAAAAAAAAAAAAAAAATAGACGCTGCTCTAAATGAAATTGGTTGTATTTTCTAAAGTTTGGACTGAAAGCATCTGCGCTGCATTTTAGTTTTCCTATTTTGCTGGTACTGATTTATCAGTTTCTTGTGATTCCCTGAGATGGATGGTGCGAAACGATATTCATCTATTTTGGTCAGGCTACACATTGTCGCAAGCTTATGTGATGAAGGAAAGAGAATCGCACGTGACACCAAAGGTACGCCTAACGATTTAAACGAGGAATGGCCTCTCGTTACTAAATTACTTGATGTCAGGGGGAATGACATTTGCGACAACGTTGAAAAGCGCCATTGCAATGACCTCAATCAAAGTACTTCTACCGATTTCCTTGAAAAATGTTTAAAAATAAATTGACGAATTATCATTTTTTAATAAACTGGATATTATGAAAATCAATGTTAGAGTAACGTTTTATTTCAATTTTCGGTTGTTATTTTTAGGAACCTTGAGATTTCTATTCCTGGAACGGTGGTGGAACCGAAAAAGAATATTGATGATGGATCGATTCACTTAGTTTAATATAGAACAATGCAAATTAATACACAACTATTAATTTAAGAGTATTTTTTAAACAAAAATTTCTGAGCAGAAATTAATTTCTGTTTTATGTTTGCAATTAAAGACGGTCATATACTGTGATTGTAAACATTATTATCTGTATAAATATAGAATGTTTCATAAATAATGAAAATTAAGTTAATAAATAAAAAACAATTAAATCCGGAATGTCATTTCACAATCTCTTACAAAAATAAAATACATCATCTAAATTAATTAACACCTAAGCAAATTTTATTTTAAAGGAATTATTGTTACAACCTACATTAAATTATAATTTTTTTCCAAACCCCTTTTGAGTGTTCTGATTTCACTAATCCATATCCCGAATGTCACCAACTCTCATCCCGAATCGTAACAATTCTTGTTCCATACTTAGTTTTTCTAAATTTCAAAATCACGGATTCGGTAATTATACACTAAATTTACCCCACTAATCCAAATTTCGGATTCTATCAACCAGGGACTGACACGAAAACCGAAACAAAATATATTTTATTTTTGTTTCGTTTCGGTTTTGAAAAACTGAAACAAAATATCAATTTAATTTTGTTTTGTGTTGAACCTGAAACGAAAAGGCTCTGAATTACGTTTTCGTCTCATGCCCGAAACGAAAAGGCTTTGAATTTTGTTTTCGTTTCATGCCCGAAACGAAAATCCGCTCCGAATTCCGTTTTCGTTTCTCATAAAAAAGACTCTAAATTTCACAAAAACAATTTTAAACACAATTCTTTTCTTGCAGGAGACGAAAACGAAATTCAGAGTCTTTTCGTTTCAGGCATGAGACTGAAACGAAATTCGGAGTTGATTTTCGTTTCGGGCATGAAACGAAAACGTAATTCAGAGCCTTTTCGTTTCATGCTCAATACAAAACAATATTGATTGTACATTTTTGTTTCGTCACAACAATTCAAAACAGAAACAGAATTCGGTTTTCGTGTCAGTCAATTTCCGTTACCACCAAACCTAATTTCGGATCCCACCAAACCCATGCACCGGATTTCAGCATTTCAAATTTTTACATCCTTCATCCCACCTTTCTCGATTCTGGCATTTCACGTATATGGGTACTACCAACCCATACCCCGAATTTCTTCATTTTAAATTTCAACATTTTGGATTCTGTTATTTTCTATTCTGGCATTATCGACACCACCAAATTAAATCCCGTACGACATCAAACCAAATCCTGGATCCCACCAGCCCTCAACCCAAATCCTACCAACCCATATATCGGATTTCTCTATTCCAAATTCCAATATTTCGGATCCTTCTTAATTCGACGTTACTGATCACACCAAACCAAATCCTGGACTCTACCAGTCTATTTGCCGGAACTCGCTACTCCGAAAGTCCGAATTTCGACATACTGAATTCCACCATTTCTGTTCCTAACAAACTAAATTCAGTCTAAAATGAGAAAATCGAGCATATGGGTTGGTACGACTCAGAATGAGAGTTGATGAGATCCGGGATGTCGGGATTCAGAAATCTATCATATGGGTTAGTAGGATCCGGAATTTGATTTAGTAGACTCGATAACACCAGAATAAAGAATAGCAGAATTCGGAATGTTGGAATTTGAAATGACGAAATTCGGGATATGAATTGGTAGAAACCTAGATGAGTGTTATAAGGTTCTCGGATTCGGTTTGGAAGACTCAGGAATACAGGAATTAAGATTAGCGGTATCCAAGATAACAAAATTTCAAATTATGATATCTGACACATGGGTTGGTAGGATTCAGTGTGAGAGTTGTTGGTATCTGTGATTTGATTTGGAAAAATCGGCTATGACTAAATATAGAATGAGAGGATTCGGCATGTCAGGGTTTGGAATGAAGAAATAGAGCACATTGGTTCGTAGAATCCTGGATGCAAGTTGTTGGGATTCAGGATTTGGTTTATAAGAATCAAAACTATTGGCGCGGAATATATAGATACGACGTTGCGGGATGTCATAATTTTGAATTATAATATCCGGCATATGGGTTCGTAGGATCCGGTACGAGGGTTGGTGGGATCCAGAATTTGGATTGGAAGAATCGGGAATGCCGGAATTAAGAATAGCAAAATCCGGAATGTTAAATTCAAAATGTCAAAATTCGTCATATCGATCGGTAAGACCCGGTATTGCGGTAATTTCTAATGTGCCAATAACCAGTGCGAAAAAAGTCAGTTGAGTCCCACGGTCGATTATATCTTCTTCGAATGACCCAATTAAGTCCCAGGTAATTTAGACACAAGTCCAGTTGAGTCTGTGCGTCATTAAGGTACAGGCCCAGTTAAGTCTCGGGTAATTAAGGTGCAGTCCCAGTTGAGTCAATTACAATAAAAAAATTTCAGTTAAGTTATCTGAAACTCAATTTTTTTTATTAATTTAACTACTATTACAAGATATTATAAAAACAAATTAGATAAGATCAATATCTACTTACAAAAGAAATTTTCCAATCTTATAAACCAAGGTAATGCATTAGACGAGCCCTGCCGGGAGCTCAGTTCTACGCTAATGAAACGTAGCAGAAATATCTCGGTCGTTTAATTAGAAGCAATAAACGGAAGGAGTTCAATTGCCCGGTGTATCCCTGAAACATCACGGTTCTGCAGTCGTTCGCCCGTCTAGCGAGTACCAATCCTCTCTTAGCCATATCCTTCCTGGAACTTCTACTCTACCTTTCTCTCTCTCTCTCGTCTTCTGCTTCGCAATCGCCACCTTGAGTTTCCTTTTCGTCCATTCCAGAACTCTCACCTCTTGAGAAGTCGAAGATCTCTTCTATAAGAGCCATTTCTCGTGTATAATTCCAACTCGGTTGCAGGCTACAACATTTAGGCATGCGTTTCTTCTTCCCTCTATACGTCCCAGAGGATCAGGAGATGAGGTCGCTTCAACGATGTGCAGATACCCTCGGTGCACGATAAGTGTGCTTGTGCTTCTGCAACCGAGTTAACTTTTCATAGGGACAACCGAGATCCGGGAAGTCTTGATAGGGTATGCACAGACGACTATGTGACGAGACTCCATTACAGGACCCTGTAGGCTTGAATTCAAGTCCTTACTATGCAAGACCACAGTGATCAGACACCTCGTACACATCCTCTTGGGAACCAGCAGAATCCTGCTTCTTCTGCGATACTATAGTCTTTGATAAATTATGTCTTAGTTCATTTTAAATATGAACTTCTTGTCTCCATGAGAGTTGCCCAAGGAGTTCATTCACCACCAAACTGCTTTACACTTGAATTTTTATTATATCAACTTGTAAATTAACATCCTTTACAGCTAAAATAGAATTATTGCTGATTAGTAAGATAATGAGTTAGTCCTTAGAATTATCTTAAAAGAATATACACATTTTTTTTATAACTTCTTTTCAGTGTATTTAATCCTTTAGCTGAAAATAGTCTTATGCTCAGGAAAGTTTCACGATCTTATTCAATTTTAATAAATTTCCCTTGAATGTTGCTATTTATGTTTGAAAATAGTTGTGAATGCTCGGGAAATTGTAATTTATAAGTAAATAAATTACAAGTTTTACAACAAATCTGAATAATCTTGAACCTATTACATAATGCCAAATTTGTGGGAATTTAAAGCATTATATTCTCGGCAACAGTTTAATGGCGCAATAATGTAAATCTAAAAATTCGAAATGTGGATCTTCAAGCCAAATATTTCATTTGGACGACGCGACATATAAAACTTAGTGTGCGTTATGATTCAATATAATTTACAAAAGCTCTTTTTTAATTTAAGGCAAAATATACAAATTCGTATTAAAATACATTTATTAATTTTCTTATAACATGCAGTTAATTAATTATAGGTTTAATATTGTTTAAACTTCTCAATTATTTTAGGATCATGACGTAACTAATCCTGGACTCAACATCCCGGATTCCATAATATTAATTCTAAATACCGGATTTCATATTCCGGATTCTACATATCTCGTACTTTAAATACCGAAATCCAAATCCCAGATTCCTCATTCCGGGTTTCAAGTCTCAGATTTCCTACGTTTTATTTCATTTTCAGGATTCCATATCTTGAATTTGATAATCCGAATTCCGAATTTCATATCCCAAAATCCAAGATACCATATCCGGAATTTGATACCCCGGATTCCACATGTTGGACCCTATTTACTCCGCATCCCAAATTTCGAAATCTGGTCTCAACATCTCGGATTTTCTATATCGAATTCGACAATTCTGCTTTCAGAATTCCATGTCCCGGATTTCATATTCCGAATTCTAAGTCACTAATTGGATATCGCGTACTGCACAAATCCCGGAATCCATATCAACGGTTTAGAGTGTAATCCTGGGTATCGTTATTCAGGTAAATTTTTTTAATGAGAACGAAGATTTTAAAAATAGAGAAATTTACTAATTAAAAAGGTGATCTCTGATTTTACTTCCGCGAATTGACATCACGAATTTCAAAGCTCCAGAAATGGATATGGATTCCGAAATGAAGATTTTGCGATTTTAAATCTGTATTTAATAAAACATGACATAGAATCCTGAACCTAGAAATCAAAACGTAAAGTGTTGTTAAAAATCCTTTTGTTATGGTGGAATAATACTGAATGTTTGAATTTGGAAAATGAGATATACTATATGGAATTTAGAAATAGGCATTTGAAACTCGCAATAAATTAAGAATGATTAATGATTAAGAAAAACGTGAAGTAAAATTAGAAATGTATCCAAGATTTGGGTTGTCCAGATAAGTAATGTAGAATAAGGAATCCTGAATTTGAAAATGGGAAATGTGGAATTCTTGATGAGTAATTTGGAATATAGTTAAAATTCGGGATGTGGAAACTGGAATATGAATTTTGGGATATAAAATTCGGGATTTGGATTTCAGTTTTATGAGTACGTGATGTAAATTCAGAAATGTATAATCCGGGGATGTGGAATGTCTTAATTAAAATACACAACTTACGGGTTGTTTAATTTAAATTGTGGAAACCGAGTTGTAAAATCCGGGATGTGAGATTCAGGACCTGGATTCTGAGATTTATATTCCAGAATGCGGGTTCCGGGATTTATAGTCCAGAATGTGAATTTCGGGATTTGCGATCCAAGATGTGAATTAACGAAATTGTAATCCAGGACGTAAAATACAGGATTTTTAATGCGTGTTAAAGAATACACATGAAAGAATCGGGAATTTGGCACTCTGGATCTTTAATCTAGAATGTGGAAGGAAAGTTGTGTAATATAGGATCTGGATTTAATATTGATTCCGGAAAAAGTTACGTAATCGACCCTCCGCATCAATTGAAATATCAGGGTATTAAATAATTTATATACTGTGAATGAAGTTACAAATTGAATAAAAAATATTAATATCAAAGAGTTGTTTCCTTCCATTGTAGTTTATTAGAGAGAGAAAATATATGATCATAGGAAGGTCAATTGGAATAAAAACTCCAAATTTTTTTTCGTCACCAAGCTACTTTTCGTCGACGTGGGTTTGTCGACCTCATCAGGCTGTAATATTTATTGCACACTTCAAACAAACAGTTATACAAAAATAAAAAAACATTAAAAAACGAAGGTTATAATACCTATTTGTTAAAACATTAAACACTTTGTTTTAACATGTCAAAGATTAAAATTAAAATAAAATTAAAAGGTTGTCAAAAATTAAGAGCGTTTTTAAATTATAATCTCTTCGTTTCATGTCAAGCAACGGTGGAACGATAACTAAAGTTCGATGCGGAGAATGTGACAAAATATATATATTAAATCAAAATACAGTCGACGACATTTATAAGTCAATGAACTCAAAGCAAAACGAATACACAAGGGCCTAGGAATGTAATCTACTGGTCAATGGAAAGTAAATCTTATTCAACGAAAAGGCATCTTCTTTTTTATTAATCGCACCTCGATTAGACTTGATATGGATCATTTCAGAAATTCTCCTTTTTTTCCAATTTGATTCAAAATCAAGAATAATCGCATTATCCCAATTAAATTCATGGCCGCTTGAATCCCGATGGTAACACACAACAGAGTCTAAATTTTTTTTGGTTTTATGTTCGTTAATAAGTTCCAATAAAGTGCGTTTTGTTTCACCGATATAAAAAACATGAATAAAAAATATGTTTCCTATTATAAATTAAATGTATATTTAAAAAATTAAGTAAAAGTTACAAAAGTTTGTTTATAACAGAAAAATGTTGCCTTCAACAATCGGAGTTGTGAATTGATGTATATACTATAAATCACCTAATACTGAAATCTTAATTTAAAAAACATTTGATTTCAGTAACTGAATTGCAACGACTATAAAAACAATATGTTGCAGTTTGCTGTTCGCTTCATCTTTTCTTTTCCAAAGTAAAGGAATATCACCTTCATCTGAAAATGAATTCTTTTTGTAATTAAAATAATAATAAAACAGGATTTAAATTCTAAAGGGAAGCTGGTGGAATATAGCTTAACGGCGAAGATAGCCTGGACGGTACATTAGAGAGGACTTTAATTACAGGCGGCAAGCTACTATCGTAACAGAAATCGTAGAAGGAAGCAGTAGCTTGGAACTCGAAACGTAAGGTCAGTCTCGTGAATGGTCCCTCGACCCGGTGCTATATTGATTCCCGAGATTGTCCAGCTCGGTTAGGTTCTGGAAGACCCTAGGGTGTGGTGAGAGGATGTACTTGGCTCGCGAGACACGTTCATTGTCTCTTCTCCTCTCCTTTCTTTGGTGACCCTTCCTTCATAATCATCAACTACCTTGCGTCTCTGACGGTGGAATAGTGCCAAATAAAAAGGTCGGAAACCCTTCTTCTCACCCAGAATTAAGAAATTGCTCCTCATCGTCCGCTCCTTATTTTTGCTTCAGCTGACTTAAACGTCCCCATTTTATTTAAAAACATTTATGAGGTTTCTAGAAATTTACATTAATTTACAAATAATTTTGCTTGGTTAAAAATATCTTTGTAGGCCCCACGTTGGACGCCATTTGTAATGATTCTATGTAATCCTTATGGGATTTATGTGCCATTTTATTGGCTAGAAAATATCAACTTCTTTTGAATGTCATTTATGAATGAATGTGATGAGGAGTTATGAAGAAAAAAAGTACTCAATTAATAAGAATATGTAAATTTAATGAAATCAAATAATCATTGGACATTAATACAATCTTAATTCCTTGAAACAATTTTTTTAGTAGTTCTGAGAAAATAAAGATACATAAAACTAAGGTCTATTCATACCAATTTACATTAACTGAAACACTAAATTCGCACGAATGAAACCTGATTTAATAGCAGGGATCAAACTATTCTTTAATATTTCAATTTCCCTTGAACATACAATTTTAATTTCACTCACCAATCTCAACATCCACAGAACGATCGCCGATTCCAAGAGATTCACACCACTAACAAATATTCACTTAAAGTCTCTATTTATTTTCAAAATCTTCAGGATCCTCAAAGAGTCAGGTTTCACCAAAATTTGTAGATAGAGTGTAGGCATCCCCACACTCAAGCACACACCAGAAAGAAACAATAAAAAGCGTTTTGAGGAAACTCAGTTCCAGTCAAATTAGATTAAAATAAATTTTGATGAGAGGTAATGAACGACCCTCTGACCAGTCGGAGCGACCAAAAGCCAATGAGTAATCATCGCCCTACTCTTGACAAAATAGGCGGGTTCCTTCTATTCCCCATTTTGCTATATACCCATTACAATGTCAAATAGAAATAAACTAGTTTCACAGACAACATTTGATATAGATCGATAGTTTGGAAAGAAATAAAGAAGAAATAAATTGAAAGTTCTCAATATATTATATAATAGCAGGGAATGAATTAATTATCAAAGTCCCTGAACAGTGATTCGATGCGAATATTTGGCAACAAATGGTATCGGGAATCCAAAGTGTCAGTGGTAAATTTATAGACACTCAAAAGAAGTCTGGAGTTCCTTTGGTGCAGCATGGTCGATCGAGACAGCGGATTCCACTGGCCCAGCCTTACCTCTTTCTCCCTTTCGATCTCTCACCGAAAAATAAATCGCGTCGAGCGGCAGTCGATGTAACGGGGGAAATTACGAGCGTAGATTCGGAGCAGAGAGACAAGACGCACATCCTATGAATAATGGATCGTACCTCTCGTGGGCTCATTATGCGGGGTGAAAGGGTCAAGGGCAGTTTTATATGTGGAAACATGGACAAGGCATAACCAAGTGCGGTCCGATAGGACTATCGTTCTGGTCGTCGTCGCGGCGGTTCGGTTCTTGCCGCAAAGCTCTCGCCGAACTAACAGAAAGAAAGGGACGAAAGGAGGAGAAGTATAAGTAGAAGCCGAGGAAGCTGCAGCAACACACCATACTCGGCGTGTTCTGCAGTTGGTCGGATCGTAAATATCTGGTGAACGCGATGCTAATCTGAATGCAGATGTGCCCTCGCTCTTCTGTCCACCCGACGATCTATATGAAGGGCATAACGTCGTCCGAGAATGTAATTGTGTTCTCCAGTGCCACTACGGCCCGTTCTTTCGACTTGCCCAGTCCGACCTCTTTCAAAGTAGATCTTTCAAATTCCACCAGTTCCATATGTCCTCTATACAGTCTCTCTTCTAATTTCAGCTTCATATTAACTTTCCTGAAACACAGGCGTATGGCTAGAAAAATTTCAATTAAATTGTTGGGAATACAAATTTTTAGAGTATGAAATGAATTTTGAATAATATAAAATTGAATGTGATTAATTATTTCTGTAGAGGATCAGCATACTACACAATTACTGCGTATTTATGGTGAAGAAGTAGATCAATTAATTTTTTAGACAATTGCCTGGACAACAATTGTTAAACGCATCTAATACTGTACCCATGAAAAATTACTTGAATATAAAAGTATGAACATGTAACGGATATTTGCAAATGTTTAAAATTTGTAATTTTAAGATAACTCATTCAGGAAACTGAGGATTTTACGCAGTCAATTTGGTAGCAGATCAGAAATGTAATTTAAAATATCAATATACATTTTCGTATCTAGATATCCTTCATGTGATATTACATAGTTCTTATGTAATGTAAACGCTAAAGTTTATGACAAAATAGAAACTCTTCAATTTCCGTTTCTCAAATATCACATAGGGAAGGGTGGTCCCAAACCGACCCCCTAAAAGGCAAAAGCCAAAAAGGTGCCAAAAACTTGTTTCATTGCTAAGGTCAAATTTTTTTTCAGTAAAGGAATCATTTTTCCATGTTTCCACTGGTTGCCGAGGCTTTGGATATCATGAAGTGGGAGATACAGAGAGAAAATCGAAAATTGACGTTTTCGACAATCTCAAAAAGGGTGGTCTGAAACCGACCCCCTATTTTTATTGCAGGAAATAGCGAAAACAAACAAAATTTGGAACTTGTATTGTAATTTGAATTAAGAAACAACAAACTAGAATAAACTTAAATTACTTTTACTTTATTTAAATACATTATTTAAGGCCTTTTTCAGAATAAGAGTAAAAGAATTATCATTACAATAAAAAATGAGTGTTTTTAGTCTGATCTTAATTACAAGCTGTATTATCTTAGCTTAATTATTGTTATTTTATTAAAATACATTTGTAGGTATTATTTGGTAATTAAAAAGAATTTAGTTACAATAAAAATGCAAGAAAACTATAATAATAATGTCTTGCCGATCATTCATGTCAATGAAAGCGTTTAAATTTGAATATTGTGTATTAAAGTTGAGGCCACAAGCAACCAAAAAAACTTATACCTTGATTTTTCTAAACTCAATTCAACACTTTTAGCTTAAATTCAAGATAGGTCAAAAACAAAAAATATTATTGCAAAAAACTAATTTTACGTAAAATTCCGAGATACAATATTACCAAGAGATTATTACTTATGGTCAAAATGTCAGAGTTAGGAAAGTGTTCTTTTGATGATATTCACGATTTGTCTAGTAACACGATCTCTGAGAAACAGAGGGGGGTCGGTATGGTATGAGGGGTCGGTATGGTACCACCCTCCTCTACTAAATTCCACAACTCACAATTCAGAAACTGCAACGCAAATTGCATATCCAGAATTCTACATCCCTGACTTTCAATTCTGGATTTCACATACAGAATTTTGTATTGTGGATTCTATATAAAAAATCTTATATTCACGATTTTACATCCAGAATTTTTCTTCCATATCCCGAACTTATGATTTCAACATTATTTAATATTTAAAATCTGTGAAAAAATATAGGACATTTAACTTGATTGTAATATGTTATACGTTCTAATTACCCTTCTTAATTTTATAAATACAAATTAAAGTGGTTCAAAAATTAAAAAATTCCGAGAAATCGACTACAGATAAAAAATTACAATAGTTTTTTAATTTTTTTGATCTGACAATATTAAAGAGTGCCGCTTGCTATTAGAAATACATAGAAAAAGTGTACTTTTTTTAAAAATTGCGAAAAACTGTTCTTAATTTTATCGAAAAAAGCTCAGAAGTTTTTGAGACCTCGATATATGTTCAAAGTTGAAGAAACTGTGGATTATTATTATTTGTTTGCAAACTGACCCTCTCTAGGGGTGCCTTAAAGAACCACCCCTATACGTAAATTCAGAATTTATAAGTAAATAGGTCTAAAATATTATTTTCTTACGACGCATTTTTTATAAATTTTTTTACTTAACAAAATACAAGGCTCGCTACATTTTCAAATTAATTTTTAATTGTTCAAACAATTTTAAGTTGTTTAAACATTTTTTTCATATCTTTTGTTTTAATTAAATATCTTAAAAGCTAACAACTTTTTAAATAACGAAGGGAAAAACAACTTAATTGATTTAATTTAAATGATTGTTTAAACAATTAAAATTCTTTAAAATCAATAACTTCACTGAGAAAACTGGAGTGTCAAGTTAAGAGTGTCAAAATTTTTATAGTCCAAACCGAATCTCTGCGTGTTCAAGGTCACCATGTAGAGAATTAACTTAACCATCGAGAGGGTTAACTTGACAATCTATAAAGGTTGGTATTTTGTTTACCCTCAAATAATAGCCAGTTTCAACCTCCAGATAATAAAGCTGACAATCTATTTTTCTCAGTGTTTTTATTAAATTCAGCCAGAAGCATATACGGTTTTTGCTGATTTAATGGAAGAACTACAAAGAAGTTACTTATTTATAATTCGCAATATACATTCAATTGTTCAAACAATTTTAATTTGTTTAAAAAATTTTCTTTTTATACTTTCGAATTTAAATAATTCTTTTAATAGCTATCGATTCTTTAGTAACAATTGACAGAAAATTTGTTTATTAAATATTTTGTTTATTTGTTTATACAATGTAAATTATTGAAATCAACTTTTTATTAAGTTATGCTAGTAACATTTCGTTTTTTGCTTTCTGCATTAAAGAAATATCACGAATTTTTCCGTCCACAATTTTCAAGACTTTTTAATTGTTTAAAAACAATTTATCTTTTGCATATTTTTAGTTTTTACTAAACTTACAGAGGAAGCTTTTTAAATCTTTTTTATCTTTTACTTAACCAGAAAGTTATTTCCCTTAATAAAAATCATATAAGTTTAGAAAAAGATTGATATCATACAATATTATTATTTAGACTAGATAATAATATTTAATTATTAAATAAATAAATATATTATACGCAATATACTATAGTTCATTGATAAAAAATGAACGAATCTGGTTGATTCTGAGATAATAGGTTAAAGAGATTTAAAAAGCTTCCCCTTTGAGTTATTAAAGATAAATTAGTATATCCCTAATAGAATATGCGAAAAATAAATTGTTTACACAAATATAAATTTTTTAAACACATAAACAAAATATTTAATAAACAAATTTACTGCCAATTGTGACTAAAGAATCGACAGATACTAAAAAAAATGTGTATTTAAATTCGAAAATATCACAAAAATAAATTGTTTAAACAATTGTATATAGCGAATTATGAATAAATAACTTCATACTAGTTCTTTCATGAAAATGGCAAAAAACCACATAATTCTAGCTGTATTTAATGAAAAGTTGATTTTAAGGAATTATAATTGTTTAAACAATCATTTAAATTAAATCAATTAAATTATTTTTCCCTTCGTTATTTAAAAAGTTGTGAGCTTTTAAGACATATCGAGATTTTTTTCACTTCACAAATAATTTTTTCGTTTCTTACTTTATTTTTCAAAAATTTTAAGTAATTTTCTTCGTTTTCTACAGTTGCTTTTTTTAATTCCTAGTTATTTATCCATTTTTCAGGTGTTGTTCTTTAATTAAAAATAATGTTGTCATTTTTAGTTATCTTTTTAAATTTAAATTATAGTAAAAAATGAGTAATGCTAATTAATTTTTGACTAATTCAAACAAGGGAAAATAATTGACTTTCTTAGTCAAAAACTACTAGGTAAAATGTTACTAATTCTGTGGAACAATATTTCATCGCAAGATAATATTTACTTTTTATTTTTAAAATATAAAATACATTTTTAGCATTTTAAAATATCTAGCTTATGTCAATAGATTTTGCTCAAATCGAAATAAATTCTTTAAAATAATACTTGTATGGTATTAAAATATCAAAATTAGTTTTTAATTTGTTATATTTCACTCAATCCGTAATTATTTTGTATCAGATTGATTTAAGGATTAAACAAAATAACAATAAATTGAAAATTTATCTTAACATTATTTAACATTATGGTAAAAAAAATTAAATTCAGAAATTTAATTCTCCTACCCCCAAAATTTGTTCCAAATTGAAAAAAAAGTTACTCCTGTTTTTGATTTTGAAATCGGACAATATTTAGAGGTGGCTCAAAGCCCATGAAGTATTCCAGAGGTATTTTGCATGGGAAAAATGCACTTTTTCGTAAATTTGCATTAAAATAAAAAAAATCACCTAAATCATTAATGCACCGAATAAGTTCCTAAAAAGTGTTAAGGGCATGTGATGGATTATGACGTCACTGGTATAGGCAAAATTTGTCCGCAACTTTTCTCTTAAAATATTGAATATTTTTTCATGAAACTTGGTAGAATTACTTAAAATGTCATCATGAAGGTCTCTCAGACCCGAATTTGTTTAAATTTTGGCCCAAACTTAATTTTGGGAAATTTTCGAAAAATTGGAAACTTTTTTGAAAATCAATTTTGAGACAAAATTCAAACAAACTCGGGTCTGAGAGACCTTCCTAATGACAATTTAAGTAATTCTTCCATGTTTCATAAAAAAATATTGAATATTTTAAGAGAAAAGTTACGGACAAATTTTGCCTAATACAAGTGACGTCATACTCCATCACATGCCCTTAAGAAAACAGTATTCTATAATTTATTTATAAAATTGTTAATATCAACAATTTTTTTGCAATTTCAAAACAGCACCAAAATTCAAAAAATCCACAAAATTAATAATAGTTAATAATAATAGTTAATAATTCAAACTTCATTTTGTATATATAAATTAAATATATTTAAACAAAATTCTTTTTATTATTGTAAAATTTAGGAATTTTTCTTTCAAAATTGCTAATTACAAAAGTAATTTGGCCTCAGTGCACTGAGAGAAATGGATATTAAAACTTACTATCCTAGATATTAAAAAAAAATAATTTTATTATCTGGATATTAAGTTTGAATATCTAAATACTAAGTTTTAATATCTAGATGTAAAATTTTAATATCTCTCAGTGTGTTGGTAGAAGAAATATCCTATTCTAAAAAGAACAGACGTTGTGGTTAACTTCAGACGTGTAACTCCATTTCTGAGTCTCCAATTGATCAGTACATATCAAACCTCACTATCGATAGTTTTGAGTTTTGATTTTTTGTTTTGCAGACGAATTAAAATGTTGCAATTGAATATTGTAACTTCAAGTTTATTTTATAAAATTTCTTATAATGTTAGCAATCTAAAATAACAAAAAATGTTATTAAAATAATTAATACATAGAAATTAGCTTTGACCTTGACTTCCCTATACGAGAACCCTTTCGACCCACTTCAGAGGTGTAACACGTTTTATCGGGCTTCTGATTGGCTAGCAGATTTTCGATATTTTTTTTCAACAATAACATCACAGTTTAGACGTTTATTTGGAATATTTTTCAATTTATTTAAAATTTTCGTTTAATAAATAATTGCATTTTATTAAATAATAATCAATTAAAATTAAATTAAATTCTAATAATTAAGGAGTGATAGTTTAAGAAGTCACAGTGATTTTATTGAAGTTGTTAAGGTTATAGTGTTTTGAGTGAAACAATGTTTTGTTTACACATGGCATTCGTTTCTGCCAGGTGAGTAATGATAATAATATTAATAATCTTTTATTTCTTTTTATTTTATTTGTAACTTATTTATCTGTTTTTTAGTTCTATTATTAAATGTTTTTTTCCTAAAAGTATCATAAGTATTTATGTCTTTTAAGGTTTTGATATTTCTTTTTATTCTAATGCACGTAATGATTGTCATCGAATTTCTTTTCGGTCACGTGGAAATTGTGAAACTGGTAAGTTATAATAATTTTAAGTTCTTTATTTTGTTTTATTGCATGTTTATAATTTATTAACTTTTTAAGATTCTGTAAAATAAAAACATTATGCTTCCATGTTTAAAGTTATGTTTTTTGTTATCATTCTCCAGTTACGTAGTAATGGTTAGTGACAGGTAAGTAATAATAATAATTTTCAATAATTTTATTTGATTTTATTGTAAGATTCTAATTTATTAATCTTTTTTCTTAGTACATTAATTCAATAGTTGTATTTTCTTCATTATAGTATCATATTGATAAATGTTATTTGCGGTTAGGATGTTTGTTTCTATTGTAATTCAATAATTACATTATGTGATAATTATCATTGAAGATTTTTGACAAGTAATTCATTTTATTAAGTTTATTCATTAGTTTATTAAATAATTATTTTAAATTTATAAAATGAGTATAGTGATAATAAAGATAATCATAAAATAATTGTAAGTATAGTGAATAATAATAACTTTTTTAAATTTCTTTTGTTTCTAAATTTCTAATTTATTTACATTTCAAACAATTGTGTTGTTTATCATTTAGGTGCATTTTTTATTTATTAAATTAAAACTAATAACAATTCAATTACTTTTAATTAATATATTGAATTACTTATTATTGTATTAAAAATAAAATTATATTAATTCTATTAAATTATTATTATACTAGCCAAAAATACGCGCGCTAAAGCGCGCGAGAATTACGTTTTTCAATGGTTTCAATACAAAAATAAACTGAACTTATTTAGATTAAATTAATTATACTATCAAATTAAATTTTGTCAATTATTTTCATTTATTAAAATGTGCTATAAATTAACAAACACAAAGAAATTTTAGAGAATAACTCCGATTTTCTTCCTAAGTTAAAATTAAAAAGTTTCCATAGTACGTTACAAAAAATTAGAATATTTTTTTAAATAGTTTTTTGAACAAAATATTTTTTATTAATACAATTTTCTATGCAAATTTATTTTATTCCAAACTTCTATTGATATGAAATCTTTATTTTTTAAGTTTCTTTAAACAATACGAAATTCGATTAGTAACAAACCATTCTCAAAAATTTCTATCGATATAAATTTTAATTTTTCCAAATTAAAAAATTCTCAACTTCTATTAATTAAAATTATTTCAAACTTCAATTATAATCAAAATTCATTGTGATATAGGTAACCAAAGTTTTAAGATTTATAAATCAGGTTTAAGATTTTTAATTTAATTCAATTTGTAAAAGTGAAAGATTGAAATAATTAGTGTTTTTTAGAATTAAAATAAAAATGAGTTCATTTTATTTTATTTACATCTTTAACTTTTACAAATTAAATTATATTAAAAATTTTAAACTTGATTTTATTAATATGAATGCAAATTGTTTCAAATTTTAATTAGTTTACTCTAAAAACAAGTGTCTCGAAAGTGTCTTAAACTATGATATTATGGTATCTTTATTGTATCTGAGGTTCAAAAAGTGTATTAAAATAAGATATGTAAGAATTATAAATTATTCAAATTTGAATAATAATAAACTTCAATTATTATTTAAAACTTTTAATGGTTCAAGCTTCAATCAATTCATGTTAAAATTATTATAAACCTATAAATATTTTTTTAATTTTAACAATGCATATTTAAATTAGGAATTTCAAACTTTAGCCAATATTAAAATCTTCAAATTATAAAAAATGTGTATTATAATATTAAAACTTAAATTAATCGAAACTTTATGATTACAATTTCTACTATTTAAGTCTAAAAATATTTTAAAAAATTCGAAACAATGGAGCCTGAAATCATTTGCAAATATAAAAACTATTAATTTCAACTTATAAAAATTTGGAAATTTCAAATAGATTCAAACTTATATTTAATCCAAACTTTAATAAATTAATACTTGAATTTACCGATTCTAAATTTTTTATTGATGCAGACTTCTTTTCCTAAGAATTATTTGAAACAATTTAAAATCTTAATTTCCAAAAATTTAAATATTATTCAATTTAAACTTCTACGCTTAAAATTTTCAGGAATTTTTATATCAACCGAAAATATATTTAGTTTAACAAATGTACCTAAGTCTACCAAAAAAAGCAGTAAATTATAAAGACGGCATTTAAAAGCCTTAAAAAATATTGAAAAACTGTGCTCGCTTTCTTCAATTTAATTTTATAATATTCATTTCTATTCTTATTTATGTGTTGTATTCAATAAAATTGTAATTAAATCGTCGAATACATTGGAAACATTAAATTATTTTAAATTATTTATATCTACATATTTTTTCATTAATTTTCATATTATGTTTAAAGTGTTTTCAATCTTTATTAAAAACTGTAAAGTATATTAAAGTAAAACACGTATTTATATTTTAATACACTATTGTTAAAAATAAAATATAAATTTATTACTTAATTTAAATTTAAAATTCAGGAGAATTAATAAATAATTAAGTAAAATTATAAATCATATATAAAAATACATTTTTTCAAAAGTTATTGATTTAAAACAGAAAAACATCTATAACATCTAAACATCTTTTGATAATAAGAATTCCTTATTTTTAATTTTTTTACACAATTCAATTAATAACAAACTTTTCTTTAAAATTTTTATCAATATTTTTTCATTCTTCCAAATTAAAAAATTCCCAACTTCTATCAATTCAAATTGAAAATATTTCAAACTTGAATTAATCAAAATTGAAATATAACTAATGTTTTAAAATTTATAACTCATTTTTAATTTAATCCAAGGTAACAATTTTTCCAATCTTTCACCTTTACAAATTAAATTAAATTAAAAATTTTAAACTTGATTTTATCAATACGAATTTTAATTGCTTCAAACTTTAATAATTAGTATAAGAAGTATGAATTTTTAAAATTTTAGTAATATTAAACTTAAATTACTTAAAACTTTTAATTGTTCGAATTTGATTAATTCATGCTAGAATTATTATGAACTTTAAATATTTGCAAATTCTCACAATTTATATTTTAGATGTTCAAACTTAAACCCATATAATTATAAGAATTTAAAGAAATTTGGAAATTTTAAATCGATCCAAACTTTAATATAATTCAAATCAATTGATATTTCAATTTATCGATTCTAAATTCTTTTATTAATTCAAACTTCTATTAATAAATAGTTACTTTTCTTTAATTTTATGAAATTATTTTAAGTACTTGATTTTTGTGATCAGCGCTTTTTTTGTGAAAATTTTGGGATCTTGATCTTAATTTTAATGAATTTTTAGCCTGACGGGCTTGGCAAATCTATAATATAGTGAAAACTATATTTCAGTCAATCTTATTTTTTGTTTTTACAATTGAACTGATTAAAATTATAATTGATCCTAATTTGAAACCTATAATAAAATTAGAAATTAAATAAGTTTAATAATTCACCAATAAAAAATAAGCATTTTGAGATAAAAATACAACATTTATTTGGAGAAATTTAATTTGGTACTTATTTTTATTTAAAATAGAGAAGAAGATTTCAAATTAAAAAAAAATGATTAAAAGAGGAACAAATTATGAAGAAGGTATTTAAAAATCTTAAAAAATATTTGAAAACAGTGCTCGCTTTTTGCTAATTATATCATGATATTTCATTCTTTATTCTTATTTATATTGTCTTTTTTAGAAGTAATTAAAAAACGAAATATTATTATGAAAATTATTCATAGGTATATTATTATAAATTATAACATAAAATATTCATTAATTTTCATATTAAGTTTAAAATTTTTTGAATCTTTATTAAAATCTGTAAAGTAGCTTTAAATAAGACACGTTTGTATTGCAATACATTATTATTATATTATTGAAAATAAACTATAAATATTTGTCAAATGATTTACAATTTAGATTCAGGAGAATCAATAATTAAATAAATAAACTTAGAAATCTTATAATTAATATAAAAATACATTTTTTCAAAAGTTATTGATTTAAAACAAAAAACATCTATTGTGCCAAACTTCAGGTGTGGACAGAATGAAAGAATGAAAGAATGAAGTTTGCGATTATTATTATTAATGAGTAATTTAAGGCTAGAATGATTTTTTCTATTCTATTTCATGTGTTAATCGTTACTAACTTTCATTAAGAAAAAAATAACAAGCGCGCCGTGGCGCGCAGGTCGATCTCGTTTATTTAAAAATTGTCTCAAATTCGCCGAAATTGGCAATTGTTTCTGAAAGGGGTCATTTAGAAATAGAATGCCCTACATATATGAAAATGTTAAAAACGTGTTGATACTGTAAAAAAGCAAAGATTCCACTTTTTGAAAAGAGAGTGTCATTAGTGGGTATAATTAAGGTGGAGATTGTCGAAGAGAGGAAACTTTACAGTTTAAACTGAATAAGGGAGTGAGAGTCTTGTAGCAGTAGAAAAGAGAGGGATGAGAGGAGAGGAGTGGGAGAGGACAACTGCCCTAGATCACTGGACGTCTAGCAAGCAGAGCTGTGAGTGCAGATAAGGACCACCAGGACGACGTCCAAGATGGACGGCCGACCGGTCTCAGTCGCTGGGGCTTCTGGGTAGATGTAGAAGCGGTGCTGCTACCAGCAATCGTCTCCTTCTGGATACCCTCCGCATCCCTGCCTGAAGCTAGCTTCCTGGGGATCCTTATTTATATGCCGTCGGCCAGACTAACGCCCATTGTCCCATTTCACCCCGAGGTAATCTGCCGGACGCAAATCTAAGGCCCTGATCCTGCGGGCTACCACGAAAATCTATGACGCCCTTAATTTACGCAGATCTTCTTCTCACTGTTGTAGGAAAGAGAGGGCCATCTCTATCTTCCCACTCTACCGTTTCGCACCACCATCTCGCGAACTGCTGCGATTCAACTCGTCTATCCTAATTGGAATCCTCCTTCAACGACTTGATTTCCAACAACTAATTCTATCTTCACAACGTTTTACTCCTCAGTGTCAAATTATACTATAGAACTAATTTACCGTGCATATTTTTTTCAATTTTAAGAAATTATTCTAATATCAAACATCTCTAATAATTATTTATTTTTAGGAATTATTATGAATCTAATATGTTACATTTTTTAACAAGTACATATAATAGGGTAAATGTGGGTATTATCGTGGCTAAAGGTATTTTCGCGTTTATTGTTATTTGTATTAATATATTTCAATTAAGATGATTATTTGCGACTTGAAAAAACTACATAATAAATTTGATACCTAAGCAATAAAATGCGTAGGATAATGCAATCTTCTTTAATATTTATGTTTTATTAAATTAATTTTTAAAATCATCGTATGAATTTATGAAGGAATTTTCGTTTCTTTCGTTCTGAAAATGGCTTAGTAATGATCTGATTAATTCCTTTATATTTTACTTATAACATTTAAAAAAAATGAATTGTCTTTGTATATTCAGTTAAATATATCAATATTTTCAATTAATCTAATAAATTTATTAAAAAAACATTAATTTTAATTTAAAATTAATGACCGCGACGATAGAAACATGTTTTTTCGCATGTGCCTACAATATCGCGGATGTGTTCTGTTAAAGAATTGTCAAAATAACCTTCATAACCCCAGAAGTGAAGTCGTTTTTATAAATTATAGAAGATTTTATATTATTGTTGTAACGAGTTGTAAACCAATTAAAATTAAGGTAATAATAGTTAAATTCATAATAGAAATGTTAAAAATGGTATATTTACGTGAATTTTTAACCAAAAATGATATAGTAGTTACTTTGTTTTGATACTTTGAAAATCAAAACGAACCTAAGAACGTACTTACATCAGTGAAACAGTTCATTACAAAAAGAAAAAAATTAGTAAAGGTGTTTATTAATTTTTTTCTCAAATTACATTCTTCTTTATATGTATTTGCAGATATTTCTAAAAATAAAAATATGTAATAGTCATCTATCGACAAATATTAAATACAGATTATTCAATAATCTTGATATTTCAATGGTTATTCCTGCAAAAAACATGAATCTTATTCATTTTACTTTTTTTCAATTGTAATATTTTACCTTCTCAATAACAAGAAATTATTAAACCATCCGTTTTATTTAATATATACGTTAATATTCTCAACCGCGATATTTGATGCACGAAAATACCTTCAACTGCAATTCAAGAGCCGTGAAAATACATGCACTTGATTTTTTTTTTAAATCTTCTATTTAATTATTAAAATATAATTTTATACCATTGTCAAATTTTTTCAAAGAATAAATAGTATTAAATTTGTAATTAAAGCAAAAAATATCATAGTATCTACTAAAATTACTTTTCTAAAGCACTTCAAAGTTCGACTTATCTGAAAATCCGCGATAATACCCATATTTACCCTGGTTGATACAAATTATTTTCCCGACTCTCGTACAGAAAATATGTAATTCTTAATTATGGAGTAGACGGAAAATTGCAATGTCTAAATTATAGGAATCAAAATTGCTTGCGCCTGCGCACTTCGTGTAAAACTGCTCCCTAGGGAGTAAAATGGTCAGTGGGTGCGCTCCTTGTATTTTTTGTAAGATTTACCCGCAGGTAGCACTGATTCGGATTTATTACATTTTCGATATTACATCTGAGTTTAATTTTCTAGCATTATTCTCTTTCAGTTTTCGGTTTACAAAAAAACCTCTGAGTAAGAAGTTGCTAATTTTTTTTTTTTAGAAGATGGCATTTTTAACAAATAAAAATTAAAAAGTTGTCTTTAATTTCTGATACGCTTGACTGTCATCAAGATGTCCGCCTTACCAGGCACTGAAAAAGTTATGAAATCAAGGGACTCAAAAATATCAAAGTCCAATTTGTAATAATTGAATCAATAGCAAAATATACTATCAAACCGTAAAAAAAATTGAAACTTTCAAGAAAATCATTGAGTTTGAAGAAAAATATTTTAAAAAACGCTAAATGTAAATTAAAATTGAAGAAAGAAGTGGAAACTTATAGAAAATATAATGCAATTTTAAAGAAAATAATATGAAATCGAAAAAATAATTGAAAATTAAGAAAATAGTTGAAAACATAGTAGATGCTGAAATATCATTCAAATTTAAAGAATGAAATTGAAAATTGAAGAAAATAATTAAAAATAAATAAAAGTGGGATATTTACATAATACTTTTATAAAAGCTAGAAACTATAATTTTAAAAACTGCAAAATATAATTGACCTTTCAAGAAAGAAAAAAAAATAAATAAATTAATTCTTAAACAAATATTAAACAAGTTTAAACAAACAATTTAAAATTTACATTTTAAAGAAAAACATCTATATGAAAATTATGTGTATTTCGTAGACATCTCGCTTCCACGTAAGCAAAAAAATTTGATTTCTGATAGTGGAAGCAATAAATTGTTAATAATTATAAAAAACAATTGGAGAAGTTATTAAAATAAAAATATTTTAATTGCAAACAAAAAAATAAAAAACAAATTATTCTGCGAATTTATTATTTATATAACCACCCGACAAGTGCGATTTGGACTCGTTTACCGAGGGTTCCATACACGAACTTAAAAATGCATTAAAATGTGTTTACCTAATTTTTTTACAATTTTTAGGTGTTCGGCGGAACCCTTATAGCGAGACTCGTGCGTCCGTAGCCAAAAACCATCCCCCCCCCTTAACTTCTAAACTATTTGACCTAGAGGTCTGAAATTTGGTACACATATGTATTTTCACGTGTAGATTACACGAAAAATATAGAGAACATGATCTGGATTGATGGCCATAGCGTTGTCAAGGAGAAACTGCAAATTTTCGAAAAAAAAATTTTTTTTTCTCTAACTTTGCCATTATTTGAGCTAGAGGGCTAAAATTTGGTACACTTGTGTATTTTTGCATGCAGATTATGGAAAAATTATGTTTAGAAATAAAATTTAATATTATGAGGTCACAAAAAAAAAAATTCAAAAAATCACCGAAAAGAGGTTTAGACCCCTATGCTAGAGCTCACCCTAATTGTCCTACAGTACCCCTCAAACCAATAAAATTTTTATTTGTATACTCAGAATTTAAAAAAACGATATAAAACGCAATTGAAAATTGTTATCACTTTTTTTTCAAAATAATTGAAAAATTATGAAAAAAACAAAAACAAATTTTCAATCTTATACCAGGCTTGATCAAGGCTGTCACAGGACCTATAATCAAGACTGTTATAAGCCCTAAACCCCTATAAAAATTTCAGGGCCTCCCCCTAAAAAAAAAATTCTTGATTTTTATGTTATTTATATGAAATACAAGCCTCACTGAAAAAAATGTGTAGTCATATCAAAAAAAATTTTGTTGGCTCAACCAAATTGTTAGTCATAGCAACAAAAATTTTGTTGGCTCAACCAAATTTTTGTTAATATGACTAAACATTTTTTTCAGTGCTGCATGTACCCTTAAGCAAAAGTTTCATGTACTTGAAGGTAGAAGTATTTCCATAATTCGTACGTTCTAATTAATTTTCATAATCTGTACATAAAAATATACAAATGTATCAAATTTTAGCCCTCTAGCTTAAATAGTTTCAAAGTTATGAGGAAAAAACTTTTTTTTCGAAAATTTGCAGTTTTTCTTTTTTTGACAACGTTTTGACTGTCAATCCCTATAATTTTCCTGTAATCTATACAAGTGAAAATACCTATGTGTACCAAATTAGAGCTCTCTATTTGTTAATAAGGTACATCTTTGTTTCGTAAATGTACGGAACCCTAGATTTTGGTACGGGTGTAACTCGTACTTGCCCGATTTTTTAATTTTTTAATTAATTTAAACGTAAAAATACACATTCTGAAACTTTTTTCTTAGCAAATTGTCAATTTTTTTGAAAAAAATAATGTAGCTATTTAGGAAGAGAACATTTTTATTCATTTAAGTTTTAATTTTTCGAAAACAATGCTATTATAGCAGATATAAACCATAATTTTTATGGTTTTATAAAAATCTGTGTATAAAATTACATATTTCTACAAATTAGCAACCTTCCAAGATAATTGGGCCTCAGCTCCAGCTTAAGGGTATTTCATCATTTTTCAATATTTATAATTTTTAAAAACTAATTTCACCAACGTTCGCTTTATATTTCCTGTAATCTACACGTAAAATTACCCTAGAATACCAAGTTTTAAATCTCTAGATTCATTAATGTATAAGTGCTGGATAGGAAACATCCATCATTTGAATTCATCATTTCAACTCATTTTTACTGTTTAACAAAAATAAACTAAGTAAGAATTATGTCCATTTCGCTTTCAAGGAAGCAAGAAATTAATAATATATAAGTTAATTGGGGAAGTTATTAAAAAAAGAAGAATTTTAAATGCAAAAAAATGTAAAAATATGGATTATTTTACGCATTTTTGATCAATTATAAACTTAATATAGATCAATCAATTCGTTTTGAGATGAGGAATATGATTTTGTATTCAAAAGTTGTGCTTTTAGCATGAAAAAAAATTTTGGCACGAAACGATTTTTTTCGATGAAAAAAGGTGTTAAAAAGATTTGGTTGGGTATTTTTAAGAATCCTTGTGTCCAAATGAGCTTCATGAGCTTAATAAGTCATCCAAATTTCATTGAAATCCGTTGAAGCGTTCTCGAGATATTTTGTACACAAAAAACGCTATACACACACACACATACATCTGGACATTTGCTTACGAATGCAAATTTACGCTATTTTGATGAAAATAAGTCGATTTAGACTATTTTTGGAAAATCGAAAATCTTAACGATCACAAAGCTTCCTCTATGAGAAAGCAAAAATTATTAAAAATTTGTTTACCCCTAAAATAATTTTTTATTGTTTATTAATTACATTCTTTGACAAAGTATCCTAATTTTCATTGATAGTTTTTAAGCAGCACTTACAGTTTTATCCCCGGCATTAATAGATTAATATAATATAAGGGCATATCTCTGGAACCTTTAACTTTTCAATAAGAAAAAATATTTTATTTTTTTTTGTAGCACAGTATTGAAACTTTGTCTACATAAACTTCAAGTGCTAAGCTTTCAAATTATACAAATGGACAGATAAATCTAATTGTCTTCAAAAAGTTATAAATTATTTAAAATTACAAATAATTTTTAACCTGTAACAAAAAAATATTCAACAGGTGGTTGCTTTTTAGGATGAAAAACAGTTGAAATGAATTGCTTGAGGGGTTATCATTTTTAAAAAACGATAAGTTTGTTTAATATTTTCAATATTTATAAGAATTGTAAAATACTAATAGTAATACACTAAGAATAAAGGAATAAAGTTCCATTTTTGTGTGAAAATCAATCTCGAAATAAACATTAAAACTTAACCTTCAGGTTTTAATTAATGACAATTTCTGTGTGAAAACATTAGAATCGGCAACTTCAGACTTAAAAATTTCTTTCTAAAAAATTTCGGTCGATTACGGTCGACCGTAATTGATAAATATTTTCACATTATCATTGCAATAAAGTATTTTTTCGCAAAGCACATTCACACAATGTTAAATGGTACTCGTAAAAATATATGTAAGTACTTTTTGAATACTTTTATTTGATTTTCGTGGAGTATCACTCGTATTACGGTCGTTGTCAAATTTTGTACACACGTGTTTTCTGTTATTTAAATTAGAATATTTTTTTGAAAACACGAAGCACATCATTTTAGTATGTCTCAAAATAATTCTAATTATTTATACTTTTATTTCCCATAAACTATTTTGGTGTGCCTATAGTCTTATTCAAGAAAAATGATAAATATGACGATTACGGTCGAAAAGGTTAAAAGTGAGGGACAACTTTTAAAAACTCACAATAAACAAAATATTAATTTTCATGCACAAATGTCTTCACTGTTTAACTAACTTTAAAAACATGTGTTATCTAACTAGTAATTTGTATTAATTACAAAGTTTCAACGTATAAACCACTTGAAAGTATGGTTAGGGACAAGTAAACATTGTTAAAAATCGGGTGTTCAAATTGGAATAATTATTTATCTATTTAATAAATCAATGTGTACTCTTTTGGAAATAATTCATCGTATCAAATATTAATATTTCCAACAAAAGCCAGGTAAAAATTGATTGAAATTATCCAAATATATGCAAGGGACATAAAAGTTGAAGGTTCCAGAGATATGCCCATAAATTAATGACCTTATAATCATCAGCTATATTCACAGCTGCCTTTACCTTATATGTTTAAAAAATACAATCAAGGCAATTTAAATTCTAATATTTCAGACCTGAAAATCCCAACGTATTACCATTTTGACATTGGCGACAGAAATATTAGTCTACGTCGGCTTATGGAAACGGGAATGATCGTTCCTTTGGAATTCATCCCATAACGGGGGATATGTCGGACGTTGGTCCCGGGTCAAATATTAACGTCGAGTCCGATAATTGCGAAGTAGATTGTAGAAGGGTGCGGAGCAGCGTTGGCGGTACCGCGATAGCATCTCGCCCTCTCCATAAATATGTCGCAGTGAGCTTAACCCCCTTGCCTATCTACGAGGGCAGAAGTAGGGGAGGCATTAATGTCAAACTGGTATGGAAGTTATGGCTCCCCCGTCAATTCACAAATTCAACAGTGAATCGATACCTTTGGATGAAGCTCCTCGACTGTTATCCCTTCTACTCTTATCTTGCTCCTTCAATTTTGCCCTATCTCAAAAATTACCTTTGTCGCTTCCGAAACTTTCAACCCAAGACTTTATCAGTTAAATATAGGTGAATTCTGGCCTTGATAAATAGTACTGGGAAGTTAATGTTCATAATTAGATAGACGAGATAATAGAAGAATTGTAGCATTGAGAAACAATGAAGGATATTATTATGTCTCCTGAATTGTAGAATTCTAATGCGTTAGAGGTTTTTTTTGTGGAAGAAATAAGTCTTAGAAATTTCAGATCGTTTTGAAGCTGTTTTTTTTTACAATTGTTCACTCGTTTCTGGTAGTCAATTACATAACTTATTCCGGTTTTCAGATTCCATATCCCAAATTCCAAAATCTACATCTTACATTCCGAATTCTAGATTATACATACAAGATTTCCCATTCCAAACACCTCATTCCTGATGACTCTGTTTTCTTTGCTTCCATTTTCACATCTTAGATCCCAAATTCCTTATTTCAAATTCAAGATTCCAAATTTCAGATTCTACATTCCGGATTCCACATTCCAAATTCCAAATATCAGATGCCGCATTCTATATTTGTTATTCCTGATTCCCGGCGCATCATCTCACATCCCACATTTCAAGATCCATATTAGATTTTCCCGATTCCGAATTCCACTATTTAAATTTCAAATCCCAGATTCTGGATTCCACATTTAAGATACCACATCCCACATTGGACATTCCAGTTTCCAAATTATGGGTTACACATTACAGATGCCACATTCCACATTTTTAAACTCTGCTTTCCACAGTCCGCATTTTACATTCTAGATTCCACATCCCAGATTTCACATTGCAGATACTATGCATCAATTTTCAGATTCCATGTACCCGATTCCATATCCTAAATTTTACATTTCAGATTTCATATTTCTCAAATCCACATTTTAGATTTCAAATTATATATCCCAGATTCTAGATTTAAATTTAAGATTTCACATTCAAGTTTCCAATTTCCAGACTACAAATTTTAAATTCCACATACTACATTCCAAATTTCAAATTCTAAGTTCCACATCCTAGATTCCGGATTCCATATCCCACAGTCATTATTTTACATTTCACATTCCAGGATACATATATTTCACATCTCCGATTCCCTATTCCACAATCCAGATGTTCCGTTCCAGATTCCACATTTTCTCAGATCCAACTTTTCAAATACCTTATTCTGAATTCTACTTTCTTTTTATATTCAACATTCTAAATTTTACATCTGAGATTTCATACTGCAGATTCCATATCTCTCATTCTATATTTTAGAGTCCACATCCCAGATTCCACATTCCAGATTACGCATTCTCTACTCCACTTTCCAGATTACATATTTCTGGTCACATTTTCCACTTAACTTATCTCAGATTCCACATCCCATATTCCAAATTTCATGTTTCAGGTTCCACTTTCCAGCTTCAACATTTCAGATTTCATAACAAAAATTCCAGATTTCAGATTTTACATTCTACATACCACATCCCAGATTCTACTTTCTAGGTTCTACATTTTAAATTCTACATTTCAGATTTTACATTCTAAACCCCACATTAAAATAATCAAAGAAAATAAATAATTAAAGAGAATAAATAAATATAATTTAATAAGCTACATAATTTCTAAAATTATGTAAACTCATTTGAAATTTAAACAACTAATAAAAAAACGACAACAAAAATGGAAATGCAAAATTCTTTTAATATAAATGTTACAAAATATTAAAAGTAATTTGAAATATCATGCAATTTATAGAAAATACAACCGAAATAAAATTGATAATTTACATTCTTTATAAATGAGTCATTAATAAAGAAAAAGTAACTAGAAAAAAAATTATTTTCTAGTAATTGAACTAATTTTAAATATCATGCAACTTAAAGAAAATACAACAGAAATAAAACTGACAATTTACATTCTTTATAAATAAGTCATTAAATAAGAAAAAGTAAGTAAATAAAAAACATTTTTTTTCATAGTCAAATTAAAGACACTTCCATGTATTAGCCATTAATTCTATCAATTTCCGACAAAATATTTACTTTATATAGACCAATTAGTTTGTATTTTAATCTCGAATATTTTATCCAAAGGAACTATGTCTAAAATATAATAATTATAGAAGTTATAAAAAGAAACAAATTTTAAATGTCAAAAGAACTGAAAAATCATGAATTATTATGCGAATTTTTGGTAAATTATATACTTTATTTAGGTCACTCGATTTGTTTTGAGACAAGGAATATGATTTTTTTATTCATTAAGTTGTTTTTTCGGCATGAAAATTTATTTTTCCCTGAATCAATATTTTTGATGAAAAATTGGTGCTTAAAGGAATTTGGTTGTGTATTTTCAAAAATCCCTGTGTCAAAATATAGATAATTATGAGCTTAAGTTAGACATTTAAATTTTATTAAAATTCTTTGAACAGTTCTCGAGATATCTATACAAAAAAATGACAACACACACACACACACACACACATACATCTGGACTCTTGGTTTGGAATGAAAATTTAAGCTTCTTAGATGAAAATAAGTCGATTTTGACTATTTTTGGAAAATTCAAAATCTTAACAATTACATAGCTTTCTCTATGAGGAAGAAAAATTCAATTAATTTAAACACGCATATTTATAAAAATATGAAATACGCATATGGAAATATAAATTTGAAAGACATTTTTTTAAATAGAAAAACGGACAAAGATAATGTAAAAATATGAAAGGAATTGAAATTAAAAAAATATTTAAACCAAACAGAATACCTATCTTTACAAAAAAAAGTTAATAATTTAGAAAGCAAAATAAATAAATAAAAATTGTATAAAATGACTACAGAATGAACGTAGAAATAAAACCAGAGAAAATCGTTTGAAAATGAGTAAAATACTTTTTATATTTTGTATTTAATTTTAATTAATTCAGTCAATTTTTTGTTCAAATACAATTACTAATTTTTAAGTATTTTGTACCAATTTTGTCCCTGAAACTCAGCATTTGGATTTTAGTCAAACTAGTTACTCAGGTGGTTTTTGGATCGTTGATTACGAATCTGAACTTAGTTTTGCAAAATTTCCAAATTTAATATGACGGATACGATATGGCGAACATTTTTTTAAAATTGCTCAAATTCGTTTGAAATTTGTTAATCGTCGGAATCCAGGGTCGTTGATTGCGAATACGATGTCAGATATTCAAAATTCTCAAAACTAAAAATGACAATTTTTTGAATTTTGAAAAAAGTGAGTTCACTAATTTTCAATCATCTCCGAAAGTAGTTAACTGATTTTAATATATTTTTTTAAATTAAAGGTAATTTAAGTTCCTATCAAAATTGTGTGCAACTTTTTTTAATCAGATTAACAGTTACGTAACTATTTATCAAATTATCAAGAATTTTGCTTTATTTATAACAAAATTGTAGAAAAAAAATTGTGTTTTCCTGTAAATTACTTCATCAAAAAATATGTTTACTCCCGGTTTTCTGTTTTGAACATCAAAATACGATTTTTAGAAAGAAAATGAGTATTTGGCGATTAAATTTGGGTTAAAAATGGAGAAGTTATAACCACTTAAGTGAAAATGCAGGAAATCAATTTTATCAAATTTTATGAACTTTGAACGACGTATAATACAGTTTGAGCTTTAAATATTTGAACATAGGAAGTGCTCCAAGTTTGATTTCACACGTCTTTTCGTAAATATTATCTGTTTGTCGGATAAAGAAGAAACAAAAATTTTTTACACTTACAGGTCAAAATCATTGTAAACATAATTTAATTTTTTTATCAGAAAAATAGAAAAATTTTCAAATAAGTTCAGACCTCGTATATTATAGTATGATTATATTTTCCTTAAAAAAATTTTATATTTTTAAAAAGCTGACAATGAGTATCTAAATATTTCTGGGGTTGCTGATAACAAATTTGAAACCAGGATTAAAAAATTTTAAATTACGTATCTAATATGGCAGTCGATGTTTTCAAAAACCATCAAATTTTTATATAAGTTTTTACATCGACTTTTTTCAGGCCGTTGATTGCGAATCTAAAATCAACTTTCAAAAATTCAAAATCACGGATATAATTTGGGGAAGATATTTTAAAAATCGAGCGTGTTTACACCGTGAAGGAAACCGAAGAGTAAACACGTACAATAAGTGAATTTGCACTGCTGGTTTAAAAGCAATATCACAAAGAAGAAACTCATTTTAAGCGTAGCGTACATTTCTATACATATTCTTCTTAACTGAATCCAAATCCGAAATGGAATTGCTAGATTGATACAAATTTTTAAGAATTGATCTCAAGAAAAAAATTTAACTTAAATTAAAATCAAAAGATATTTTTAGCCCAAGATTTTTTTTTTTTTTAATTGTAAAACAAAAAACAACATTAAACTTTTCTTTAACTCCCATTTTCCTTATCCAACTATAAACCACATATACTAGTTGACGCACTGTTCGTATCATATTCCGTCGCTCGTTCATATTTTGAGACTTTATATTTGAGGCCTTGTTGACTGAAGGATTAGAATTGTGTAACGTACGAGGCAAATTTTGTGGCTATTCGTAGGTGATACAAATAATCAGTATGCAAGAGTTTCATGCATATTTCAGATAGGGTGTTAGGAGGGTGGCTGCCGCTAAGAAGGGTTTATGATGGGGGTTGATCCGAGGATCCCCATCAAACCACACCAGTTTGAATTGGTCTGAATATCGAGCCAAGAGATGTTAGTTCAGAGTGGGATTCGATGGGTGGTCAGGGGAGGGTTGAGGGGGAGCTTGGTAGCTCTGTCGAGAGGTCCAGAGTGGGGATCTAGACCTCTTAACTCCTGCAAACTCATTACAATAAATCAAGCTTTGTTCTTCGACCTCGCCGAGGGTTGGCTAAATTCTGCGGGTGCTAACCCTTTCTCCATCTACCCCAGACTCCTTTCCACCTTAGAGCAAACGCCTCTGCACCCTTTATGATCCCTGCAAAGAAAACGAACGATTCTGACGCGACCCTCCTGATCGCTAAAGATTATTATTGTCGATTCATGCTCTTTAAAGGAAACAATTTTTTCACAGAATTGGACAAATTTTGTTAACCAATGCAAATTCTACAGACAGTTTTCTTATCCTTTGTTACTTTAGTATTTTTATTTTAGGTTTATTATATTTTCTAGATTTTATTTTCTTTGTTTTGATTTTTGTATTGTTTTTATTCTATAGGGTCCCGTATCATTTTTGACACAAAACTTTTCGTAGCAAGTATTTATTAATCAACCTAAGAAAATGTTAAAATATATTAAAACCAATAATTTAATAACACAGTTTCACAAAAAAAAAAGAATTTTTTGTCCGAGACACTACACTAGTGTGTTTCTTCGTATTTTTCTTCGCTGAATTTAAATCCGAAGTCAGCATTGCTAGATTATTTCTACTTTTTGAGATAATCTAAAAATATGTTTCAAAAATACAAGTTAAAATACAAGTTTTGTCAAGAACAAAAAGGATTATTCGATTGGTTTAAAGAAAAACAAAAATCATTTTAAGATACAAGAATAATTAAGGGCATGTGATGGAGAATGACGTCACAGGTATAGGTAAAATTTGTCCGTAAACTTTCTCTTAAAATAATTTATATTTTGACACCAAATTTTGTGGAATTACTTAAAATATCATTAAGAAGGTCTCTCTGACCCAAGTTTGTTTAAAAATTACCTTAAAGTTAGTTTTTTAAAAAAATTAGCTGATTCTGGAAAAATTAAAAAAATTAAGTTTAAGGGAATGTGATGGATTATGACGTCACTGGTATAGGCAAAATTTGTCGGTAAGTTTTCTATTATAATATTGAATATTTTTTCATGAAACTTGGTAGAATTACTTAAATTGTCATTAGGAAGGTCTCTCAGACCCGAGTTTGTTTGAATTTTGTCTCAAAATTGAGTTTTGAAAAAGTTTGCAATTTTTCGAAAATTTACCAAAATTAATTTTGGGCCAAAATTTAAACAAATTCGGGTCTGAGAGGCCATCCTAATGACATTTTAAGTAATTCTACCAAGTTTCATAAAAAAATATTCAATATTTTAAGAGAAAAGTTACGGACAAATTTTTTCTAGGCCAGTGACGTCACAATCCATCACATGCCCTTAAAGCAAAATTCAAACAAGATTGGGTCAGAGAGACCTTCTTAATGATATTTTAAGTAATTCTACAAAGTTTGGTGTCAAAATATTAATTATTTTAAGAGAAAGTTTTACGGATAAATTTTACCTATACTTGTGACGTCATTCTCCATCACGTGCCCTTAATCTAAAATGCTTAAGACCATATGTGAATGACACAATTTGGAACAATTCTTTTTTTTAGATATTCCCATTTAAATAATAACTAAAAGTAAATTTAAAAAAAAAAATAAAACAATTTATATTATTAGAATCAGAGCTTTGTCTTTACATTGCTTGGAATCTTACAATTCTAATATAAATATTCGTTTTGAGCATCAAGGAAACCAAAAATGCACATAAAATTTCATGTCTGTCTGTATGTCTTTCTGTCTATCACACTTTTTTGTAAATTTATCACATTTGAACGGCAAAATCGATTGAAACGAAACTATTTAAATTATAAATTTTTATACATTTTGTTGTTAAACTTTTTTTATATGTATAGCAAAATATGTATATATAATAACAATAATATAGAAGTTCATTTTTAGGCTCGAAATAATAAAATAGAAATTTGAGCTTATAAGGGCCAAAGTGAAAAATGTAGTATTCATAATTTTATTCGCAAAATCTTTTAAAGTGTCAGAAAATACTTAATTAGTATATCGGAATAACTTTTGTTTATAAAATAAATGTCATTTAAATATTTGAGATAAAAGAATGCAATTTAAAACGTATTTATGTAAGCTTAAATTCAATTGGAGAAATTACAATAAAAAAAACTTTCCGTCTAAGATTTTCAAATAACAAATTTAATTTGCTATGAAACCAAAAGTAGTGAAACATAATAATTAAATAATAATAATCTCCGTAAACTCCTAAAGTTAGATACTGTTTATATTTATTCATCTTTTTCTGTGCACGTGTTAAAACTTGAAGTGAAGTTAGTTAGTATTTATATTTATTCATCTTTATCTGTCCACGTTTTAAAATTCAAAGTGAAGTTAGTCCCTTTTTTTTATTAACCTTAAATCTCTTTATCAGAAACTTTCAAAATTGTTTTAGTTTACAGACAAAATATACAGAATGAATATTTAAATTTATTACACAACTTTTCATTTACTTCTGTCATTTTTCAATTAGTTTCTTAAAATTTCAATTATTTTTTTCTATCTTTAAATTATTGCCAGGACTATTTAAATTTTTAACACAAGTTTCTATTCTACTTTTGTTAATTTTATAATTTTCTTCAAATTTTAATTACTTTTGTCATTATTCAAGTGTTTTTGTCATTTTACGATTATTTTCTTTTATTTTCTACAAATTTCAACTATTAATTTATTCAAATTATTGAATGAGACCTATTAATTATTAATATAGTAATTGTTATTGTTGTATCAAATTTTAATTTTATTGCTACTTGAAATAAATTATTAAATTTTATATTGTAATGAGGTTTTACCCGAAAATAAATAAATACATAAATAAATTCAATTTTTTTTCATTGACATGAATTTTAAAATTTATTATATTAGGTTTTAATTATTTTCTACAAATTTCAATCATTTTTTTCATTATTTTTATTATTGTCATGAGTTTATTCATTGTTGTACATCTTTTTTGAATTATTTTCAACAAATTTTAATTATTTTCTTCAAACTTTAAATATTCTCTGCACATATTTTATTTATACACCAGCTTTCAATTATTTATGTCATTATCCAATTAGTTTCTTAAAATTTCAATTGTTTAGTCAATTTTTCAAATATTGTCCTAAAATTTGTAATTTTATGCATCAGCTATTAATTATTTTTTTCAAATTACAATTATTTTTGTTATTGTTCAATTATCTTCTTGTAATTTTAATTACTTTTTAAACTTTTCAATTAATTTTTTACAATTTGAATTATGCACTTTAATCGCCAAATTATTGTCAGGAATATCCATGTTTTCTACTTAAGTTTCAATTCACTTTTGTTATATTTCAATTATTTTCTTCAAAGTTAAATTACTTTTGTCATTTTCCAATTATTTTCTTTATGTTTTTGTTATTGTTGCCATTTTAGAATTATTTCTTACAAATTTTAATTATTTTATTCAAGTTTTTTTATTGTCATGAACTTTTAAATTTCTTACACCTACTTTTAATTATTTTCATCATTATTCTTATTATTGTCACGAATTTATTAATTTTGTACATCTTTTTTAATTATTTTCTTTAAACTTTAATTACTTTTTTCTTTTTTAAATTTTTTTACCGTTTTTGAATTATTCTCTTCAAATTTCAATTATTTTCTTCAAACTTCAAATAAATTCTTCAACTTTCAATTATTTTCCTCAAACTTCCAATATTTTCTTCAAATTTTTAATTATATATTGTCTATAAATTTTTAATTTTTACACCAGTTTTCAATTATTTTATCAAATTACAAATATTTTTGTCAATATTTAAATATTTTTGACATTTTTAAATTATTTTCTTTTAATGTCATTTTCTTCAATCTTTTTATTATTGGCATGAATTTACTAACTTTTGAAGACCAGTTTTCAATTATTTATGTCATTATTCAATAAGTTTCTTTACATTTTAATTTTTTTGTCAATATCTCAATTATTGTGCGCAAAATTTAAATTTTTTACAGCTGCCTTAAACTTTTTTTTCAATTTCTAATTATTTTTATCATTTTTCAATTATCTCCTTGTATAACTTCAATTATTTTTGAAACTTAAATTATTTACTTCAAAATCCAATTATTTTGTTTCAATTGATCAACTTTTGTCCTCAGTTTTTTTATTTTTAAACAATTTTTCAATTAGTTTTGTCATTTACAACTTCTTTTTCAAATTGAATTATTTTTGTCGTTATTAAATTATTTTATTCATATTTCAATTGTTCTTGCGATTTTTGAATTATTTTTTTCAAATTTGAATGGCTTTTCCTGCAGTCGCCCTCTAATTTAATATCAGTAATATTAAACTCATTATTGCTTATTCACTTTTTTTTATTTAAAAATTCACTAGTTACTACATTTTTTTTTAAATCTCACTGTTTACTCATTTTTTTCAATTCAAAGCACACTATTTAATAACTTTTTTTTTAAATTAAATAGTCACTTTCATCACTATTTTCAATCTGCAAGTCCCTGACAGCTCTGCTTATTGGATAAATATTATTTATCGTTTTGTTTTATTTATTATTGTAGTTTAATTTCTGAAATGTATATGGAAAACTAATCGCGCGCGATATATTTTGCTAGTAATGAATAATGAACTAAAGTTTTGTTTATTATTTTCTGATTTCTTAATAAATTAAATTTGTTATAGTAAAATTTAATTTTGAACATAACCTGTTAACTCTAAGTCTTGTTCTTAGGTATATAAGTATTTCTGTAGTTGCTAACCTTAAAATGTTTATTACACCTGAAAATCAAGTGTTCCAACAATTTTATTCTGATTTCTATTAATTTTTGCCTTTAGTTACATTGAATAGTTATTCATTTTTATTAATTTTTAATAAATAGTTTAATTACAAAATGTTGCAATATATAAAGAAGATATAAATTGGTATTTTTATTAATTCATTATGCTTAATAGGGCATACGACGTTACTGGTCCATAAACTATCTCTAAAAATAATAAATATTTGAACACAAAATTTTATAGAATCACTTAAAATTTCATTGAGAAGGTCTGTCTAATCAAAACCTGTTGGAATTTTGCTTTAAAATTAATTTTAAAAAATTTCCAAAAATTAGTGAATTTTTTAAAAAGTAAAGTTTTAGTTAAAATTAAAACAAATTTGTGACAGACCTTTATTATTAAATTCCAAGTGATCCTACAAAGTTTGGAGTCAAAAAACTTATTATTTTTGGAGGAAGTTTACGGACAAATTTTACCTATGCCAATGACGTCATACTCTATCACATTCCCTTAATTATACCAACAAAACAAATATCAATCGACTTTATTTTTCAGGTATGTACAACTCTCTTTTGTTTCCTTTTATTCTTTTTTATCTTTTTCATTAGTTCAGAAATATATTGTGTTGATTTTATAGACTCTTTGTAAAAAAATACCTGAAAAAATGTTGTAATTGATTTATGTAATCTATGTAATCGATTTTGATAACTACCTAATGAGTACACAGAATTCTGTGTCGAAATGCGTCACCTTTTATCAAATTGTTTGTCTTAAGACAGAAGATTTATTAACCAATTTTGTTTTTTCCGACTTTTAGCAAAGTTTGCAAAAACTAAGGTCATCTACAAAAATTTACAGAATGATTAAGAAAAGATAGTGATAAAGTGAATCTTAAATTTAATTAACTCAATTGTATTAAATCAATTTACAAACAGATTACCTCAATTAAAAAAATAATGTTAAGCAGTATTTCTTTAGTCTCTTATTCTAACATTTTTTAATGACTTGAAATTTTGCAAAAATTTTTATCAAAACGGAAAGTTTCTAAATTCCTAATTTTCTGTAAATAATAATATACTTTAACGGTAGTTAAAACCAAAATATAAGTATTGTCAGTCTGTTTAATTAAAAATATATTTGATTGAAGCCATTTCTGTTAGTAAATTGACTTTTGTAACGAAACTAGTCTGTATGAACAATAAAATATTAATATAATAAACCCATAGAAACTATTGGAATAGACACTAGTCAAGATTCTCAGTTTCATAAATGGTCACTGAATTTTCTATGCTGATATCAGGCGAGCAGGTCAGCCTCTGGGATTCGTATACTTCTCCACCAACATTTTGCTCTCCTGATACCAAGTTCTCAAAATGGACTCGCATTCCAATAGCAAATCTATAAAGACGCGTGTAAAAGGAAGAGCTTAGTTTCATCCCCTTGTCATTTCTTATTCTATTCCAAAATTTTACTTTGCATAATAAATTCGTTAAAAAAAACTCTCTTCATAGGACAAATATAAAATTATCATTTCCCTTATAATATAAATACATTACTTCAATTTCGGTTTTATTTACAGATATCAATTGAAAATAAAAATAAAGGCTTATTGACTGTTTTTGAGAAGTGGAAGATGTAGCTGTGTATAAAAACATTCAGGTGGATTTTGTAAATAAAGTGAGCGGCAGGTTCGAATCGACCACTTTTGCAAAGAGTGTTGGGAGAGTGAAGCGAGTTCGTAATCGCAGTTGATTTACACTGGACGCTTAATCCTCGCCGCATGAACGCTCCTGCTGATTTACGTGGGTGACAGTAAAGGCCGGAAGCACTTTTCGGTCCTGGCAACGAGTTTTTGCAACGCCGCCCCTTATCGGGGAGCACAGGAAAATTTATCTCGCGTCTCTGAATTTCTTTGTGCTTTTGCCACAATGACGTATGGCTGTTATGGAATAAAGAGGGAATTACAGAGGCGACTGGAATCCCGACCTTTGTATTTTCAATTTCTACCATCCTAACTCAATATCTTTGAATATTTTTTAAATGCTCTTGGTTGTTTATACTCATGTCGTTTTACTAATCTACTTTCAAGAATTTCATTTACATAAATATTAAATAGAGTTTTGTTTTCTAAAGATTGACTATATTTTTGGTATTTCACATTCTCTATACAGGAAAAGTTTGTAGAATTACTTTTGCGATCAGAAGGCGCTAAAGAAAAGGTGTTAATCCGATAAAGGGGTAAGAGGGTTTAGTGCTCTTCAAAAAACGTTAATAAAAGTTCGTTATTAACATATAATAGATTGAGGGAAATTTTGTACAGTTGCTTTTTTTAAACGTCAGAATGTAAAAAATTGTTTTTAAATAATATTTTATCACGTTTTTAGAATAGTGACTTCAACCTATGATTATTGGTGCGAGTACATAACTTAACAATTTTCGTAAATGTTTTAAAATTAATTTAAAAAACTTTGTCAATTTCAATCAAATAACTTGAGTAAAAATTTATTCATTAACTTCATTTTTACAAAAACTTTTTGAATATTATCGTTTCTTATTTCTCAAGAATCGCTTTTTCGATTGGCGTTAAAGAAAAAACAAAAAAATTTTAATTAAGAAAGTTATGATAATATATATTGATAAAATTCAAATTCAAAATGGCTACCGAATTGAAATTTGTTTGCACTGAGAAAATAAGCTTCTAGCCAATTTCTAGGTTAAGGGACTCTGAACAAAACACACAAGATACCGGCGATCACAACCAAACTTCAAGGTTAACTGTAGTATTTAATCTGCTAATAATAAACAAAGAGTTTTGCAGGTGCTATATTAACTACCTCTCTCTGCTAAATTTAATCAAAAATTGGTTATATTTAGTCATCTTATTTTCTCATTGTGCAAAATAATATTCGCGTGTACGAAATCGTTAAAACTTATTGGATTTTCAGAAAACTTGGTATCTGAGAGGTTTTCAGGTCGAAAATATCAAATATGGTGTCTAATTGTAAAAATCCAAAATGGCGAATCCAATATGTCGGACTCAAATTAAAAATTGGAACTGATTTATATGAAACTTGTTACTCACCCGTGTGGAAAAGTTCCCAGTATTTCCCAGTTTGTAAGTGGGCGCCAGTTGGGGCCCACTTGGGTTTTCCACACGGGCAGGGGTTTCCGCCCGGTAAAAAGAGGTTGATTAAAAAGCATTAAAATGTTTCAATGCGCTTTGATTCCGTTTTTGCATGAATGCCTTCAAATACCTAAAAACAAACCAGTACACTGAAAAAAATCCTTTGCACCCGTCTACTAGGAATCAACCATTTTTCCTTGTTAGTTAAGGAGCCAGCTAGTTGAGATTAGTTAAAATGACAAGGATAATTTGTACTCTAAGTAATTAGGAATTATATTATATTAACACCAAAAATTGTGCGATCGACTGCTTTTATTACTGCAATAAGTTCTTTATTATCTAAAATACATTTGTCAATACTTTCTCTCTTTCAAACATTAGTGGTTAAGGTAAATGATACCAGTTTTGTTCGCCGTATATTTTAAGGTTATGTCGATTTGACATTTTCAGAAAAAACTATTAAAACTTTAGTAAACTTTGGTATTATTTTAAAGATTAATTGACACAAAGTAACTTATTTGCACTGAGAAATTGGAATATTTCAGCTGATTTATACATTTTTTTCTGTTTTTAAAAATTAGAAGTCGAACAAGTTTGATTTATTAGAATTAACTTATCTTCGGTTGCTAACTGAACAAGGAATCCTTGTTATTCTAACCAAAATGGACTCAACTATAGCCAAATTGTTGTTTTGCACATTAATATTTTTTTCAGTGTAGCCATATTGCAAGGGAAAATTGAACATGTGATTGTTATGTTTTACTCTGATTATTGTCTTTATCAATATTTTACTTTTAAGTTCAAATAAGTTAATAGGTTAACTTCAGCTAAATAGTAGACCAAAATAGAATAAAATATAAGCACTATAAATTTAACACTTAACGTCATTTTCGTATTTTGTCTTGCATGCAACAAAAAATGACAAAATGACTTTAAAACTTATGTTTGCGTTCACTCCTTCACTTTGTTTAGGTAAACTATTAGTATTAGATACAAAATCACTTTATTTTTCACTTCAATAACGCGATTTAGTTAAAATAGATCGAACAACACAAAATAGAAAGATGCCACGACGACGCGCTGCAAAGAATGAACAAGTTAACGATAGCAGAATGGCGTCTCTTTAATCTGCTGACATAGGCATAGAACGGCATTAAACTTATTGAGGAATTGACTGCGTTCAAAATTGTTTTCTTGAAGGCATTGAATGGCATTTAATTTGATACATTATCAGAAAGCATTTAATGGCATTTGGATCTAATTCGTGGTGTTTCGCTTGACGGTAAAGAAACGCATTCAATTTTTTTCATAAAATTTGTGAGCATTTAAAATGATTAAAATAAAACAAATATCAATCAAGAAAACGCGTTAAATGGCATTGAGGATAAAAACGGAATTAGTAGGCATCTGTCAGTATTTAAATGACTGTTTTTTTAAATGCCAATTTATGCGTTTGAATCAACCTCTTTTTACCGGGCGTTGTCGCTGATTACAAATCTAAAGTGTAATTTTTTATTAATATACTTTTTTAAGCGAACCAGATAAATTTTGCTTCCTCATAGAGGAAGCTTTGTGATCGTTAAGATTTTCGATTTTCCAAAAATAGTCTAAATCGACTCATTTTCATCGAAAAAGCGTAAATTTTCATTCTTAAGCAAATGTCCAGATGTATGTATGTGTGTGTGTGTGTGTGTGTGTGTGTGTGTGTACGTGTGTGTGTATAGCGTTTTTTGTCGCCAGGATATCTCGAGAACGCTTCAACGGATTTCAATAAAATTTGGATGACTTTTTAAGCTCGTGAATATCTAAATTTGGACACAGGAATTTTTGAAAATACCCAAACAAATTTTGTTGAGCACCTTTTTTCATCGAAAAAGATCGTTTTTTGCCAAAATTTTTTTCCAAGCTAAAAATACAATTTAATGAATAAAAAAATCATATTCCTTATCTCAAAAGGAATCGATTGACCTATATAACTTTTATAATTGATCAAAAATTCGTAAATTAATTGATGTTTTTTCACTTTTTTGCACTTAAAATTCCTTTTTTTTAAGAATTTCTCGAATTACATTTTATATTATTAATATATTGCTTTTTCTATAAGAAAGCAAATTTGTTTGTTAACTTTGAAACGAAATATCCACGAAATGGACATAATTTTCACCTAGTAAAATAATGATAATAATAATAATAATAATATTACTAATAATATTAACCCTCAACTGCTAGACTATCGGGATTTAACGTAACTGCTAGATTGGGTCTACGGGAACCGAGCGATTTTCAAACGCTGATTGCTCAGAGCCTAATGAACATATCGGGACGTCTTTTTTTTTAAACTTATTGCCAGAACCTGTAGAAAAAGAATATCTAGCTTAAATTAATGTGTTTTTAATATTTTTTTTAATATTTCAAGAAATGTAAAGATACTTTTTTAAAAAGTCGTTTTTTTCAAATAGCTATAGTAACACCAAAAATAGACATAAATAAAATTTCTAAGTGGATTTTTAAAGCTTTAAACATGTACCTTAAGTCTGTTTAAGCCATTTTTTGATTGGCTGAAAAAAACATATTTTTTGGGAGAAATGAAAATCATCAAATTTGGTTCATTAAGTGAAGTCACCTGAGAAATTTCAACCCATTGAAATATATGTTACTTATCGGTGCCATTTTTTTTCTGGGACTATTTTGGATGTAAAAGAATGCCATATTATCAAAATTAAAAAAAAATTTTGAAAAAAAAAATTTAAAAAAAATTTCTTTTTGTTGAAATTTTTTTTTTTTTTGTAAAAATCTATCTTCCTCCTACAATTTTTCATATTTTTTTAATGCTAATTTTTTTATATGTCTTTTTTAAGATTTCAAACAAAATATCGTATGGGTTTTAACATTTTTTAATTTTTTTTTTTTAAAAAATTTTTTATTCAAAATTTTTTTTTTTTTAATTTTTGTTTTTATTAACTTAAAATATTTAAAATATTATTAAATTATTGCTTCCTTGGAAGCGAAGTGTCCATGAAATGGACAGAATTCACACCTAGTTTATTGTTTTGTCTACCATATTGCATCCACCATTTTTTTATTTTAACATATCTGACTTTAGATTTGTAATCTGCAACCCCAAAACAGTTGATAAAACAATGTCAGATCAAAACATAGTCGGACTCAAGGGGGGCCGCGAGTGCTTGTGCCCCACTTCCCAAAGCTTTATATTAGTGTAAGAGAGACAAAGATAACATAATAGTATCATCTCTTACACTCACATGTAATACCCTCTCCAAAAACCTTGTCTGGATCCGCCACTGGATCTAAGAAATAATTTAAATTAAAATTGAATGAATTTTGTGTATTTTATAGATTTTATATAGGCATTTAAAAAATCCCGCTCAAGTATTATAGTTCTTAACCTGCTGGTAGATGAATGCATTCTTCACAATAGATCTGACTATTCTAATAAAAGTACTATTAATATTTTCTCAATTTTTTACTTCCTGAAATTGATTCCTCATTTCTTCATACGAATTCATTTCACAAATCCGTTATCAGCAACCCTAAAAAACTTTAAGTCATAAGTTTCAAACAAATCCGATCAAATGTTACAGTTATTTCCGGCACATTGGATCCACCATTTTAAATTTTACAATTATGATATTAGAATCATAATCAGCAATCCTCAAAACCCCCGAGTAAAAAGTTTCATGTAAATTCATTCCAATTTTTAATTTGACTCCGTCATTATATTGGATCCACTATTCTCAATATTAAACATTGGATTTACATTTGTAATCAGCAACCCCAGTAATGACCAAGTTACAAGTTTAATGAAAATCTAGTAAATTTAAAAAAAAATGTCCACCATGTTGAATCTGCTATTTTCAATTTTTGGATTATCATATAAGAATCATAAACAGCAACCACCAGAACTTCTAAGCAACAAGTTTCATGTAAATACGTTCAAATTTAAAATTTTAGTTATCCATATTGAATCCTTCATTTTAAATATTAAAAATTACACTCTAGAGTTGCAATCAGAGACCCTAAAAACCCCCGAGTACCAAGCTTCATGAAAATCTAGTAAACTTAAGAAACAATGTCCGCCATTTTAGATGCGCCATTTTGAAATTTTAAATTTTGACTTCAGATTTGTAATCAAAGACCCCGAAAACCCATGAGTAACAAGTTTCATGTAAACCCGTCCCAATTTGTAATTCGAGTCCGCCATATTGGATCCGCCATTTAAAATTTTTAAAATTTGACTTCATATTTGTAATAAGAGACCCTAAAAACCCCCGAGTTACCAGTTTCATGTAAATTTAATGAATTTTAAAAAAATTGTCCGCCATCTTGGATCCGCGATTTTGAATTTTTAAAATTGGACTTCATATTTGTAATCAGAGAACCCAAAAGCCTCCGAGTACCAAATTTGATGTAAATCTAATAAATTTAAAAGACATTGTTCGCCATGTTGGATCCTCCATTTCGAATTTTTACAATTAGACTCCATATTTGTTATTTCTGACCTGAAAACCCCTCAGATACCAAGTTTTATGAAAATCCAATAAGTTTTAACGATTTCGTACACGCGAATATTATTTTGCAAAAAAATTTCAATTCAGTCGCCATTTTGAATTTTAATTTTATCAATAGCACTATCTTATATCAATGTATTTCTCGAATTTTTTATTTATTTTTACTATTCCTTCATTAAATCCCTAAATTTTCAATTACTTACCTTATATTACAATTACTTTTCTTAAATTTTTATTTTCTTAAAACTTTTGCAATTATATTCTCCACCTTTTAATTAAATATATTAGATATTTTTCAATTAATTTCCTAAATTTTCATTTATTATCTTAAATCTATAAGTTATTGCATGCACTTTTTAATGTTTTAATCAATCTTCAATTATTTTTTTCAAATTTCAACTACGTTCATCAACCTTTACACGATATTCGTACATAACTTTTTTAATTAAAATTTTTTTGTTTTTTCTTTAACGCCAATCAAAAAAGAGATTCTTGAGACGTAAGAAACAATAATTTAAAAAATTTTGGTATATGTCTTAAGTAAAGAAATATAGCTTTAAACTTAATTACAAAAATATGTACATCCCGTCCTTAAATTGGTTAAATGGGTCAATGGGAATTAATCAAAATATCGTCATAAGACACCAAAATGTCATTCACAAACATCGCACCAGCAAGTAGCAACATTGACTAAGTTCTAAAAATTGTCGGCCTACTATTTTTAGTGATATAAGGTTGTATAAAATGTCTAAAATCTTTTTCATAACGCAGTCTTAAAAATAGCGTGATTCGGTTCTCTGTAGATAACCAGAAAGTTGCAGATTTATGAACGATTCACTATGTGACGTCAGAGTGCAAACAAGTACAGTCCAAATTGCATGTCCCCCACTTTTCTACTTTTCTTGCACGCACTGTTTGACCAACAGAACAGAGTCGATATCTTTAGCGTGAGTAGTACCGCTTCAAAATCTAACCTGACCGTATCACTAGCGCGGCGTGTTGACAAGTTAAAAAGTGTGAGACATTCAATTTGGATTGTATTTGTGTACACTCTGACGTGACATAGTGAATCATTCTTAATTCTGCAACTTTCTGGTTATCTATACAGAGAACCGAATCACGCCTTTTATGACTTTGTTATGAAAAGTATCGTTCGTAACTGCGTGAACAAAGCAGTCGTTTTGAAACTCGCGCAATTTTTGCAACTCGTTTCACTCGTTGCAAAAACATTGCTCTCGTTTCAGAAACGACTGCTTGTCACGCATGTTACGAAATATACTATTTAGATACTCATTAGAATAGTACCAGGGGCAACCCAGAATCTCCCCAGTTTCTCCTTGTCGATTGCACCCAATATCCCCAGATATCCCCAGAATCTCTTCAGAGACACCCGAGAAACTCCTTGGGTACTTCCAAGAATTTCTTGAAGGACTTCCCAGAGTATCCCTAGGGATTCGTCAAAGCATCATAAGAAATTCTTTTAAGCCTCCTCTCTCATTTTTTAAACTTCTTCATCTTCCCAAATTCTCTTCAACGTGTCTTTAAGGAATCCTCAGAGTATTTCTGGAGTTTCTATGGATGCTCATAAGTAATTCTCTTGAGCCTTCCCACCAATTTTCCAGAGTTTTCCTTTGGATTATCTAGAGTCTTCCCTTCAGTTTTTCCGAAATTCCCTCGGAATTCTTTAGAAGTTTCCAAGGATTTCCCGGAAATTTGACAAAACTTCTCTAATAAGAACTCCTCAGAATCTTCCCAGGGACTACTAAAAGTCGTTCCACAGTCTTCCTATGGTATTTCCAGAATGTACCCAGGGATTCCCTGGAATCTCTCTAGGTAGTTCCTAGGGACTTAACAGTTTTTCCCGAGGACTCTCCTGGATCCGCATGCATGGAATTCTCTGGAGCCTTCCCATTAATTTTTCAGGGTTTTCTCATCGATTCTCCAAAGCTTTAGTGATTCTCCAGATATAAGTCTTACAGTAATTCTCCTAAGCCTACCGGCGAAATCTCCAGTCTTTTCAGAGTTCCTTTAAAGTCCTCACAATTGTTTTTTTGTGGACCACTTAGCCTTTCCAAAATTCTTTCTGTATTTCTCATAAGTCTCCCCAGCGATTCTCCTGAGCCTTTACAGCAATTTTCGAAAGCTTTCATCAGGATTTTCTAGAATCTTCAAATGATTTCCAAGATATTTCTCAACATTTTCCAAGGGACTCCTTACACGGAAAAAAATGAATTGTCTGCAGTGGGTAACTCACATTTGCTGTTGAATCTAACAAAATTAGTAACCACAGTAAATTATTTGCTGTGTCAATGAGTAAAGTTTGCTGTCATAAGCGCAATATTGGAATTTTTTTTTAAAGTTTACTCCCTAGAAACTCATCATAATATCCCCACACTTCTTAAAATACTCTTTTATACCTCCCTAACTACTGAGGGACTCCGCAGAGTTACTTTAGGAATTATTTAGAGCTTTAAAAGGAATTCTTTTGAGCCTTCCCAGGAAATTTGTTTAGACTTTCTTGAAGATAAATTTCGTTTATCCATTGAATTTTTTGCATTTAAAACAATTCTTGTGGCTAACGTGATAGATATTGAATTATATCTAATTTTCTATCAAGAGGTTAGGAAATAAAGAGCGGTGCAAAAAACTCACTGTTCTTAGTGTTGAAAAATTATATGAAATAGTTATACAATTCGTTTATGAATTCTAATAAGAATTTCTTGGGACAGTCCTCAAATTTACGTTTTTTGAAAATCGGCACAAATTTTATTTTTATGTGAATTTTTAAATTTATCTCTCAAAATATCAGAAGTCAAAAAACATATTTTAAATAAAAGTTATAAACCTTACCAAGATACATAATTTATGTACTATGACGCATTTTTATCCTTTTGTGGGACCAGTATCATTTTGACACAAATCTTTTCGTGCAACTTGTTACATTGTACTCCCGAAGATGAATGTTATATTTTACTCCTACTAAAATCAAAGATTTTTAAGTTTTAATTATTCAATTATTGAACTTACTGGATTAATTAAGTCTTTTAATATTAATTTAATGTATTAAAATCAATTATTTAATAAAACCGCTTCCAAGTTGTACCTCGAGTATTTATTTGGTGTGAGTAATTTTTAATATTCATTTTTTGAAAACATTGCTTCCTCATAGAGATTACTACAAACATAAACAAAATTATAATGAATAACTCGCAAAAAAATATTAAATAGATCAGTTGATGCATTTTTGAATTGTCTACAAAACGAGCAAAAATTATTCTTCATAAAATTTATAAAAAAGCAAAAAAAACATAAAAAAATTAATTTTTATACAAATTTTCAATTTTTGAAACTTCGATAACTCGGAACGAGTTTACAGTAAAAGGTTCGCAAATAGCTCATTCGATGTGTTTTTTAATCACCTACATAATAATGAAAATATATTAAAGCTTGTAATAAAGCATAAAAATAAAATTTTTAAAAAACAAGATTTTAAAATTTTTCGATTTTTAAAATGCTAATAACTTTAGATTAAATTGCACTAGAGGGTTCGCTAATAGCTCAATCAATGCGTTTTCAAAAAATAAGACAAAAAACTTACATTTTAACTTTTTTAAAGAAAAGTATCCAATTTTGCAAAAAACGATTTTTTTACCATTTTTAAATGCGAAAAAAATAGTTAGAATTGATCGGTCGGGTTCAAACGTATGTCATAATTTTTCCCCTGGGAAACATATAATTTCGTAACAAAACATAGTTCTAATATGTCGAGATCTGTCAGAAAATCGCAATCGATAATTTGAGGGTAAAACAATACTTCCTCTACGAGGAAGCCAAAAAGACTTAAAAATATTTGATTTTAGAAGGAATAAAATATAACATTCATCTTCGGGAGTACAATATAAAATATAACAAGTTACCCGAAAAAATTTGTGTCAAAATGATACGGGCCCCTTTTATGCTTAAATTTTAATTAAACTAACTTTAAATTAAATAAACTAGCAAATAAATAAATACTAACAGAAAAACCTACGTGCCAAGTTATTTTATTGTTATTAACCAAATAAAAAAGAAAGATAATAAACTAATTAAATTAATAATTCTATAGAAACTATGCCACGATTTATACAAATAAAGTCCGCAGAGTGGGAATGAGGAGCAGCAACAAACCACGATTTAATTTTCAACAAAAGTTAACATATTTATTTCTAAGCAAATCTGATGAAATTACAAAAGTTAATAAAATACTTCAGGTTACATGGCACGGCTATTTTATAAAGAAAAACCCGCACTGAATACTGACTCGAAATTACAATTCATTTTTGTCGGAGATCCGACTCAATTACAAAATAAAGTCAAAATTAATAAAAGAGCTCACCTGGCAGGCACGACGGCCGCAAATGGAGCCCCTTCTAAATATTTTTACATCTTTAAATTAAGGTTTTTTAATAATAATAAGCACCATAAAGGTGCCAAAAAGCAAAAACATGCACCAGTTTACAATGGCGAAAACGAGATCCAGAGATCACTATGCACACAGAAAAAAAAAGTATTACTTCAACGCCAAAAAGCGACTAGTTTTTAGGTGAATATTATAATTAATATTTAATTTTAAAAAATCAATCAATTAATCCGGTCCGAAAAGTTGGGAGGTAGATAATAAGCTCAAATAGCAAAATTAAAGTAAAATAATAAACACAAAATGAATTTAATTCAGAATGAAATGAAAGTTTAATTAAATATAAATTAAGGTTATTTTATTTAAATTAATTTATGCATGAAAACTCAAAATATTTAGTGACAAAAATCGACGAGTTTACATACGACTGTGCAACAGCCTAAGAAAATTGATTCCAGACTGGTAGGTGTGTTTTTAATATTTTTAAATCAATTTAAAAATAAAATGCGAGGTAATTTTTTATCTCGTCACAGAACTAAACATTTTTTCAGAAAAATATAATAAACAGTTTCAGAAAAAAATATAAAAAACTGTAAAAGACCACAAACACGATGTATGCTATTTCTGAACAAGAAGGATCTCAGAACTTTTTGGCATTACAGAAACTGTTCTTTAAAACTTTCTATTGTTTGTCTGCATATTTTATGATATGAAATAACTATTCGTGTCACACAAACACAGTATAAAACTTGTCCCCCGATTTATGTATTGTGAAGCGGCAAATAATTGCCACACATAATGAATTAATTTAATTTAAACTCTTTTGTTTTTTATAAACAAGTAAGTTCCTAATTTAAATATAAATACCAAACCTGGGATCATAACATCAACTGCAATTATATTAATTAATTTTGATCATTTTATACTAATTAAAACTTAATAAACTATATATAAACCATATCCTGACAGATTACCAGATCAGGTTCACTATAAAAATACAAAGTGTTTTCTAAAACCGAAATAATACTTTTCTTGCACGAGCACATCACGCATCAATTGGGGAAATAGTTCGCTACCATCTAGATGGCCACTACGCTAGAGGGATTATAATTAATTATCACCGTGGGAGTGTCCTGCCATATGGGATTGGATGAGAGTCCCGAACTGACAAAAATTTCAGGACCAAAAATCGAATTCTAATCACTGTTGATAAAAACTTCTTTATGTTATCCTCATAAAGAAAATGAACAGAACTGAAACTTATAATAATTATGCTGGTTTTTATAATTTAAATGAATAAAGAAATGTACCTAATTTAAATTTTATTTTATATTAGACACTTTGATTTCAGGTAGTTTTAATTTTAACAAAAATAAAAATAGGAATGTCACGATTCAGAGAGAGAAAATAGATCACGCTATCGTCAATTTCAATTATTAAAAAACAATATTCCATTATTACATTATTTTATGAATTAAATTAGTATTCCTTAATTTCACAATCGTAAATCAAAATTATTTTTCTTTGTATCGATACTTGTATACAAATAAAATATTTCAATGACCAATATTAAAACAATGTTACCAAACAATTATGGAGTCTCGATACGGTTTGCTAATAATGGACTTAACCTTTACTCCTTTTGTAGCCTTCATGTAATCTTATTTATGTTGATCAAAGAAAAAATGACCGAGTTTGGGGATCAGGTAGTCGGTAATTTTATGATTCCTCCAAAATATAATAATGATGATGAGGATGCTCTGGATTACAATTCACTACGAAGTTCGGCAATCGGATCCAAATTAATGAACTATGAAGTCAATAAATCGATTCGCTTTGATTATGTAAAAAATTCCACACTAAAAAAATTATATAGATCATTACATACTGAACTCAATTACTTATAATTCGCAATTGAATGTTTAAGAAGCAAACAGACAAATACCTATTACAGTTCACTTTACACTATAAAGTGTGGCACAATATAATTTAGATTTTAATACATTAGAGACAGACGATTACTATACAATGAAACATCCGGCGCTGTTCCGGTATATACATACATATATGATATTTAATTAAATGTAACAAAAATTGTCACTAACTTTTGATATAGCTAGAAGTTGCAAATTATCAAAATTAGCCCTAAATTACATTATCACCAAATCTAAATTAATTAAAAAAGCCTGACAATCCATCCCATCCTTCCGGTGAGAAAATTAAATTGACAACAAGTTACAATATCATTGTTTTTAGTGATACATATTGTAGGCCACTGGCAATGTAAACAATATTAAACAAATTGAGTATATACTTTTGGCTGCCTTGATGAATTCTCAAAATTCCGTAACACCCTTAAAAATTTTCGACTGCGCTACCCAACATCTTTACAATTAATATTTCAGTCTAATCCGTACATTAAACCGAAAAGAAATAAGTAAAATGCTTCTGTATTACAGTTTTAAAATTCTCTGCCCAAAACATTTTAATTTAACTGTAAAGTTTGCAGCTTTTACTGTATCCTGTTTCCGTTGACAATTCAATTGAAACATAGAAGGAATTGCTTTGTTCCTGAATGAGTAGTGTATTACTTTGTCAGTGGAATAAAGTGTTGGTTGGATATACAGTAGAAAAAGAGAGCAATGTTGAAAGGCTTTGACTTTGCAGCGGATACGGATTTGTATGAGATACAAGGGGATATCTGGCAGATGCTGCATTCTGTGGAGCTCCACTTGCTACAGAAGCGTCGACATTGACTAATGATGGCAAGTTGAAGGGGGTCGGCGGGGTGTGGGTAGGAGAGGGGCAGACAGCGCGCCCTGGAACAGAAAATTCACCCAAGTTCACGCGACCTGTTGCACCCCCTTTAACCTATAACCTGCTCGCCAAACATGGGTTTAACCTCGCCTTATCGCGTTATCGAAGTGCTCGACTTTCCCTCTCTATTTTTTCACAACGTCATGTACACGTGTTATTTAATACCTCCAATTACCAACGAAACGCTTTCATTGCAAATTATATCCATAAACTCACAAATTACCTCGTCACTTTCATAAAGCATAAATTAAAAAATACACATTTCTTTAATTAAAACAAATTACACATGTGGTACCTATGTATATGTACATAAACTTTTAACGTTTGAAAGACGTCATTTGTATAATGAAACATTATAAGTGTAAATTACTCAAATTCATTAACTTAAAAAAATAAATAATACTAACAGCCGGTGTGATAAATTTTGTTCAAATTATTTTGTTATTATGACTTCTCAAGATCTAGTAAGAACAATAATGATATATTAACTTAAAAAGACTAAAATTTTATACTTTTTGTTTCGAAATTCATGAAAAGAAATCGTAAATTGAATGCAATTAATTGTCGATTTTATATAATTACTAATTATTAATTTTTGCGAAATGTCGTTATGTATGTACGTATGTGAATGTGTATTGACGCCGCGAGGTCGAAGCGAGAAGCAAATTGAATTCGGCGGCTACGTTAACACGATTACGAAAACCCGTCCGGCAAAAATATCAATCTCACGTGTAATCCCGTTTAACGAGTGTACCTTTTAATTAATCGCCGTTTTCAATATTTCACCGAACGACTGAAATTTACGCGCCAATATAAATGTACGATTTATATAGTATATTCTGACACGAGTACCTGCGTGAATCGTGTTTACTTAAACGAAGGGACATGATTTATAATCGACGACTATTCGTCGGACTCTTCACACAATTTGAATAATGGTAACAAGCTTTTTTGTAGAAATTTCGAAAACATCATCATGTTATGTATATAAATATACGGTTTGCACATTCTAGTACAATTTTACTTTATTTTCTGGGAACTATTTTCCATTTTTATAGATTTAATTAATTTGTAGATAATCAATATGAGGAATTATTAAAGAGAATTGAAATATCGACTTGAAATGGTCAGAGACACGCCCAATCCATGCCTCTCCTTATTGGCTTTCCTTTTCTCTTCAAGATTTATTAAATCAATTACGCCGTCCCTGTTCCGTATGTCCAAATCAAAGACGAGATTATTTTCTGAATTGTTCCATCCCATTAATTAAAAAAATGTTCAAAGAGAGCTCCAAAAGTGTGATTTGTTTTAATTAGGGATTAATAATGTCAGATTTCTCAAGAACGAAATTTTTGGTAGTGTAAAGAAGAGAATGGAAAAAACGAACGCAAACTCGTTCATATTCTAAAGCTAACGTCGAGTCGGTGTTTCATGAATATTTATGACGTTATACATATAGTATTTTTGAGCCACTATTTAGCTAATCCTCTGCACTCATTTATCTTGGAATGCTAGGACAGACATAATTCTTGAAAACCCTCCAAACTCCATTATTATTATCATTATTATTATTACACGAATAAATATACTCGGGGATTAAGCTCTGATATAGGCTGTGTCTACTGAGAGTAGGACGAAGGAGAAAGGTAAGGGTTTAGAAGAGGAGAAACTGTATTTACTTCTTCAGCCAAATAAGTTTTCAAAATAATGGTTAAATAAGATATTAGAAATTAGAATTTTTTTACTTTGTATTTATTACCGATTACAAGTTACATTAAGCCTAAAGATTTATTAAGGTTTTTAACTAAATTAATCTCATCATGACAATTTTTCGGATTCTGAATGTAAACATTCTGATATACGGGATTCCATAATCTGATAGTTCACACTCTAACATCCTGGATCCTATAGCACCATTTTCCGAATTTCCAAAACCCGGACAACGCAACACAGACTTCAAATCCCCGATTTTATAACACAGATTTCTTTAACCTGGATTCCACAATTCGGATTCTATAACTTGAATTCCATAACTTGAATTGCACAACCCGGGTTTCCCAATTCGTATTCAACATCTGTGATTTCTAATCTCGTGTCCAATATTACAGATTTTGATATTCACATTCCAACATCTCGGATTTCTTCATTCTAAATTTTTGGATTCCGAACTTAAACATACCGATCTCCGGGACTTCTTATTTCGATATTCCATAATTTGGCATCCCGAATCCCGAAACTTCACATTCTAGATTCTAAAAACCTGGATAGCACTATCGCTATTAGAAATCCCACATCACAGATTAGATATTACATCTCATTTTACATCTTACATAACCCGTATTCCATATTCCAATACCCAACATCTCGGTTTTTACAGTGCCAACTTTCCGATCTTTGAACATAAACATTCTAAAATCCGGGATATAATTTATATGATCCGGATATAATAATTAAAATAAACTGCCATTTACACTCTGGCATCCCGGATCCAATAACATCACATTCTGAATTTCTGAAACACGGATTTCAAAAATCCGATTTCACAACCCAAATTTCCATATCCTGGATTTCACAATCTGGATTCCACAACCTGAATTCCGCAACCCGAATTCCGCAACTATTCAATATCCGGGATTTCTATTCCCGTGTCCAATGTTCTTGATTCCGATATTCAGATCCTAACATCTCGAACTTCTATATCTTAATTTTTTAGATTCCGCACTTAAACATACTGATCTTCGTGACTTCTTATTTCAATATTCCATAATTTGGCTTCCTGGGTCCGGAAACAACACATTCCTGATTCCATATCCCGAACTTCTAATCTTAAAACTCTATATTCCGGATTCCAAAATCCGGATAGAAAAACACAGATTTCTAATCTCGTATTCCATGTCTCAAAATTTCATATTCCTGATTACGAAACACGGACAGGACAACATGCATTCTTAATCCCCAATCCCACATCACTGATTTTAATATCATTCCCAGATTTCATAATCCGGATATCGATATCCACATTCCAATATCCCTGATTACCTTATCCCAACTTTTTGGATTCTGAATCTAAAAACGTCATACTAAAGACGTTATCCAGGATTCCATATTCCAATATTTAACATTCTGATATTCTGCTTCCGAAACTCGAAATTCTACATCACGCTTTTGTATCGAATTCTAATTTCCGGATTCAGATATTCCCAACATAACGTATTTCACAAAAGCTACATTCTGGATTCTGAAATTAAACATTACAAGGTCTGGAATCTATACTCCTCGGATTCATCATAACATTTTTCCATATCCCGGAATCTATATTCTAAATTTCGATATCAATATTCCAATATTTTGAATTTTACCATTCAAACTTTCCAGATTTTTGAACTTAAACATTCCGATATCAGGAATTCCAATATTCTATATTTTAACATCCAGGATCCCGAAACTCCACATCCATGATTTCGCAACCCGGATTTGACAACCCGATTTCCATAACGCTAATTGCAAAATACGAATTGCACAACCCGGATGCCCTTATCAAATCGTGGCTCAGAATTAACTGGTTATCCTAATTTACAGTTTGCTGTTCGAATATTTAACAACTTATTGAGGAGTGGTTTTTCTGCTTGCCTAAGTCGTTATTTTTGACGGTTCATAAATTAAATTAATAATCTACTTCGATGTAATCGTTCACTTAATTCTGGTTTAGTTATTGATCCTTCACTATATTTACTTATTTAAAATAACTGTGCACTTAATATAAATAAATTAAAAGTTATTATTAAAAGCTAAAATAATAAATTAAATAAGAAAGTATTCGAGCACATATTTGATCGTTTCTAATTAATTACACAAGTTCTAGGAGACTGCCAAGAAATGAATTGAATTTGAATAAGAAATTCTTAGAAGACAATAATCGTATTTTTATCGAGTTGAAATTGCTTTGGTTTAACTAAGAGATCGTGCTTCTGTTAGGAGTTTCGAGACACGTATGGGCGTATCTCCACGTTTAGTGTTACCGCAGTCAGGCCTTGGCAGAGATTATGATAATCTCAGTTTATATAGCGTCTCTCCTGCTGGTTAATTTGAGAAGGAAACTCCTTCTCATAGGATACGGGACTCTCTGTTCCCTCTACATTTCCTCTACTTGTCCTACACTGAATCTCAAGTCGTTTCTCTTTCTCTCTCTCTCTTACTTCATTCTGCAGAATATCTTCGTCCCTGTTGGTTTCTGAGCCGATTCGTAATTCGACCTACCTTAATCTCTTGTAAACTTCCTACGAAATTTTGAAAGTACCTACCGCAGCAACCTTACATTTCAAACTAAATACCCAAACGTCTTTTGAATTTGAATTTACGTTCTGAAGTTATTTTACAAATTTAAAGATGAGTTAAAATTTTTAGACACATTTTAATTTCGGTCACATTATTAGTTTTCAAATACTGCTTTCCTAATTTTGTAAATCTTTATAAATTTCTAATCATACCCTAACAGATTACCGAACCAGATTTACTAAATTTTATTTTTGGTTTTGCTCTCGACCTCGATCTTTTAGCTAGTTAACAGTAAATGTGAATTTTTAAGGCTTAGTATAAATAGATAGTATAAATAATCAAAAAATAAAATAACAATCACAGCACATAGTTTAATTTTTAAATTTTATAATATATAGATCACGATTTGATTAACCTGTCGTCTTATGTACAAACGTGAGACGGAAATTCTAAGACGAGCCTTTAAAGTAACATCTAAAGCAAGAAAGATTATCTTGTTCTTACAGAACAACAGATTCTTAAACAATGGACCAAAAGTAGGAATGATGAAAGAAAACTTCGATCGGTGGATTAATTCTCTAATTGAATCTTGGAGTGTCTTGACTTGTAACAATCGCATAAATAAACTTACGATTGTCTAAAATTCATTTGCTGGAAGACTAGATTGTTGGCAATAAAGGCGGATGAAGTAAAAAGAGACAAGAAATTTCAATCTTATTTCTTTCTCCCGCATCTATTAAACTCGGAAAGGGTAAGTAAACGAATGAATTGTACTCCTATGGTCTTTTGTAAACGAGATATTAGGGAACTCTTTTTGACAACTTTCATTCGTGAGTCAACTTTTTTTATACTAGAATCAGGTCGTTGATGAAAACCAGTAAATAATTAAAAGAAAAAAAAACATCCAATTTAAGCAATCAATTAACTTAAAAGATTGAAAGTGTGTTCTTTACTTAAAAATCTCACTTAAAGTATTTAAGAACCTCTTTTCGCCCAGCTTTCATGAAACTTTTTATTTTCATTTTATTCGCATTTAGAACTCATTGACTTGAACGATTTGAATTTGTGGAAAGGGTCTTCGTACTTTCGTGCGCGATGGGAGGTTATCAGGAAAAGTTTTGGAATTTTAAATCGACTGGTGTTACAACCCCCTTCTATTCATTTTACCTACTTTTCTTTCACTTTTCAGTTCTTTTCCACTTCTTTCTGATCTACTTTTTTCCATCCTGCTTTTTCTCACAAGTCTTCTTTCCTTTCCTTTCCAATTGGGTCCAATTGACACAAGTTTCATGTGTTTATTTACCGTGGAAGCGTTATAATTGACCTAGAACTACATAGACTCATGCTCGAGCTTCTAAAGAAGGAGGTTCTGTCATATAGGAAGAGTTGGGAGAAAATATTCACAGACGAAGACTTCGGCGGGCATCTTTCGGTCCATTGATCCGACAGAATGATGTAGATTCGTCGCGCGCGTCGTGCGACTTAGGAGCTCTGCAAAGCGCCGCTCTATTCCCGGACCATTCGTTTTCCAGATGACAGACCGATGATTTGTGGACAGACTCACAGAGTTTTCTGACTTTTATGTAAGAGGGCCAGCAAAGATGGCGCCCGCGACTCAAATCCTAGACGATCGTAAATTAAGTACAGAACGTATCAAGATTCCACTTTCTTATCGAATATTATATTCATAGATTTTGTGTCAAAATGACTTTCATTCATTTTAAATTTATATTAAGATTTTTTTATTTATTTATTTACAGTATAAACGGGGAAACTAAAGGAAAATGATCTTTTGTACAAAAAGTACTCATTAAATTTTAATTATGTCACAAGAGTTAACCAATGAAACTATCTATCATGTATAAATATTTTGATGCATTGAGTCGTATGATAGTTACACTTGAATACATACCAGTCTTCTAGTATTAAGATCGGCATAAAAAGAGTCAATAAATGTTGTTGAATGTTATTGAACTACAGGACTTAAGTTAATCTGTGCTGTTACTGATGTCCTTCTTCAGTAAGAGTTTGTATTAACCAAAATAGGAATCCTCTTTCAAAAAGCAATTCTTAGGTTAACTTCCCCTTCTTATACGTCGAGCAGCTAGTTCGTCCTTGAAGTGTCCTTAAGAATTACGAATCTTAATTTCTCTTGCAATGTTTGTATTTGTATATTTAATTTATTTTTTTCGACATGAAATCAAAAAGAGACAAATTGTCAATTGATAAGATTCTTGGAGACTCTATCTATTCGTCGAATGTAGTCAAAAACAGTCGAATTGTACACCGGATAATTCAGTGATGTAAGAAGAGGAGAGTCCAGACCTCTGTAATTCAGTATATTAAATTAAAATTCAGTTTTCTGTCTAGTTTTCTGGTCTTTTGTAATTATTCCAAAAATTGTATATTGTGGCAAAAAAAAGTGGTGGGCAAAAGGCAGTTTGACGGATACTCGTGAAGATTTTTCCTCATTAATGTGGATTCTACCAGGAATTAAACATCCTAAAACCAAATTCTGATTCCATACAAAGAAGGTGCGCCATCCACAATCATTGACTTTGATTTGTTTAGACCAAGTAATAAAGAACGAGAACGAGTGATCTGATCCAACGTTTCACGTTTATTACCGACGACTGTAATAGCAAAAAATTTCTGACTTACTCAGACATCTCCGTTTTGGTCCGTATCTTGTAAAGTTGTTTCTTTAGTTATTATACTATATTATTTGTACTATATTTATAATTTTGCTTGTTTATTGGTCGAATAATGATTATATGTTTTGTTCAATTATTTATTAAAAGCTCATTTAACGGTGTGTATTTCGAATATCATGACGTCACGGGCGGTACGAAATCTGAATGACTTGTATTTGAATTTATAATGAAAACTTTTGTTGTTTATTTTATTATCTTTGTCACAATTGTTCACCTCGATTTATCGTGTTTTAAATTATATGTAATTTGGAATTCGGCAAATTATATTTAAGGATATCCCGGAATCTTAGAATTTACTATTTTTAGTTTGTGTTGTTTAAATGTATTCCGAATTATTGATAGAATAAAAATTAGTTTGGTTACTTTCTTAACCTTAGAAACCTCTTCAAGTCATCAAGTTGTACCATTGTACGGTCGCGTTCTTGAGTTAACCACATGTTCTGGAGTGTTTTAGAATAATTCGCATTAACCTTAGCGGGCATGAATATTGGTAGCTCATCCTGATCCATTTCTTCCATTGTAAAAACAATTTTCACAGGTCGAGGTTTTTGCGTCTCCACCTGCGCAGTAGCACCTAACCTAAATCCCTACTGGAAAATCCTATATAGGTTCCTAGTAGGAATCCTAAAAGATTTCTACGCAGATTCTTATAGGATTCTATATAGGATCCTATGTAGATTCCTATAGGAACAATCCTATAGGAAAAATGCATGTGATTTTGTATAGATATGACATAGGAAAACGTATAATATCCTATAGGGTTAAATTTCACATTTTTATAGGAAAACATATATTTTCCTATAAGAATCCTATAGATATAACATAGGAAGATAAATGGTTACATATAGGATGATATATGAAAACCTATAGGAAAACATATATAGTTTCCTATATTGGTTCACATATGAAATCCTATAGGAAAACATATATTTTCTTATATGGGAGTGTATATGGGTCGGCATATAGGAATTTATATAGGTTCCTAGGTAGGATCCTACATAGGATTTCTGAAAATGACTTTTTTCAAATGCGCATACCTCCGCACTGAGCCAATGTCAGAATTTAAACTTAACTGCTTCAAGCACATGAGAGCTCTCCCTTTTTATATCTTATCTATCTAGTCTCGTTTGTGTGTTTAGGTGAGAGAACGCACCTAGCGGCATTTCTATGAATCTCTTGTATAGGAATTTATATAGGATTTCACATATGATCCTATATGTCGACCCACCTAGGTAAGAATCTCTTCTTATAATAAGAGAGTTCATTTCATAGAAATGCCGGTAGGTGTGTTCTCTCACCTAATGGGGTCTCATCTATGTGGGTCGACATATAGGATCCTATGTGGAAACCTATATCAATTCCTATACGAGAGATTCATAGAAATGCCGCTAGGTGCGTTCTCTCACCTAAACACACAAACGAGACTAGATAGATAAGATATAAAAAGGGAGAACTCTCATGTGCTTGAAGCAGTTAAGTTTAAATTCTGACATTGGCTCAGTGCGGAGGTATGCGCATTTAAAAAAAGTCATTTTCAGAAATCCTATGTAGGATCCTACCTAGGAACCTATATAAATTCCTATATGCTGACCCATATACACTCCTATATGGGACTCCCATAGGAACCCTATAGGAAAACATGTAGTTTCCTATATAGATTGTCATAGGAAACTACACGCTTTCCTATAGGAATCCACGTACGAACCTATATAGGAAAACATATAAATTTCTGCTCCAATTTAGTAAAAGTCCTGTAGGAAAACATCTGGTTTCCTATAAAGATTCTTATGGAAAACTATATGTTTTCCTATAGGATTTCATATGTGATCTAGTATAGGCAAGTATATGTTTTTTCTATAGGTTTCCACACTGAGAAAAATCTGTTGCGATTATCGCATGAGCAAATGATATGAATATAGAATAGACACTAACTATACAAAAATTGCAAGAATCCACCTAATTATTAGGCCGCTCCGCCTAGTTTTCAGGCCAAGTCCGAGCAATAACTATACGTTCTGTTAGAAATATAGCATCAATAGAATTATTAAAAAAATGCAAAAATGATTTCAAGCAATAATCGCAACAGATTTTTCTCAGTGCATATATGATCCTATATGTAATCATATATCTTCCTATTTCATATCTATAGAATTCTTATAGGAAAATATATGTTTTCCTATAGGATTTCATATGTGAACCAATATAGGAAACTATATATTTTCCTATAGGTTTTCATATATCATCCTATATGTAACCATATATCTTCCTATGTTATATCTACAGGATTCTTATAGGAAAATATATGTTTTCCTATAAAAATATGAAATTTAACCCTATAGGATATTATATGTTTTCCTATGTCATGTCTATACAAAATCACATGCGTTTTTCCTATAGGAATGTTCCTATAGGAATCTACATAGGATCCTATATAGAATCCTATAAGAATCTACGTAGAAATCTTATAGGATTCCTACTAGGAACCTATATAGGATTTTCTAGTAGGGATACCTTGATGTTTTCAAAATGGTATGAGGATTTTAGTTATTTCTAAACAGTTATTAGGCACTATCGAGCTATAATGGGGTTTCAACAACAACTAAACTATTTATGTTAAATCGTTAACTTTAACTTCTGAGTTCGTGATACGTTTAACAAAACTATCTAGTTTTGAATCAATGCCATCGAATTTTGACCACACTGAAGTACTTAATTTTTGTATCTTCAAAAGTATAGTCGCTACATCAGCATTTGATGATGAAGCCGGAATCTGAGAATCAGGCTTCCAACAATTAACAAACGTACCGTCAGGACTAAGTCCAATTAGTTTTCCATAACTGCGATGATAAGGCGTTTGTCATCCAGAGCAATAATCAGGATCAGTAACACCGTTGTAGCATTTATTACACTTACACTGTTAAAAATTTGGGAAGTTGACTGCTGCTGGAATTGTTATATTGTTATATACCATTAACTTTTTAATGATTTAAAATTGAATTACAAAATAATTGTGCGTACAAGAAATTTTTGGGTTTAAAAGCAAATGATTATTTTATCGGACATAAAATTTGTGTTCGGACCTTAAATTTTGACAATATTTGGGAAGGTAATAAATTCGGAAAGTTTATGTCACTCTCTGAGTAGAATGGTTGTCCTTCGTCCATACAGTTTGTAAAGCGCACTTCCTTCCGTCGGATGGAGGAAGTTAAAGTCAAGTTTAAACTGCCATCGCAAGACGCAGGCGAGAGAAGTTATACGACGTGAGAGATGATATGTGTCAGGTCCACAATACGCGACTCTCATGCGACCTGCCTAAGTAAATGTTATTTCCTCAGTTGCATAATTGTGATTCTCCTAGAAATGTTCTGACGTTAACGGCTTAGGCATTTCACTAACTGTGTTCACTGATTAACGTTCAAATAAGATCTTCAAATCTGCATAATCGATCCATCAATACGTACCCTCTAAAGTAGCATCAGTAAATGTTTGTTTCAAAAACTAAACGAGTAGCTGGTTATTTAAGGTTTTGTCATCGTCATAGATATAGAAGAATAAGAAGAATATATATTAATTGTTCTAAAGAGGAAGTCTTTTATATTTCGAAACGTTGACTTTATAAACATCTAAATGAAGAAAAAAATTTTTGTTGTAATTTAATAATTTATTTACTTTCTCAGACGTTAGGATATTTTTATAAATGAATTCTTTTTGATTCGATACAAGCTAGAAAATTTTATTTCTGCGGAAGTTACTCTGCATGCAATGTGGCGAGGTAAAAAGTTACCTGGCACAATATTTTTAAATGAATTTCAAAATATAATATTATATCGTTTAATAATACAGGGGAATTTATATTCTCAAGTAAACTATTCTCTGGACTCGAGTCCCACACACGAGGAGCACCCTCTTTAAATGATGCTTGCATCATTCACTGTAAGGTGTTCCTTATGGTGCGTAAATGCATTTGCCAAACCTCGTAATAAAAAAAAACAAACAAACAAATAATGTTTAATTAAATTATTACACACCAGTATGGAATCAATTCCAGACCTTAATGTAAACTTTGTGATTTGTGCCTTTTACTTTTTTAAATTTACATTCTTTAATTTCATTAAATATTTAAAATTTTAAAGTTATTTTAATTTATGTTTATTTTGATTATTGTTGAATTTAAGATTTTGTTAAATTAAGATTTATTTCTATCTTGACTTTGTATTTAATTAATTGAAATATTGACATAATATTATTATTTAAACTTCCAGTTTTTACCTGCCAACTTGTCAGATTGGACAATTATTTGTTTTGTGCGATAAACATTAAATGGTTGGAATTCCTGGTCGTCGTGGGATTGTTCTGGCACATGGGACTGGATGTGAGCCCCGTTCTCTCAAGAGTGCAAGGACTAGAAGATAACGTCGTTAGTCGTGTTTATAAGCTGTCACAACACTGGTGGCAGCCATCTTGTTTTAGCGCTTGACGTCAGCGCCGCCACCACTACACCTGATTCACACTTCTTGGTCGATTGCCGATCGACCTTTCCATCTGCGGGTAACGCGACTTCGCGAACTTTAAAATGTGATTTGCGAGAGCGGCACCGTGGCGCATCTGTCGCCGCACATCATTTTGTCGACGACGCGTTGTTGCTGTCGTTGTATTCTAAACTGGCGTGTGTAACCTTTTTGTCGTTTTCTTTTATTATAAAAGTCTTAAAAACTTTATAAAAATGTAACAAAATAAGGGACGTGGCATCATTCATGGCCATTGTGCCGTCTCAGATGAGCTCCATTATTAACTTTAGTGTATTAATTTGATGGAGTCTGTTCTCCGACTAAATTTTGTAAATTTGGAATCAATGTTCAGCGCGCGTCTTTTGTAAATGGACGTGCCATGTAACCGACTAGTTTCATGTTTTTGTAATCCTTTGATAGGGTGAATTGAATAAAATTGTTATGTTATGGTTTTTAATTTAAATTTTAGTTTGTGCTGCTCCTTATTCCCCACTCTCCGGACTCTGGTTAGTCGTGGCTTTTGTTATTTAATTAAATAATTAGAGTAGTTTGACTAGTCTTTTATTTAATTAATGTTTTCTTTGTTTAGTTATTTGTCATTAAAATAACTTGGCGCTAGGTAATTATTTTTATATTGTTTATTTGTTTTAATAAAATTTGAAATTAAAAAAAAGATTAAACATTAAAAATAATTTAGAATAATGCGTCATAGCACATTCCAAACACTTATTTAATCTTTGCCGCTTAGTTTCCACAAAGTGTGCTCAAATTTATTTTTCATTGACAAGAATCTAACATTAAGTAAGCTTTTTTTAAATCGACAAGACTTACCTTTTATTGAATATAAGGCAATAGTTTCTTTTTACCAAGATTTTTTACAGGAGAAGAAATTTAAATTGTCCTAAATTTAACTTTAATTTTAAAATAAAAACGAGTTAGCCTCTATGACAAACTAATATCAGAAAGTGAGATCTCCCCAGTTGCAATTATCAGTCAATATCTTGTGAACCAATTAAGAATTTTGCTACAAATGACATAGCTTATAGTCATCGTTTGAAATCACTGATACTGAAGTGACGAACTGTCGAGGGGCTCTCGGCCAGAGTCCACAAGCCACTGAAGTAACTAGTTGTTAAAAAGCCCTGATAGTTGCAATTCCATACACCGAATTTTGATTTTAAACTCGGAAAAAAATTTGGGACGCAAAACGCCTTCTTAAAAAATATAATTTAAAAAAATTAGAAACAATCTGCAAAATCTTTTAACGTGATTATAAAAGAATTTATAAAAAAAAGTGTCTCTATCTCTAAATTTTCATAAAGTGAATATGTTTTTACCTTAAATTAAAATACATTATCAAAATATAATATACTGACTTGATTTAATTTTCAGGTAACACAAAGAGGACGACCTACAGCATTCATTTTAGACAAAGACTCAAAGGGATTTTTGAAACCTGTCAATATCTAGTTTAGGGTTGACGTCAGGAAATCAGAATTTTGTAAAGTAACGTTAGGACCAGGTAAAAGACCGATATAATTAATTATAACAAAGCGAAGCGTGTTTGATGTCAGAGAAACGATAGCAGCTCGATTGATCGGTTAATTTAAAGAGCATGGAGAGGGGAGGATTATCAACATTTGCCTCTTGGTTTTGAAGGTTTGGTTCGGAGAGAACCAAGGGCCGGGGGCTGAGGGTTTTAGGGTTGTGGGAGTTATACGCCGAAGCAAAGCAGAGATTGGCTCTGTTCGCGGTTCTGTTGTGCTGCCTTTCGTTCGTGTCGACACTCCGACAGCTCTTTCATCTACAGATGATTACGGACTTTCTGCCACTACTGCCTCTGCCACCGCACCACTCACCTCATACCACTAATTCTTTGCCTCTAAACAACCAAGAAAACTCACCTGGAAATTACTTACTCTTGGTTCGAGAATAATTAATGGCTTGTCTTCCTTATAAACGTGCATTCACATCTCTTTTAATTTTAATCATCTAAATTGCACTGATTTAAACAGCAGTTGCTGATTCTTTTTATCGTTCATGTATTTAGAAATAACAACGTTTAACCTTTTTAGATTGTGTTTTCTATTACCGTCTGTATTATTTTTAATTGTAGATTTCAATTCTTCATTTTGCTTACAGCGCTAACTCTTTATAAGTAAGCAATGACGATAAAGGATCAATAATTAAACCAGAATTAATTGATATACATACTGTCTAGATTGCTATACATCTCCGACATTAATTTTTAATATCTGAATGAAGAAACTCACCTTAGGATTTTTCGTATGTATGTAATAGAGCCTCAAAATACATGTTAAAAATACTCTTATCGGAATCGGAAGCTGGTATAAGTACGAAACAAGAAATGATGCAACAACATTGTTTCGTTTAGTTTAGAAACAGCGCTGTGAGAGTTTATTGTACTAATTGACTTATTGACCGCGGACGTCACTTGACCCACTGACCCGAATTATTCAGATGGCGCAATCTTGCCTGGTCCTTTTGCAGTCCCAGAAGTCCGTGCCCAATGATTTGATAGGTAATACGAAGTTTAGATCGACAACGCACTTTATTAAATCGGAATTATAAAATTCCCTTTCATGAGATAATTAATTGCATAAAATTCTTGTTTGAAAATACTTTCAACTTAATGGAAATTTCTATAAACAAATTCATGGAACTCCAATGGGCTCATCAATTTCACCCTTTTTGCAGACATTGTTATTGATGATCTTGAAGTTGATTGTTTAATCAACAATTTTTTTTCTGGATCTTTTTAAATAAAAATTGCTCATTTTACAATAATAATTAATTGAACTGATTTTCATTTAAACTAAGAACGCTTATTCACATCTTTTATAATTTTCTTTTTATGTACAGGATGAGACTTTATCAAGAAGTTTTTTGTCCCAGAAAAACTCTCCCCTCTGAAGAGGGTAGTGAAGATATTCAAAAGAATCTCTAGGGAAACATGATTCACTTTTTTTAGAATCTCTTTGCTTGTTCTGTCGATTTTAGGAAAGACTTACGTAAATGAACGGTTATATTTACAAAAATTACCATAAATCTCCAGGTAAACTTTTAAAAATTGACAGAAATTACTCTATTAATTACACGCATTTAGTAAAAATTACAAATAATAATTTCATACACCAGCAAACAAATTGTGTCAAAATTTAATTACTTACACGTAGAAATAGACAAGTTGCGAAATTAAATTTGCTGTATTTCTCGTGCAGTTTAACTTGATTAAAATTGATAATTTGAAGTGGAAATAAAAATGGAAATATGAAATTTAACAAATTATGATTAACAATTAGTAGTGAGAATTTCTAGCTCAGAATGATAACAAAAGCAAGTGAAGATTGGTGGGTAGAGATGCTATAACTGACCAAAGTCGTGAACGAGATTCTAATTATTCAGGAACGGTTGGCTTTCAGAGAAAGCTTGCAGAAGGTGAGTACCTTGTACTTGCTAATAATGGTCATCCAGCTTGCGGTTACCGTTGCCAGTGGCGCAGCCAAGAGACTCGAGTAATCCCTCTGTGAAAGCTCACCCTTATACGAAAGCGAAGTCGAGTATGACAGCTAGGATACTCCATAGTGGTAACTCTCACCGCGTTTCAAACGGAATCATCAAAGCTTCATCGAGTAATAGAAACAGTATAATCCCCCTGTTACCATTTCCAAGCATCCACCTGCAGTCTACACACCTATACATTCCTCTCTTCTTACCCAAGGCACTATACGTTACATCGTTTCATAGTTTACTAGAGTCGACAGTTCACAACCTCCAAAGTAAAATTAGTAAAGAGATAACCTGTCATCTTCTAACTAAAGCGTATTTACTTTACTTAAAATTCATAATCCAATACTATTTTCCTTAATAATTTATATGCTTTTTTATTAACTTGCATTTTTGAAACTTTTTCCATATGATAAAATAACAACAATAAAAAAGTCATAAAAAACCTAAAGGTTACCTTTAAAAATCCTTATAGATCAATAGATGTGTTTTTGAAATGGCTACAAAATAGGTACACCGAGAGAAAAATAAAGCAATATCCACTTTATTATATTTCGTTATGTTGACTGTATTCAGTTAGGTAGTTCCAATCGAAGACTCATGTAATTCCTACATGTCATTCATGTTATAACTACATTGGTTTCGTGTAATATTGACAGGGCGCTGTGTTAACTGCTTAAATTTGCCAAATTAAAACTATAGGAGACACATGTAGCATTTACTAAAAGACTGTTAAACGCTTTTACTTGAGTCTTTCATGTCGTTTCAATCTGATACTCAGGTAAATGCAACAGTATTTTTTTCTCCGTGAATGAAGTATTTCTTATAAAATTTAAATAAGATGCAAAAAGTATTAAAAATTGATTCTTATTTTCTAATTTTAAAAATCTTGATAACTCAGAGTACAATTACACTAGAAGGTTTGTAAACAGCTTACGTATGTCAAAAATCATAACCAAAGATTTGGGCGTAAAACCTCTATGAAGAAGCAATATTTCTGATTCTGTGTAGATCCCCAAGTTTTGAATAATAATTAGTCCTACTGGAAAATCCTAAATATACCAATTGATGCGTTTTTTACTGTCTAAAAAATAGGGAAGAAGTTTTTTTTTATAAACTTTAAATAAGGTTCCAGAAAGAACTACAAAACTTAATTATTTCAAAGTTTCTCATTTTAAAAATCTTGATGGGTGATTCTCCAGAAATATTTCTTTTTGTGCATCAGAAATGAAAATTTATTAAATACATTTTAGGACCTCTAAACTTGATAAACATGTTAAGCAATTAAAGATTTAACACCTTCATAACTTGATAATGCTAATTTGTAGCATTTAAAAAAATTTTTAATATTAAAATTTATAGATAAATCTAAAGGTTAAAATGTAGAGCAGGTGTTTTTTTTAAAGTAAACAACAACTTCATATCATTTGAATTTATTTTAAACAATATTTTTTATAGTCAGAAAGCTATTTAATATTATTAATTTATTATTAATTATAATTTAAAAAAATTGTAGATTTTAAAACACTTACCAAAATATGAAATCTTTTGACCACCAATAATTATTTGTCAAGATTTGAAGGTTTATTTTTCGTTTACAGTTCAAAAACAATTGATATTCATATTAATTTTTAATATGAGCCAGAGGAATGATGATTTTAACATTTTATTTAAAATTAAGCAATTTTTCTTAAACTTAGAATAGTTTAGCATGTTTGCATAAGTTAAATTTATTGTAGAAAAATTGCAAAAATATTTTATCTACTGTCATTCTATTTTTAATTTGAGCCAGAGGAATGACGCTTTAGGTTGTGAATCGCTGTAAAAGCTTCAATTTATATATTTTGAACTTTAAATAATGATTTTTTTAGAAAACCCACTTCACAAATTATTATTATGGATGTCAATGTATTTAATAAGTATGAAAACAAATAAATAACTCAACTAATATAAAAAATATTGAATAATATACAACAAGCCAGAGGAATGATGCAAAACCAGAGGACAAAATTCATTTTCCATTTATGGAAAATCTATAAGATCTATTTTATTTATACTTTGTACAAATATTCTACAATCCCTTAGCTTCTAGAAAATATCTGTAAAGTATTGTTTTTCAAATATTAAATAGTTGTTTTACGTTTTGAAAGAATGAAAAATTGACAGAGGACAGGTTAAAAGGCCCACTTTTAGTAGTTAAAATTACAAAAAAAAGTACTTTAAAGTTATAAAATAAATAAATTCTTTTGGAGGATTTTTAGAAAAAGTGGTAAAATATTAACGTAAAGAAAGAAATTGTCATAAATTATTATTATTATTGAGAAAATCTTGAGGACATACAAAAGTAATATTTCAGGAGAATCACCCTGATACACCTTACTATCTTTATATGCAACTCTTCGGACTTGGACTTCTATATAGCGAATTGTAAACAATGGCGCGAAACGCATTGTCCTTTGCCTTTCTCTTACGTCTTTGACTCACCATTCTCGACGCTCAACTTTAATTCCCCTTACTTCTTAATCCGCGCGCCCGGCTTCTTGTTCGCAGAATGTCATATAGCGATCCTTCATATAAAGAGAGTGCGGTATAAATCTGAATCAACAAATTGATGAAAATATTTTAAGATATGCATGACAATATAAATATGAAATTATAAAAAAAACATGATTTTAACAATTTTCGATGTAGGAAATGCAACTCATTTTTAATAAAATTGCACAATAGAATTTGTTAATTGGTTAATCAATGATTTTCCAAAAGACTAAAAAAGTAAAATATTTACGACCTAAGGGTGTTGCAAGGAGAAACTAAACAATCGTGTGAACATTAATTTTTAGAGAGTTGTTTGCTTGAAAACTAATAATAAACAAAATTTTATTTACTTTCATTAAGTCTAAAATTTGTGTATATAAACAGTTTTTTATTACTAGTTTTGTATTCGAGAAATCGAGTGTTCGAAAAACTATTATCTACGAGAAAACCGCCTTATGCCGCATCTCTGTAGAACTGGATTAGAAAGGATAAATAGTCAGGTTAGCTTTAAGTACATATGCCACAGTCAAATCCTACTCACTGGATTGTACCGTTCATCGAATGATGCTTTTATAATATTTATTTATCAGAAGATGCACCCTTATGGTGCGTAGTGTCATCGACTAAATCTAGTAAATAATATAAATAATAATAATAAATTCTTTGTGAAAAATGAACAGTGTAAGATTCATTTCCTACAACTCATCGTATCAGTGCTCCTAAGCCTGATATTGTACTCCAGGATCATAAAACTCAGATCATTTGTGTGATAGTTTTCATCACACGCTGAGGGAAACATCAATCAAAATAAGGACGAGAAATGAACGAAGAATCAAGAGCTCCTGTTCGAACTGAGTCGAATGTATCCAGATTATAAGTTCCGATTGATTATCCTCATACAAAGCTGTTTGGGAGGGATTAAAGCTTAATTCGTTAGACAAATAAAAAAATACCTAATTGCCAACGTCAAGCTGATGGTTGGTATGCACAAAGGTGTCCTTCTAATCTCACTCAATCTGGTCCGACAGCACTGTTCTTTACAATATAATATCACGATGGTAGCTCTAAAATAGCATCGAATAACGTTCCTGGTCACCGCATAAGAACAACAGTGGCAATGGACCGGGACACCTACAAAACAGTGAACAGAAAACACCTCGAGCAAAAGAATCGCGCTCTTGTTTAACTTCCAGGACGGACGGAACAGAAGTGGATAAGACTAAGTAAAACAAGAATGGGAGAGGTTGTTTTAGCTATCTTGAAATTTTTGACTTAACCATATATATTTCTTTAAAGTACTGAGACAAGGTACTCAGACTGTTGCACAGTCAGGTGTAAATTCGGCCACGTGTGCCTTTATTATCTCAAGTTAACATTATCAAATTATAAAAAATATCAAAAGTCTTTAATTCAATTAATTTACTATTTATTCCCATTCAATTGAACTTTAATTTTTATTAATATTTTGTTTATTATTACACTTAAATTTTTGGGTTATTAAAACTATTTTCTTATTTAATTCAACTATTTAAATATATTCTAATCTTATTAATTCCCTGTCAACTTGTCAGACCGGACATAATTAAATTTAAAATAAAGTTAAAATAAACTGTAAATTTTATTAATAATTTAATTTTAGCTTCATTAATTTTGAAAACTTTATTTAATGAATAAATATTTTTTTTAATCAACCCTAATACAAAATGTATATAAAATAAATATTTCTTTAATTATATAATTATTACTTCTTTTTCAATACATTTATATAGGTTAATGGAACCAATTGCCGAGGATGAACCATTTGTCGAGTTATTATGGCAACAACCTTCAATATTACCAAAAATAATTCATTTCTTTATGATTTTAAATTAAATATAATATGTTTTAGATTTAAACACATAATACGCATCATATTTTACATTTTCAATGTGATTTAATATTCATAACTAAAAATAAAATTTGTTTACTCGACAAATGGTTCATCCTCCACAATTGGTTCCTTCACCCTATAATACTTAATTTTTTTTCTAAAAATTTATTTAAAATTTATTTATTCTATTATTATTTGAATAAAACTAAAAAATAAATAAAATTATAATTTTATATCAATAATTTTATAAAAATAATTTTTATATCAATCTTTTTGAAAAATTAAGAAGCTCTTTTGTTTTTGCAATTCTTCTGGATTTATATTTAAATAAATATGTTCACCTGAGTGTAAATTAAATCGTTTTCTGTTGCTGCTCATTAACCCCCACTTTTCATAATTTCAGTGTGTTAGCCGTGGCTAACATGACTTTATCTAGAAGCGTTACGGCTGACCATATTCAAAACAACACTACTTATTTGTTTAGAATGATATTTCACGCCTGACTGTATTTAAATACTTACTACTGAGGATCGTAAAGTTTTAACATTTTTCAAACCCGGTGGCATAAACGTAACGCTAATATTATTGTTCCTTTGGTGTCAATAAGACGAGAACGTAACTTTTTCCCGATCCAACACCCCCTAATCCAATTTCTAGATTCAGGTTTCCGGATTTCATATATCTTGAGCTTGATACGCGGTATCGACTTGATTGCTGTTGACACTTTGGCACTCAAGGAGTTACGTATCTAGCGCTGCTAGCTAGCGCCACAAAATTTTTCTACCAGGGTGGGACGCGAAATCCGAAATGTGGATTTCGGGATTTTAAGTCCGGAATTTGGACATCGTAATGTGGAGTAGGGAATGTAAAATTTTGTATGTAAAATTAGGGTATGTAGTTGGGTTATGAAAACCGAGATGTCTACCGGCGTAGGGAAATAACAATGGGTCAAATCAAGCAAACTATGGGCTAAATCGTTTGCCAATGAACAGCATGATTTCACCCACGGTCCGACTATGGGAAATATCAAGTCAACCATTGCTTATTTTCCATACACTCTGTCAAAGACTCCAAAAGCTATAAAACGACAAAAAATAATGCCAAGATAATTTTTTAGAACATAAAACACTAATTCCACTTAATAATCTTAATATTTCCAATTTTCAAAATTAACAACATCAAATAACCGAGGCCATGGCGGAAATCGTGACAACAATGGGCACAGAAAAAAGTTAAAACTCAAATCTCTCTTCATTTTTTACAATTTAAAAAACTTTCTAAACACCACCAAAACTAAATTCAAACATAAAAATTACATTTTTCAAATTATTAAAATATATGTCTAAGTCCAAAGGACCATGGAACAAATCGTACCAAACATGGGTAGAGAAAAAAGTCAAATTTCAATCTCCTATTCAATTTTTTCAACATTAGAGATGATACAGAACAATTAAAAAAAGATTATGACCAAAAATAATTATTTTCCACAAGTTTCAAAATATACAAAAACCAAATTCAAAGAACCATGGCACAAATCGAACCAAACGTGGGTCATAAAACAAGTTCATTTTTAGTCACATATTTAATTTTTTAAATAGTAAAAATTATACAGAACACTGCAACAAAAAAATTGTACCAAATGAAAAATTATTTTCTGCAATTTCAAAATGTACAAGAAGCAAATTCCAAGGACCATGGCACAAATCGTATGAAACATGGGTAAGAGAAAAATTAAATTTTCATCACCTACATAACTTTTTTAGTTAGTTAAAATGATACAGAGCAACTAATTAAAAATTAGATAGGTGATACTAGTTTTATTTCTTTATTACGCAATGATTCGTACGATTTGTGCCATGGTCCTTGGAATTTGCATCTTGTATATTTTGAAACTTGAGAAAAATAATTTTTTTGTGCTAAATTATTTTTTTGCAATTTTCTATATAATTTTTACTATTTAAAAAAATAAATAGGGGACGGAAATTTGATTTTTTTACGTCCTATGTTTGGTACGATTTGTGCCATGGTCCTTTGAACTTGGTTTTTGCATATTTTGAAACTTGTGAAAAATAATTTTTTTTGTCAAAGTCGTCTTTGCTATGTTCTATATAATTTTTACTATTTAAAAAATTAAATAGTTTACTGAAAATTCATTTATTTTATGGCCCACGTTTGGTACGATTTGTGTCATGGTTCTTTGATTTTGGTTTTTGTATATTTTGAAACTTGTGGAAAATAATTATTTTTAGGCAGAATCTATTTCTTTAATAATTGTTCTGTATCATCTTTGCTGTTGAAAAAATTGAATAGGAGATAGAAATTTGACTTTTTTCTCGATCCATGTTAGGTACGATTTGAGCCATGGTCCTTTGAATTTGGTTTTTGAATATTTTGTAACTTGTGAAAAATAATACTTTTTTGGCAAAATAGTTTTTGGCTATGTTCTGTATCATGTTAACTATTTAAAAAAATTAAGTAGGTTATGAAAATTTAACTTTTTTCTTACCCATGTTTCGTACGATTTGTGCCGTGGTCCTTGGAATTTGCCTCTTTTATATTTTGAAACTTGTGAAAAATAATTGTTTTTGGACATAATATTTTTTTTGCTGTTCTGTATCATTATTACTATTTAAAAAATTAAACAAGAGATTAAAGTTTGCCTTTTTTCTCTACCCGTGTTTGGTACGATTTGTGCCATGGTCCTTTGAATTTTGTCCTTGTATATTTTGAAACTTGTTAAAAATAATTTTTTTGGGCTAAATAATTTTGTTGTTGTGTTCTATATAATTTTTACTATTTAAAAAATTGAGTAGGTGACTGAAAATTCATTTATTTTATGACCCACGTTTGGTACGATTTTTGCCATGGTTCTTTGAATTTGGTTTTTGTTTATTTTGAAACTTGTGGAAAATAATTATTTATGGGCATAATCTTTTTTTAATTGTTCTGGATCATCTTTGCTGTTGAAATAATTGAATAGGAGATTGAAATTTGACTTTTTTCTCGACCCATGTTTGGTACGATTTGTGCCACGGTCCTTTGGACTTAGACTTGTATATTTTAATAATTTGAAAAATGTAATTTTTATGTTTGAATTCAGTTTTGGTGGTGTTTAGAAAGTTTTTTAAACTGTAAAAAAGGATTAGAGATTTGAGTTTTAACTTTTTTCTGTGCCCATTGTTGTCACGATTTCCGCCATGGTCTCGGTTATTTGATGTTGTTAATTTTGAAATTTGGAAATATTAAGATTATTAAGTGGAATTACTGTTTTATGTTCTGAAAAATTACCTTGGCATTATTTTTTGTCGTTTTATAGCTTTTGGAATCTTTGACAGAGTGTATGGAAAATAAGCAATGGTTGGCTTGATATTTCCCATAGTCGGACCGTGGGTGAAATCATGCTCTTCATTGGCAAACAATTTAGCCCATAGTTTGCTTGATTTGACCCATTGTTATTTCCCTACGCAGGTAATTAGGAATATAGAATCAAGAATATAAAATTTAGGATGTTGAATACGAGGTCTGGATTTTGGGATATGGAATCTAAAATATTGAATCCCGCCGGTGAAATTCGAGCTGTGGTAATCTAAAATATGTAAACTCCTGGTTAGAGTGTAAAGTGTATAATGCGGAATCCGAATGTGGATTTGGGCGTGTTGAATCCTGGATATGAAATCTAGGATGTGGAGTTTTTTTTTTTTTAATCAGAAATCAGGGATGCAATATCTTAGGTGCAAATTTTTTGATGTGGACTCCGGAATTTAGAATAAGAAATGTTGAATTAGAGAATTGAAATCCGTGTGTGTAATTCGGGACGTAGAATCGGGAATATAAAATCAGGATTGTGAAATCTGGAAATGTAAAATCCAAAATGTAAAGCCTGGGATGAAGTCCGTAATGTGAAAATTGAAAGAAGGATTCCTGCATGAAGAGACTAATACAATATAATATCTGTCAGTCACTGTTTGAAATTTGTTACTACAACAAGTAAATTTTTTTTCCTGGCATTCTAATTTTAAGTAAATAAAATTGTTATTAATTCAGATTAACATTCAGATTTAGATTACGCAGAAAATTTTTCTGCATGATACAAATATTAAAGATAGTTTATAAATTTCTTAAAATAGTTTATCAATTTTTAGTTTATTGTAAAATATTCTTTTTCTTATTAAAAAACATGAGTCGCAAATTAAGGAAATGTCAGAAAAATTTTCGCATACAAATTTGGAATAAGACCTGACTCTTGGCAAATCCAATAACGAAAGAAAACGCGACTTCGATATCTTCACTTTCGCAAAATAGCAATTTAGACTTGCACATGTATATTCTCCATATACATGTTTATTATTTAATAAAAATGTTATTGTGGTGAAGGGCGAGACACGCGTGGAGCAATAACACAAGACGAAAGCATAAGACCAAGTATTGGGGAAAGGGAGAAAGGACAAACAGAGGAACACATATTGGGTCCGTCTGAACGCTTTCTGTCTGTTTTTCCTTGCCATCCTTTCATCTATAGACCGCCTTCTTGTTCAGGGAATCTTTGAATGTGGACGTATCTATTCTGGCCGCAGATGGCAGCAGCTTCTGTCGCAGGAAAAGCTCGTACGTAAGTACCAACTCACACCAAGTTTTTCGCATGTATAGACAAGTTGTGTCGGAGATGGTACAAGCCAAACGACATGAAATCGAGGCAGAAAGAAGGGTGTAGATTGGGTTATTGGCGAAGGAGTGTGTCAAGCGCACTCCGACGTTACACCATAACCTGATCCAAGCGGGACCATATTTTATTTTAATGTTTTAATATCGTGTTCCTTTGGTCGTTCGGACAAGGCGGTGTCCACGAAGACGTCCCTCGCTGCTGCAGTCAACGTATCCAATCTTATTCGTCTGATAATACGACAAACATTCTCATTGTCAAGTTTTATGGCAGACTTCCTTTATTCTTTCCTCTCCCTTCTGTCTTTATTCGTTTAACTATACTACTATCAGTGAAATTATTCTTTGTAATTTATTACCTTGAAGAAATCAAAATAATGTTAAGTAAATGAAAGAACGTAAAAGGATAAGAACTTTGTCAATTGTGCAAAAATTTTTCTTTCTTTTTTCCTCAGATATAGTTTTTGCAATTAAGAAAAATCAAATTCTTCTCAAAGTTACAGCATTTAAACAGTAGACATTTGAATCCATAGAAACATCGAATTTTATATAATATAGCTAGCTGTTTTTTCTGATTTCTTAAATTTTAATTCTAATACAGAATATTTAATTTAAAATAGAGTCTTGAGTCTTATTTTATTTAAACTGTTTTCATAATATAATCTGAAAGACCTCAAATCTGAATAATCTTAAAAATTTAACTGCATCATTATAAAATCTTTATCTACCGGTGAACCAAATTTGATTAAAATGGTAATGTTAATTCCATTTACGATACACTGAAAAAACAGACATTCCGTTTAAGTCCCATTAAACATGATTTTCTGATTATTGTAACCAGAAATTCTGGTAAAGCTAACCACAATACTAGAAAATTAACCAGAATTCTGTTTAAAATAACCGGAAAATCATGTTAAATATGGCTTAACCGGAATTCCGGTTATTTTAACCGAACTGTTTTTTCACTGCAGAACCTCCTAAAGTTTTTTTGATCTATTTTTTAAGAAAAAATCAAAAGTTTAATATCTAATCTCTAAAATATAAACTAAATATATAAAATCACATAGTTCTCAGTATTAATTTGTTAATTAATTGTGATTTATATCTCTGGTTTCTTCAAAAGTACACAATATTATTATATATAACAACGTATTACTTTTATTCTTAACCCTCTTTTCAAAAAAAAATTTTAATTACAAAAAATTCTTTCATATTTTTTAATTATACACTGGCACGACTTAAAGACAGGTGATAAATTTATTAAATTATTAAATATGTATACTTATTATTTAAAAAAAATTTTCAGGATATCTTAAGGAGAGGCGCTTTGGACATCCCAGATATGTTATAAATGTTAAGAAAATATCCCAAAAATATCTAATTGAAAACCCTGTGACTTCATAGATATCATATGGATATCTTCCCGATAAAAAGGGATAGATTAAAATCGATTTAAACGATTACAAATATTTCCAAAATACATTTATGCCATTGCTAATTGACGCAACTATTATTCCAAAGTCATTTTTCCCCAAAAAATAATTATTATTACCGTAAAACAAGCTAATTTCGCTAAAATTTTCATGTTTTTTTGAAAAAAGTATAAGAAAAAGTTAATAATAAATTTTGGTACTGCAAATATATAATCTCTGACTCTTCCTCTTTAATTTCACAAATTAAAAAAATTACTATATATTGCGTAAACCTATTTAATATATCTTTTTACTCTGAACGAAATTATACCTCAATGTGGGGTAATTTCGCTGAACTTTAATGACTTTAATTTTTAACAACAAAAATATGTTAGTTTATAAGCTGTAATCACTTTATAAAATCATTAGAAAGAAAATAATATTATTTAAATAACATTTACAGTCATCAGAATAAATATTTAACCACGTTTTGTGTTTTATAATTTGATAAAATTTAGAATTTTGTCCTGAGAAATAACCTTAGATACTTGATAAACAATTGAATGATACATTGTATTCATGAACGAAATTACCCAACAAATATGGAATATTTTTTTTTAATTGCCTTTTTTCAAAATCTATACAACTTTTCAGTAATTTTATTTTTGCTAAATCATGCCAGGGATATAGGAAATAAGATTTAACATGATTTTAACATAAAATATTTTAAATATAGGTTTCACAAGGGACTTTTACACACTACTTGCTCAATAAGGAAAATCGACATATTTAAATAAATATTATTTTTATTAAAACTTGACTTTAAAATACCTTTGAGACACAGTTTGATACTTTTCTTAACATTAGCAATTGCAAATTTTATATTTTTCTTCCTAGAAATAACAATAAATAACTTTTGAAAAAAAAAGTTTCCACTGAGCGAAGTTAGCCTGTTTTACGGTCTTTCTAATTATTTTAATAATAAAATAAAATGGATTTGAATTATGTCGATAGTAGCGAAAGTTGCTAAGCAACGGAATGAATTGATTGCAGTTTCTTGACAGTTAGTTTTTCATTAACCTTTTCGATAAAGCTATTGTGTACGACTTTGTTAAATTTTCTAAATTCTTCTACTTTGTCCCGTTGTTGAAGGCAAGAAGTATCGTTCAATTATGTTGTAATTTAATAATTATTATTATTATTATTAACAAATAAATTCTTTACAGTAGAGGAAGTGTGTCTAAAACTGCCTACCTAATGTAATTCATATTATTTTATTGAAAATATAGTTTATTTAATCTAAATAGGTATACTAAATAATTATACTTTGATATTCAATCCAGTGCCGGCCTTAGCTATTTCGCGCCCCAGTGCGAGAATTTGTAAAGCGCCCTTGTTAGTAGTTTTTGTCTCTTGTTGTCAGTGTCTACCTTTTTTTTTTTTTTTAGTTGTCGAATTTTTCTGAAACCACCCCTTTGAAAATCACGGCGCCCCCTAAGACTCAGCACCCTAGTGCGGCCGCACAGGCGCGCACTACCCTAAAGCCGGCACTGATTCAATCAACTAAAAATATACAATTAAATTCCATTAAGACACAGTTAAATATTTGAAAAATAAGATAAATTGGAGAATTGCATTTTAGCCATAATAGACACATACTTGTCTAACATATAATCTACTTAATATATATTTTTTCAGATTAATATTTGTTACAAATTATAAGATTTTGCTGAAAAGGAAATGATTAAATATTATTTTATAACGGTTTTCTTATTAAATACTCACGTTTGGTTTAATAAATATATTTGAACTTTGAAAAATATGCGATTTTAGTGATACGATATAAAAACTTGTAAATATCAGTTTGCAATATTTTAAAACTCTCAATAAAATATTTTAACTAAAATGGTTAAATTCAAATTTCTTTGAATTAACCTCAAAATCAATTCTTTGTTGTTCGCACTATAGGCCGTTTTATACACACACGGGGTAGGCCATTTTATACAAGTTGACATATTTTTACTTTTTATTTTATTTAAAGCAATTAAAGTAAAATTGCGAATTATAACAAAGCGTGATGGAAAGATGAAGAAACGCGTGATAAGGTAATAATAAATATAATTATAATACATTATTGCAAAGTTACATTACAAATATTGGTTTCAAAATACAAGCAAAAAATCTAAGCTTTAAGGTATGAGTCGCGTAAAATGATTTTCGTCAGATTTTTTTAAAACTTTGTATCTGTATTCATGAGGTATTTATCTATGAAATGAGATCTATCCTATTAATTTTGACCACTTCTGAGCTTCAAAATATTAATTCAAAGTTTATACCTTTTACATGCAATAGCACAAAATGCATGTAAAAAATGTCTCTTATATTCAATTATAAAAAAACAAGTCGTCAGTTTTTCAAATAAAACTACTAAGTTACACATTGAGATAAAATAAATCCTTTAAAAAAAAATTAATTTTATTGACCACGCCGTATAAAAAATACAATAATTTAAAAATCTGAAATGGTTAAAAACTACCATTTTAACAGTGAAAACTCGTTTACCATTTTAAATAGTAATTTTTGACTAATACTTTAGTAAAAAACTACTAATTTAATTAGTCAAAGTAATTTTGGGTGATGTTAAACTACTAAAAGAATTAGTAGATTTCTAATTACTAATTACATTAGTTATTTTTCACTATTTAATTTGTTAAATTTAACTGCTGAATTAGTAGTTTTTTTACTATTAATTAGTTATTTTTACTATTAATTAGTTATTATTACTAATTGAAAAAGAGAAAACTCGTTCACGATTTTAACCCCTAAGTGGTAGTTTTTAACTAATTCAGATTTAGAGAGATAAAGACGAAAAATATAATCTCATCTTATTTAATTAATTTTAAGATTTAATAACTCCAATAACTTGCAGATGGTACATTTTATGTTTAAAAATATAAAACTAACATTAGTTGTTGAGAATTTTTCCCCTAAAGTGTTTTATTAAGGAGTTACGCCTAGTTAATTAGGTAAAAAAAATCGATTTTTGGGATTTTGAATTTTCTGAGAGATTAGATACCTTTAGATACCTGAAGATTATGAATCTAAAGTCAGTTTTTCAAAATTTAAAATAGTGGATCCAATATGGCGGCCAATATTTTAAAAATTATTTTGATTTGCTTGAAACTTGTTACTCTGGGATTTTTGGGGTCGATGATTAAGAATTCAGAGTCAGACTTTTAATCATTTTTGAAATTCAAAATGTCGGATCCAATATGGCGGACAACATTTTAAAAATCTTTTTGATTTGCTTAAAATTGTTAATCGGGGTCTGTGAGGTCGCTGATTACAAAGAAGACAATTTTAATACTGCTATTATGAAGTCTAGGACATAAGTGCTTATTGCTTAATATTTCACATCAATATCGAGTATTTTTTGTAATTTACAATTGCTGATATAACCGAAAACACTGTCACAAAGTTTAAAATTATAAATGAAAGTGATGTGTATACTATTATGTCATCGTCTTGTAACCCAATTTTCTTTTTTGAAGAAATAAAAACTTAATTGCTTATATCGTTTATATTAAAAAGAGTACCAAAAACTAAGTTACTATTCACGTTTATATTGTAAAAACCAGACTAAAAACAAGACCATTCGCTCTTGTTTTACTGTATTTCTAAACATAAACCCCCGAGTAACAAATTTCAAGCGAATCTGATTATGTTTTATAAAAATTTTAGTGACTTATTTTTAAAATCTTTAAATGCGTTTTTCTCGAAATTACATTTTTCAAGAAATACCTATGCGGTGGGCAAGATGTCTTAAAAACGACTCAACCGACTTGTTCAAATTTATAGGTCTTATTTTACACATAGAAATCTAGTTTGTGAACGAAGAATTTTTTATTTAAATAAAAACTTTCATTTTTAATAATGTAAATCCAAAATGTTTTGCTTTAAAAATGTTATTTTTTAAAAAAATTACTGCTATTTCGTTAAAAATTAAAAATTTGCAGAACCGTTTGTTCACGAACTGCGTATGACTTCGTTCTAACAGAAACTTTTGAAATTATTCGTTTCAGATAAACTGTTTTTGAAAAAAGCTGTCGACCGCAAAACCATTTTAAAGAAATGCATTTTTAAAAAACCTATTGCAAGTTAAATATTTTCAAATGTTTTTTGGTTGTTAAATTATTTTTAAGCCTTTAAATATATGCAGTTTTAAATAAATGATTACTTTTTTTAAAAAAGTTTTATGAAAAAGAAAAAAAAATTGTCAAATATTACTCTCTTTTTGCCTATGACAACTAGGCATAACCCCTTAAGAATTGGCCATATGAGACACTAGGCCGTTTTAGGCACACTTCCCCTAATGTATTAATAATTATCTTTAATAAAAATTCTTTGGTTAGTTCAAAAAATTATCTTTCAATTTTTGATTATAATTAATAAATTAATAAGTAATATTTAAATTATTTAAAATCGTTTTGGGTTTGAGAATGGTAGATTGAGAAACAGTTTTTTAAGAAATAGTCATTAGAATAACGGTAACGGGTTTAGGAAAAACTGATTGAGAATTAAACAAAAAGTCCAATGACATTATAGAGGTGTCTCATACACCGAAAAAAGGTTAGGAAATCTGTCAAACTTAATTCCTTACAGCAGAAGTATTATAACCTCCGAATAACAGCAGCGCCACTTTGGTGTCGCTCCTGCCATATTTTGGTACATACATATATTGTACCAAACTTGTTCCTCATGACGTAAGACTGCTGACGCTCTAAACTTTGGTACGGCTACTGTGCCAAACTAAGACAGCTCTATTTCTAAATTGTAATCATCTATCTATATCGGTCATTTCGAACGAACCGTGTACTAAACTTTTTTTGGTGTAAATATCCCAGGAATATTTCATGGACGTCTCAATTATATACAAATACGTCGAAAGTATATCAAAAAATCATCGCTGGGATATCCCCGGGACATTGCAGTTACGTCCCAGAGAGCGGCGGTTTGGATATCTCTGAGATGTCCAATGGATATCCTTGGATATGTGTGGAATGTTTTTCGGATATCGAATTTCCATCTACGATAACCCATGGACATATTTTTGTCGTGAGGGTATCAACTTGTAATGATTTGAGTGTTCAATACGCTCATACCATTACTATAATATGCCATTACGATTCTAGAAGAGAGTGGAATCTCCCCCTTCTTTCCTGAATCGCTCTCTTCCCCCTCTTTGCAGTAGCCAATAGAGGCCGGCTATAAATACGAGTGTTGCTCACAATTCCTATAGTCTTTTGGTTGACGGGACTCGAAGCGCATCTCAGTCTTGTGCTAAGTTGTTTATGGAATTAAATTTAGTTGAATGTAATTGCTGATCAAGAAGGGAGATTAGTAAGATTGTCTATGGGTTACAATAACACTGCATTGGTACAGAGCGACTAAACGAAAATCTGAGGTAAATCACGAGATCATCTAAAAGCTCAGTAGAAGCGCACCCCTCTTATCTTTCAGGTGTTTTATCCGGAATTTATGGAGGTCAAAGAAGGCCCATTTTTTTACCAAATTACTGGAGAAGACGTTTTGTAATTTAGAAAATGGAAAGGAAGCTCTGCGTCGTTTGTGGGTGATGCCAAAGCTTTTCTTCTGGGATCTCAAAAATCTGTTAGAGGGAACAATGTAGGTGCACCTTCTTGACCACCATTGCAGATTGCGTAGACTTAACTTTTCCTTTTTTTTTTTTTTTTTTATGCGTAGGGTGTGAAAACCTGCCTTCAGGTACCCTGTAGCCCGTACTACAGGGTTATGCGAGGGTGGCGATGTTCTGCCGAACCGCTAAAAACACACCCTTATTTGGGGACCTTAGGACCACTCCCGGCTGGCACTCCCTTTGAAGAAATTGTTAAACCTCTCGTAAAAACTTGTTGCGTTATATAAAATAGTTATTGCAAATAATAAATTCAGTTTTTAAGCATCAACATTATGACAAATAAGAAATCTAGGTAAAAGCAGATATGTATTGCATATATCCCTCTCAAAGCCTCTTATAGTTCTGTTTAAAATTATAAGTAGGATTTCTCGCCTGGTTTAGGTGGGTTGTTTATGGCCTGTCATAAAATCTCTAATTGAGTTTAAGGTTCCTATTAAGGTGAGTTTTTTCTTATTCTGTGGCCGTGCCTGCCTTCTTTCTTTCTCTACAAGATGGAGCTTGGATCGTTGGCAGCATTTCTCCCACCCCTTTGGTCTGTCAGCGAGGGCCTGATGTGATGAAGCAGCTCAGTTCCGTTACGACTTTCATACATTGACCATCGTGCCCGTTTTTCCGAGCATTTCCCACCGATTTTCTAAACTATGTGTTCAATTCTGTATATATACCGGATGTACAATTGTGACGTATTCGCATTTTGTAATAAGAATAAACTATATTAAAGTTAACTAAAAGTGCTGTGAGTTTTGTGCAACACCACCATTCATCATTTCTAACAAGTTCAAAATAATCACTTAAACTTAATCAGCCAGAACAAAATTTAATCCCGCCTACAGCCCTAATTTTTAAGAAAATCTATGTCCTAATTTATAAATATTTATTTTTGTATTTTATTCACTGGTTTACCGAAGGCTATTTTATTATGAACAAAAAGTTTGCCTTTTTCAAACTATACAGCAAATCTTAATTCTCAGATTTGTGTTATGAGCATGGCTCGGACATTTCCCACAAAACACCGAGCTTTGTCAACTTTTCATGTCAATTGCAAGAGTTATTTAGAGTCTCAAAATCCTGCTGGTAGTTATTAAAATTTAAATCTTCTTAAAATTCTTTGCTAAATTTTAGGAGCTCAATTTTCCTGAATCCTTTAAAAGTTAACCTGCTGCCTTAATGAAGTAAGTGATTTTATAATTTACACTTTTGACCTAGAAGTGCAAAATGTCAAAAGTTTCCCGCATTCGCTGTTTTATTTCTATGAATTCTATTTGTAAATATTTATTCTGGAATTTTTATAAAGCGATGAATATTTTTTCCTCAAACATATAACCAAAGTTAACCTTTAGTAAAAGGTTTGTTCTCTTAAACCTTGTTTTTCACTATTCCTATTGCCAATTTGGATTGAAATAAATATTTTGACATGACTGCGTCCATATTAATACTCGTACAACTTGTTTTTCTAGATAGGAATATTTGTGTATGTCTATATCGAAGACTATCCTGTTACGATGTTGCATTAATCTAGAACGAGCGAGTATCGGCAGTCTCCTAGGCTGGTCAGGTGTGAGTAAGAGGGTGGTCGGAGAGAACTGGATCGGGAGGGGGTGAGATTCACTGGAAGAGACGGAGGGTTCGTTACTACACAACGATGGCCTCGGACCGGGTAGCTAACCTACATGCTTCCTAAATATATTGTCGCTATAACATGCCGCCGTGAGGAAGGGAAGGCAAGAGTGGACGAAGAGAATTCAAGGGAAGGGGTTAGAACGCGTTGGGGGTGGTGGTCGAGAGGACGCCGAGTGCAGGAGCAGCAAAAGCAGTGTATCGCCTCTTCCTACGCTCGTTTTCCTCATGTACAGGCGCAATGGCTGTGTGGCACACGATACTTTCTGTGAGTGTGTTGCGACGTCCTTGCATTGCTCGTTGTTTTCGCCTTGTACAAGGACAAGGGAGTGGTCTCCGGGAGACAGGACTGCTAGGACAGCATCCCCGAGGCCCAACATCACTATATAAGGAAGAGGATGAGGATACTCACCTATACGAGAGAGGCTTATAACCAGAAACGATAGTCCGCACACGTGGTATATGATGCTTCAGTGCTTTTGTTGGTGTGCACTTTGCACTTAATGCTGCTTGCGAAATGAGCGGAGGAGAGAATGGGAAAGAGAAAGATGGGTTCTTTAGAGAATAATCGGAGAGGATGTTGGGTATAACTCGTATCTCATGCAACATCATTCATTCGGTTCTTGGTTAAACGTTATTAGCAATTACGTGCTATCTATATTTACTTTTGTTTTAGCAGACTGTTTATGATGTATGAATTTTCTCGAGTTCTGAAAGAGTATTATACTTGGAGATAAAGATATTAGTTCTCGATCAAAGTGGAATCGAAGAGTTGGTTTGTCCGTTTCGTAAATCCTTTTACTGAAGCAGACTGGCAAATGTGAATTAGTGTTGAATTTACAGGTGGAGTAATAGTAGAAAATCGTTGGAGTTGATAGCTGTGTGCCTATTCCGGATTCTGCCGGGTAAAGGGATATCGTTTGTCGGCTCGTAACATAAATATGAGGGGCCCGTGCGTCGCCACGATGCAGATAGGAAACGTCCAGTCCAGGGTGGTGGTCTCTCCAGTTGGCAGGATGGTCGCTGGAAGGTTAGGTATCTATCGACGGGGGCGTAGCTTCCTATTAGTGAGGCACTTCATACAGACGGGATTCTGGCTTGGGTTCGCCAGTTCTCGTCTCTCCTCGCCTCGTAGGCAATATCGTATAAATGTGTCGTTAATTACTTACCCCGCGGCCGCGACACCTCTCTGCCGTTTTCCGCCCTTTTTCCTAACTCTCTTCTTCCCCCTACCAAACGCCCTCGCGAGTATAGAAAGCTAAGTTCCCCTACTGGGATCGAACCCCTTTCCCTAGACCTCGAGCGACGTCATCTCCGACTGCAGCTACCACCACCGCATCGGGAAAACCATCGCATCGCCACCAATACCTACCTGCACCCTTTCCACCTCTACTGCACGTTATGGCGCCGCGTGTTAAGGAAACTAATGTTTATTTGAAAAACTAATTGAACGGGACTCTCTCGCGTCTACAGCCGGCAATTAAACGAGATTACTGCCGCAGTAGAGAGTGTGCGAGTGCCCGCGAGAGCTCCCTAGGGGGGATTAGATAGCACAGTAAGATACGACACGATGGTACGCGTAATGTTTAACTACAATATGCCATGGAGGCAGTGGACCTCTCAAGCGCCGCTAATAATTAATTGTTAACTCGATACACCTACGAAAACGTGCGTTTTCTATATATATAGCTTGTAGTATACAATCTCACTAAGATTCGACCGAATTCTACATAAAAAAAAAATCCGTTACAGTTACACATTTCAATTAAAATAGGGTCAAAACATACCTCACATATCAAATATGTCCCTTACATCTTCGATTTTGATAAGACTTGGTGAAAGTACATAAAAATACATGCAGAAGAAAATTCCAAAAACGATTTTTAAAATTTTTAAAAATTTTTTGATTTACATGCGTTTTAAAATTTTTTTCAAAATTTTTAAAACGTCATAACTCTGCCAATAATTATTCGATTTTATTGATTTTTTCAGGGATTACTTATTATTTGGCAACATTTAAAAAAACCCAAAATTTTTTTTTAATTTAACATTAAAGAAAATAAAAAATAAATTTTAAATAAATTTTTTGTTCAAAAGCGTAATTTTTTTTTCTTTCTAATATCGATTTTTCGATTCCTTATGATTTCACGAGTATTTTAAAAAAAAGAAATTGATGGACTCTCTGTCACTTTGGAGATATTGCATTTTTTGTCCTTGCGCACAGTTGCGCTGAGTGTAACTTACCGCGTAGATGCAGTTACGCCATACGTGCATACAGGTATTAACATTCACTTATAGGCTGTAAATTTTAATTGAATTGAAATCTTCTTTTTGACAAATATTCAGCGACAACCGATAGACAATTTTCTACCCTAATTTTGTAACTATTAATTAATTAAAGTTTTATAAATAAACAAATAACCTACCAAAATCTGAAGTTTTTAAACATATATATTTTTGAATACATTAATATCGAACATGACTGAATAACCAAAAGATTAACTTCAACTCAACATTTTCAGGGAAACAAATCTTCAATTGCATGAATAATAATTATTATTAATAATTACTTTTAGCAAATTCTTGATAATATTAGTTTTTTCAGAAATTTTATTTTCTATTCTAGAAATCTTTAAAAATTATTAATTATTAACTCTATTAGAGGATACAAAAACAAATTATTTATAATAGGAATAGTGTCATTAAAAACGTGATCCAAAACAAAAAAATTTTTTTTGTTTTGAAAAATACGAAAAATTCAAATTTTTGTTTTGCGGTCAAAAAAGCTTATGTCAGAAAACTTTTCAAAATTAATTCAGAAATCTTAGAAAATCTTGAAACTGAAGATTTTTATTTTTGCCTTCTTGCTTTAAATTTCAGCTAAATAAACTTAAAACATGTCTTCTTTTTTCTGAGATATGAACTAAAACATTGAGCTGTAAATTGTTGTGTTGCCGCGCTGATTTAATCGAGTTAGTGTTAGAGCTATAGTTCTTGCCAGTCTCTTTCCTCACAAAAACTTAGTTTTCATTTATGTTCTTTAATTGAAAACTATTTAAAGTTTTTTTAATTTATTAAAACGGCCATAGGAATAGAATTAAAGATACAAGATTAAAAAAAAGATCTGGCGCCTCTGACCACGTTTTTGATGATACTATTACTATTATAAATAACTTATTTTTATATCCTCTAATAGAGTTAATAATTAATAATTTTTAAAGATTTCTAGAAAAGAAAATAAAATTTCTGAAAAAACTAATATTATCAAGAATTTGCTAAAAGTAATTAATAATAATAATTATAGTTCATGCAATTGAAGATTTTTTCCCCTGGAAACGTTGAGTTTAAGTTAATCTATTGGTTATTCAGTCTTGTTCGATATTAATGTATTCAAAAATATATATGGGGCAAAATTCCTGAACTGTCCAGGTCAAAAAATAAAATTTATTCAAACTTTGCTAAAATGTTTCCATTGTTAGTGGAAGTGTAAATACCAAATATTTTCAAATTTCATGAAATAGTTTTTGAGTTACACAGTTTTAAAATTTTGAATTTTTTTAAAATGTAGTTTTTTAAATTACAGTAAGGTCGCGGTAAGTGTCCGTTTCAGTAAGTGCCCAATTCAGCAAGTGTCCCGGAGCATGTTTCAGAAAGTGTCCCTCCCTCTACTACTACCGTCAGTGCTGTCTATTTCGCTGCGGAACGAGGCTTTTGAACAATTTCAAAACCCACCTGCTCGAACGCAGATTACGCTCCTGCTTTAACCCCCGAAAAAATTCTGGGGCGTGGCTTAAGGAATGGACAGTTACTGAAATCGCTGGTCCCGACGAGTGGACACTTACCGCGACCTTACTGTAATTATATTTCTAAGTATATTGCATAAAATTTAACATATATATAGTGATTTTTAAAGCTTTTTTACAGGCTATTCGATAATAATAAATGTTTTTTTGTAAAAAAAAATTTGACCTTTAAATTCAAGGTCAAAGTGTTAATTTGATTGTATCTCGAAATCGGAGATTTAAAAAAATTTTAACCTATCTCAATGAAAAGCTTGACTTTTTTCCTATAAGATATGTAAAAATTAGAGTGGAACTCTAAATACTTCTGTCAAAAATACATCTCAAATACCCGCGCGCGCTGGATTAACCAGTGGTTACTCGCGCGAGGTCGCGCTATTCTCAGTGTATAAATAAAAGTTTGTTGTTTTCTGGTGACCAAAATATTTGATCTAGAATTTAAAATTTCGTATACTTGTGCATATTTTTTGTAGATTACAAGAAAAATATAGCTAATATTATTAAAATAAAATTCCATAACGTTAATTATGAAAAATTTTAAATTTCCTAAAATAGCATTCTTCTATCTTTATAGTTTGTTGCAATACATGACTAACATTTGACTTCGTTTTGTAGACTTTGGTACATACGTGTTCATTATGGTAACATTTTTGAAGAATAACTGAAAATCATGAAATAAATTATTTTTAGTTCCTGTCGTCTATAAAATATTTTATCTATAGTTTTACAAAATAAAATATTTACGTGTATTTTTATGTGTAGTTTAGGAAAGACCAGGGTAAATCCTGTCACTTTTGGTCAGATAGGTAAAACTATCGAAAATTATTCTCTAAATCCAAGTTAATTTATAATTAAATTCGAAAGCTTATCATTTCTACTATTAAAATATAAAAGAGTTTTCGATTTATCTTTTTTAAGTTTTACTTATAGATAATATTTAATTCACATATACTAAATTTTAAAATCACATTTCTCCAAGGCATATACGGTCACCCCTCGGGGTAAATCCGGTCACTTGATTTTTTCAAGAATTTAGGGTAACCCAGACAGTTATATTTTTTTAATATTGAAATTCATCTTATTCCTGTCTTAAGTATGAATTGATTTTGGTTTTATGATTGATAAATTATAAGTTCTATTAAAAATAAATATTGGTTTAATAAATAATAAATATAGGTTACATAAATTACAACTGTGGATTTATAGTCGATTTATAGTCGAGCGCAGATATTTCCAACGAGTTGCAGGCGAGAGCAAGACCGAGGCGAAGCCGAGGTCGCTCGAGCCAGAGACGAGTTTGGAAATATCGCGCGAGACGAAAGACGCACCTATGACACATGGTACATACGATTCTTTATGCAACAAAGGCGTATTATGGTCACTCTACGCTACCTATTCCGGTGCATGCTAAGTTTTTCCATATAGCCCAGCACGTCAATAAGGTAACCATTATTGCCCTAGGGTAATAATGGGTACTTTATTGACCCGCGAGCAGGTCAATAATGTGACCATTATTGCCCTAGGATAATAATGGATACATTATTGACCTGCGAGCGGTCCATAAAGTATCCATTATTGCCCTAGGGTAATAATGACCGCTGGGCTATGAGGAAGAACCTACCTATGCGCCTGTATAGGTAGGTAAAGTGACCATAAAACGCCTGAGTTTTTAAATGAGTAATTAAATAATGTTGTGACATAAAACGTGTTTAATAATTTTTATAAACAATTTTTATAAATTTCTCGATTCTTAAATATTTTACAATTTTATTTTAAATAAAAATTGTTTATAAAAATTGTTAAACAATGTTTATGCCCCAACAACGTTTAATTACATAACAGCCATTAATAGAGGGCTCTGAATAACATTTCTAGTAAAAAACAAAATCTCTAAACAGCTAATCTGATCAAAAAATTTTAAAAAATAATTATTAATAATAATTATTTTTCATGGAATTAAGATAGGATTGCCCTATAAATGTTAAGCATAAATTTTTGTAGTTAGTAATTTCTAGTTTTATGTCCTCAATTAAAAATATATTATGAAAACATCACATTTGGTTGAAATCTACGGACTGCAGGTGACTGTTTACACTAGTTTGCACGAATAGCGCACTAGCGTTTATGCGCAGGGGCAAAAAATGTAATATCTCCGAAAGCTTCAGATCCTCCATTAATTTTTTTTAAACACTTATAAAATTATAGAATTAAAAATGCGATATTAGAAAGAAAAGAAAAACTCTTTTCAACAAAAAATTAATTTAAAACTTATTTAGAATTTTTTTTAATGTTACATGAAAAAAAATTATTTGGTGTCAATTATGTTTTTAAATGTTGTCAAACAGTAAGTAATCCCTGAAAACATCAATAACATCTAATAATTATTGTCAGAGTTAGGACTGTTTGAAAATTTAAAAAAAAATTGTTAAACACATGTAAATCCAAAAATTTCAAACAATTTTGAAAATAAATTCTAGAATTTTCTTGTGCATGTATTTTTTTACACTTTCTCCAAGTTTAATCAAATTTGAAGAACTAGTGGATGATTTTGATATTTAAGGTATTGTTTGACCCAAAATTTTCAAGTATTTCATTTTATGAACATAACTTGGGGCACAAAATCTAACAGATCGCCAAGTTTAGTTTAATTAGTAGTTTAGCCGTTTAAGAATGATAGGCGCATAAAGTTTTGTGACAGACAGACCGACAGACAATCAGACTTACAATTCTTTATAGGCACTTTTAATTCCTTAATACTCAAAACGAATATTTATGTTTAGGTTAGGATAAAATACCCAGTATATAATATTTATACAGTTTATATCCATTTTAATTTACTCAAATTTTATTCGTAAAAGATTGAAATTTTAATCGCATTAAAATTTTAAACGATTCAATTTTCAATCGACTAGATTTTAATTAAATTATATTTTATTTCATTCAAACGTTAATTACATCCAAATCACTGTAAAAACAGGTGTCTTACAAGTGTCTAATTTTAAGACATAAGACGTTTAGAAAGCGTCTTACAGGCATTTTTAAGACACTATCTCAATGGTTTAAAATTAAGACACCTCAAAATGTCTTAAAAGTGAGGACAAAATAAGACACTTGTTTTTAGAGTGATTGTAGCAAATATAATTATTGATGATTATTTTAATATAGATGCAAGTTATTTATTTTGTAAATAAAAATCTTTTCATGGGCAGTTCTATAATCTCATAAGTGAAATAGGATTGTCGGAAGGCTTGACCTTTGCTTTCCTTAAATCTGCTGGTATGAGATCGGAAACTAAGAGATTTTTGTTCGCTTGTCAGGATGGTGTAATTAATATGTACTTTGGTGTACCGCAGTCGCGTCATGCATACACCTGTCGACAATAACAACTGTCGAGCATGTAAACAATACCTGGAAACAGTTGGGCACAAACCAATAGATAGGGAACATATCTTGCCGTATGCCCAGGGGATCAGCAATCCGTTATGGAAAATAAAGAGTATAAGATCTACTGGAATTTTTCTTTTCCTACAACTCATCGTATCAGTGCTACTAAGCCTGATATTGTACTCCAGGATCATAAAAGTTAGATCATTTGTGTGATAGAGTTTTCGGCTCCCGCTGAGGGCAACATCATTCAAAAGGAGAATGAGAAACAGAAGAAGTATCAAGAGCTCAAGTTCGAACTGAGTCGAATGTATCCAGGTTATAAAATTCAATTGATTGTCCTTATCCTAGGCTGTTTGATAGGGTTTAAAGCTTCATGTGTAGCACTGTTTTTTCTAAACAAGCATGGAATAGGGTTCCTGGCCACCACGTAAGAACAGCGGCTAGGGACAGGAACATCTACAGAACAGTGAACTGAAAACACCTTGCGCAAAAGAATCGCGCTATTTCTCACCTTCGAGCATGGCAGGAGCAAAAGTGGATAGGAATATATAAAGCAAGAATGGAAAAGGTTGTTTTGGTGAGGTATTACCACAGCACGTGGTCAAGTCCCACACGAACAAGTGCGTAAATGAATTATTTCCTTTCCTTAACTTGTTTTGTAAAAATAATAATAATAATTATTATTATTGTTATACCACGGAGTTAGCTCAGTTGGTTAAATACTAGACTCTGCTGTTGCGCCAAGTCAAGTTCGCTTGGTTCGCGCCCTGATGCGTCTGGGATTTTTCTGGCTCGTGGGATAACGTCAGTGAAAGGTTTGACGTCGAGAAATAATGATATGCACTGTCGGTAACTGACCTGTGTAGACCATTAGAACTCGACTGTCGATAAACTGGTTGTACTCAGGAGAGGTTTTTCTACAGTTTTCCCTCTCCACTGGCGAGCAAACCCAATAATGGGTGGTCTAGGCAAATGCATGTACTCCTAATTTCAAGTCGTTCTGTAGACGGGAAAACTTGATATTTCTGTTTAAAGTACTATTTCCCGGAAATTACTCGGTAAACACTTGAGAGTGCACACTCTTTAGAATGTCCACAATTGGTAAAAAAAAAGCTACATAATAATAATTATTATTATTTACTATAATTTATTTAAAAGAAGGATAACATCTACAAAGAAACTTTAAAAATCATAGAGTACACAATTGATAATTTATATTATTAATTTCTTTACTTCTTATCTAATACAATGTTGTTATTTTAATATCTAAAATAGGTCAATAGATTTGTTTTAGAAAGTATTTTCCGCAAATAAACAATGGAAAAAACTGATAATTAGAAAAGTTATAACAAGGAATCTAATTTTAAATGTCATACAAAATTAAAAATACATGCACTTAACTTTTTCAATTTCTGGTTAATTATATCCTTCATATAGGTCAATCGATTCTTCTTGATGCAACGACTGTGATTTTTAATTACTTAAGATTGATTTTTAAAAGAAAAAAAATAATTAACAAAACTCATAGTTTTTTCAGAAATCTGATTAACCTTATTTCTGGAAAATAAAGAATTATAATTTCTTTAATTGATATTTTCCTTTTATAACCTGATTATTGTTATTAATAATGTACAGATTTATTATAATGCTATTTTGCCTTAAAAGAAAGGTCGTCTTTTTCATATTTGACATCAACATAAATTATGTAAATTCATAAAATCATAAACATAATTAATTTCCAATAACGTTTAACTTCGAAATAAATTAGGTTATTATGTAGGTACTATGTTATTAAATTTTTATACAAATACATGTGTAACAAATTAATTATTATTTGGAAAAAGTTTTTATAAAAAACATTACTCAAAATTTTTTGTATATAATATGATCTTAAAAATATACTTTACAAATTTATGAGATGAATTATATTCACCTTCTGTAAACTTAAATAATTATCATTAAATTATTGAAAATTTTCATGTTTAACTTAATTAATTGTTAATTTTTAATTAATATTTAGATTATTTTTATTAATTTGCAAATAAAATCTTAACATTAATTAGTTCTATAAAAATTGTTTACTAAAAAATTCAAAATATTAAAAACTTAATCAAATTAACTTTCGGCAGTATAGCGCTGATAGTTTCAATAAATTCCGCATTATCACCTTGGTAGCCTTTCTACTTGAAACCACTTGCTTTCATGTTTATAAGTTTTAGAATCTTAAAATAAACAAATGACTCTTTAATGCGCGACATTATATGTTATACTTATATCGGGTACTTATATTTATTTTTTTTATCTTTATATAACTACTTGTAGGGGGTCATTTACATATCACGTGATATCTTTGGGGGAGGGGGGGGGGGGTAGGCAAAATATCACGGTCCATGGAAATTAAATTTTTTAATAATAGAAAAAATATCACGAGGGGTGAGGGGGTTCAATTTAGCCAAAATTTGTATCACGTAATATGTAAATGACCCCTAGTTATAATTTAACAAGACTTTTCTTTTTTTGTTTCACTCAACTTCAACTTGGTGTACTAATTTTAATACTTTTTTACAGTTTCTTATTTGAATCTAAGTTTCTTCTATGTTACGTCTATTCTTACGAATTTTTCTCTGTTGAATGCGAATCCTATGTCAAAATGTTTACAAATTTTGTTTGAGGTTATCTAAGAAAAATATTGCTTAAGGAAACGAAAACAGGAGAAATATTTATATTTTATTATTTATCTATAAAAATGTATGCAATATGGTATTTCTTATTTCGGATTTGGATTCAACGGATAAAACAAATGTAGGGATTTAAGTCAATCGTTAAATAAAATATTTTTGTTTTAATTTATAGGGGCTTTTGAAATTTTCGCTTATATCTCAAAAATTTTAACCAACTAAACAATTCTAACTTTGAATTCGGATTTAGCGAGAAAATTACGCATGAATACACTTAGTCGTAGCAAAAATTTTTTTACTGTACTTCTGTTATTATTTTAAAAATATATCACGTATTTATGAATAAAAATACTTAAACAGCTGGATATGACTTTATTAATTAATTTAATCACTAAATTGTTAAGTAATTATATATTGATTAATTATAATTAATTAATTTAATAATTAATTAATTGTTCATTACATTTAGCTGATATTTACTTTAGTATAAGTTATAAAAATATCTGTGGTGACATGAAATTGTATAAATATATTAAATATTAAAAATAATGTATTTTAATTTCTATGAAATTGAACTCTCGCAATCGACTAATTTTGGTTGTTGTTACATACATCGCTATATCATTCTATAAAATATAATCTATACTCCGTTTTCAAATTAGATATACTATTTTAATTCACCTTTTTACTGGGGGGTTGTACTCTATTCACTGTCTGACAGTTTTAGTGTATTACAGTTTATTGAAAATCGAGTTTAGTTTTGGACAAATAAACGATTGGCTCACTTAGAATAGTGTGTCTCTAGAGGTAATTTCGAGAGTTGAATTCATCGGTATTTTCATTCCATAGATTAGTAGTGTCAGGAGTGGGGTCTAATTCTACTTTTACAGTGGACAAAACGCACATCGTCCGACTGGGTGTTATGTGATGGGGATTATTCACTAATATGATTTACGATACATTACAACCCTGCAGAGGAGACTCACAATGCGCACATAATGTGAAGGATAATTTATTAATTTTACTAATGGCTCCTGCCCATTATTATTGATTTCGGACCGAACCTCGTTTGGACGCGTTAGCTGATTTATTCTGGTCGTTATCGGCCAGTTTAACCGTACACATTCAGTATCAAAGTTCCACTCGGTTTTTCTCAAATTTCCCAGCTAATCTTGTCAATTTTGCAATTTAATTTCTCGTCTAGCAACAAAATATTACTGTTTATCGAATGGTTTAAAGTAATTGGATAAAATTCAATAAACATTTATAATATTCTTAATAATTCAAGGACCGTTATTTAATTAAATAACTGAATTGTATTAATTGTGAGCAATTGCATTTCAAAGAAGAGAAATTTATTGGTATTGTAAATCAGAAATGCAGTTAATTAATCATGCTTTAGTTAATTATTTATTCTAGTTCTTGTAACTGATTTCTTGCTTTTCAATAATCCTGAAGTTTAATTAATTGATTTAATTTTAATTATTTTAAATTACGGCTTGAAAAAGTTCTTAAACAACAATTTAAATTATAAAATTACGAATTCATTACTAGGTCGTACTTAAATAATTAAACATTCAGATTTCGATCACTTTGAGTAAAGAAAGTCGTGATATTTTCGTTTTATTGATTTAGTTGTGCTATTAACACATTTATGAAATTATGTTTGTTTATTGTTAAACTTAGATAAGAATTCTTTTTAGAAGACAGGTTCCATTATCTAGCATTCATCTTCTTTTACAATTTGAAGGGAGAAAATCAGCATTATCGCAAGAACCCCAACAAATTCTCGAGAACTAAAAGGGAGTTCATTGCATATGTGCGACCAGGGTGAAAGGTTCATCCAGAAGATGGGTTGTTGCGATAAAATGGTCGCATAAAGTAGAATGAAGCTTAAAGACGCCAGCCTATTTCCAAACGATAGAGGGCTTGAAATCGTTATGATAATTGCAAAGAAGGATTTGTCCTTCGACACTTTATTTGAACATCAATTTTCCTTCTTTCATATCTTTCAAGAAAAAAAAATTATTTTAGAGATCGTCACTTTTTTCGTCATTTCCTCACATTCTCCTGAAAATAATTGTGTTTTATTGTTTAATATTAAAAAAATACTTGACTGATTAAATTATAGTAATTTAAAGATCCATCTAAGGATGTTCAACTCATTGAAATAACCTCAAACTAGAAAAAAGTTTTTCACATAAAATAAAAATATTATTAAAATTGATTTCATCCAGTTTTGAAAGACCCAGTTGTAAATTTTTCAAAAAAATTAGGTTGATAAAAAATTTTTTATGAAATAATAATTATTTAACATTTTGTGTTTCTTCTATAAAATTTGTGAACAATTGTAGTTTTCATCTGATTTTGACGAATAATAGCTCTTTTTAATCTTTGAAACATTCCCTACAAGTCTGGGGGCCAATTATGTAATTTGATTTGATTTTGTTAAAATATTTTTTGTTTAAAAAATATAAAACAGAAAGATATTATTTGTTCAATAATTTTTCAACAAAATATTAACAATTTTAACAATATTAACAATATCTAACAAACAAATTTGTAGAGAATGCTTCAAAGATCAAAATAAGCTATTATTTGGACGAAAATTACAATTGTTCACAAACTTTAAAGAAGAAACACAAAATGTTAAATAAATATTATTTCATAAAAAGTTTTGCATGAACCTGATTTTTTGTAAAATATACAGTCTTTCAGAATTGGGTCAAATCAACTTTAATAATTTTTTTTTGTGAAAACCATTTTCTAGTTTGAGGTTATGTCAGTGGGTTGAACATCCTCAAAGATAGAAGATTGTTTATAACACTAAATTACAAAAAATGAAAAACAAAACTTACTTTTAATTGGACTTAGCCTAAGTTGTTCGTCATGAAAAACTAAAAAAGGTATATATTAAATTTTCCCCCCACCCCCAAAATTTCATTTTAGTTTTAAAAAACCGTTTTTCTACAGTTTTTGTACAAAATATACTGTTACTTTGTCATTTTTGGTCCCATTTCAACATTTTTTTTAATCTTAAAGCTGAGGAACAAATCTTTCTATACCTAATTAAGGTTTTGTGTTTCAAATACAATTTACGGTAAAAAAAGAGTTAAAAACTTAGAAATTTAGTAATTTTTTTGAATTTTTTAAAAATTTTTCAATGATTTACTGCCTAATTTTATTTAGAATGTTTTTTTCTGTACTAAAATATTCAAAGTGTACTTAATTCTGCGCGTCGAATAAGCTTTTCTTGAATTAGATTGGTGAAAAACTAGCTGAATTATTGCATTTTTTGTCTTTATAATCACAGTATTTTTCGAGAAAATCAATTTTAAAAAAAATTTCCCGTTCTTAACTTTGAAATTTATCAAAATAAATATAAAAAAGTTGTTAGAAGATTATAAGTACCACTTGCACCAATTGAAGAAAGAAAAAAAATAAAATACTGTTTTTTGCTTAAATGAAATACTGTCATTGTAAAGACAAAAGTGCAATAACTTAGTCGGTTTATCACCAATTTAATTAAAAAGAAAGTTCATTCGACGCAGAATTAAATAAACTTTAAATAGCTCAGCATAGTAAAAAAAAAAACATTCAATATAAAATTAGGCTGTAAATTATTGTAAATGTTGAAAGAAGTCAAAAAAATTGACAATTTTTTAACTTTTTACTCACAGAAAATTGTTTTGGATTAAATTAATCTGTAACGCTCCTATTTTATACAAAATTGAATTTAAATAATCTGAAATTGGCTTAAAACAATCACGCTGCAGATTATTTTAATACATAAAAGTTTTCAGTGCTCTCTTTCTACCGTAAATTTTACTTGAATCATAAACCATAATTTGCTTATTAAATTTATTTGACTGAAAGTAAGTTTTAAACCTGTCTGATTAATGAATAACTTCTGCTATTTGAGGTCTGACTATATTAACATTGACACTACTGTGTCTTATGCCTGATCTTCTGACCAGTGCTCTGACTACTAGGGACTTGTCGCGTAACTTTGAAACCAGGAGTTAGACAAACTGCTGAAAAATTGAACCTTCTAACGGACCTTCAATTGTCAAATTTTAATAAAATAACATAAATTTAAAATAAAACAAATGAAATTGCTCCTGCTACGTGTTTTCACAAAGTTCGCGTTGTCAAAATTAGTTGAGAATTTTTTCAAACACAAGCATACTGTTGCAATTCAGTTGTTTTATTTTAAATGTCTGGTATTTTACTAAAATTTGGCTAAACTGAAATTATTGTTATTACTAAAGTAACAGAATATCCCACTTTTTTATTATTGAAATAGAATGTTAAAAGTTTTCTCTACAAGATTGATTAAAGAAAAATGGTAAAATCGATGGAGAACATTGTTTATTTGTAACCTCAAAAACTAAAAACTTGATATATTTAAATGAATTACATTATTTATTTTAATTTTGACCGTTTATCTCAAGTACGATTCTTTATTAGTCTCTCTTCCAAAATTTATTAAAATCGGTACATCCAAACGCGAGAAAATGGTTATTTTCTGAAACGATGCAAAAAACTTTGATCGTTTATAACTTTGGAAAATTTTCAAATTTTGAAAAACGCTATAGGTTTTTCTAGTATCATCATGGACTATCAAAACATATATGAATGAAAAAAATCCCTCGACTCAACAGAAATTAGGGGACCACTTCAGGAATTCTGACCCTCATAACAAATCATAATTGTGCATAAACCTAAGTAAATAACTAAAAATCAAATAAATTATACATCTTAGACAAATGAGATTTTGTATGAAACTAAAATCACAATAAAAGTTATAAAGAGAATCAAGAAAAAAAAATGTAAAAAAAATGCAATTCGTATATCGAACTACCTTTCACTAGATATATGTTATTAATCATAAACTCGAAAAATATATCTAACAAGCATATTATGATCAATAAGTGACTTAAAAAATATCAAGACAAGAATTAAATAAAAACTTAAATAAAACATACTTTTAAATAATTCTTTAGTACTGGCGCGACGTTTTCAATTTGAGATGGTATCCATTATCTCGAGCCTCTAGTTACAAAAGAACGCTGGTATTTACAGGTGCGATATAATGGGATAAATATAGTACATACTTTCTTCCACGAAACCTACATGAATTTGTATCATTAGCTTGCTTAAATTCAAATAAATTATAAATATTATATTTAGAAAAATTCATGTGTATCATAGAATGAAGTAAGTTATCCATGTTGATAATGAGTCTCTGTTTTTAAAAAGAAATCTAAGAATCCTGTAAGTTTTAGAATAAATCCCAACTATCAAGATTCTGTAAAGTTTTAATATTTATTCAACCTCCAATAAACTTCAAGAAAATAAACTTATTTAAAGTTAACACATGACTCTCAAAGTATCATTTTTTATTTCATTTATAGTAAATGTCAAGCAAAGACAGTTAATGTTTTTCAATATGTCTGATCATGAACCAGAAAAAAGTTATTGAGAAAATAAAAGTGTCTATTTTGAAAGAGAGACAAAGTGTAAAAGAGAGAGAGAGAAGTCAGGTGGAAATACACGTTCTCGGCAGCATCGACATTACATTCCACATTAACCAAATTATGATTTAAGGCTTTGCATTGTCGTTGCACCGATTGTTCACATCCAAATAGTCCTCATTCAGACTCCCATATAAATTATAATATGGCGAGCAATTACGTTGATGCGAATAGCAGTGCCAGCGAGTATCGTCGATCGAACGAACGGCTGTAGAGGACCATCGTTAATTTATTATTCAGCGCTAATACCGCTGCATCTTGCTGCGTTTTGTCCCGTTCTACAATTCTGACTAGAAGCTGTTCGTGTATACTTTGGGGTCGTAAAATATCCAGCGCGCCATTTGTCCTCGAAATACTAGGTCGAGCGTCTCTTACAGCGAACTAAACTGCGGATTGTCCTTTGTTAGTACACGTTACATGAGAAAGCCGAAACGTAATTGAGCAACATACACGTTTTGCATAATTAGTTCATTGCATTACTCTACAATTTCTCATTATACATATTTCTGTTTGAACAGGCTTATGGACATCTTACAAAATAAATTAATTCCTTTACTTTAAAAAAAAGTTTTAATTAGTTTCAGTTGTGTATTATATAAAACTATTTATCAAGCTAAGTCAGCAGCACGGTTCGTTTTGCTCAAAATGAGAAAAGCTAATTTAGAAACAGGTGGGGTCAGGTTATTCTCTGATTTAAGACTTTTAAGTTTTTCTGATAATACGTGAAAAGAAATTGTAATAATCTGAGTATAGAATATACAGCGCAGTCATACTAATACTATAATAAGCCAGTACGGTTCACGAAGAGAGTGGGGCGCCACTTCTCTCGCGCCTCGCTCTCTTCCCCTACTCCCTCGCGTCGCTCTTTTTCCCTTCTTCGCAGCGGCGAGTAGGGGCTGTCTATATAAACAGCTGTCGCGCGCTAGTTAGTCAGTCCCATGGCTGACGAAGCTCGAGGCACATCTCGGGTCTCATGCTAGGTTGTTCACGGATCGCAGATGCCTCTCAAATTTTCTTGAGTGAGGCTACAGATCAGTAGTAAATTTATGTAGGGGCGCACCCGCCACAACTCTACATTGATACAGAGTGGCTTAAGGAAAGGTTAAAATGCCACAAGAGCATCTTGAGGATTCTGTGTTGATTTTGGAACAGGAGTCAAAATACCTGATGAGAGTCTTCAGAGTCTAGCCTAGTCTTTAGGGTGCCACAATGGTTTCAATAATTTGGATTTTTGGTTTATTTGGCGCCATTTGTGGACCCTAGCCTCAAAAACTGGGAGAGATGGTTTTGTTATGGATCATGGTTGTTTTGGCACATCTTTTCCCAAGTTAAAAGTCATTATTCCGGTGCACGAAATAGTCTATCCAATGGTTTTTGGACTCGGCTGACGTCCGATCACGTGACTGAAGCAGAAAGTTTCTGATTGGCTGGAGGGATCCGGATTGATGAATGCTGACTGCTCTTCCTCAATCTTGTTCCGAATGTCATATAGTAAAATTAAAAGACGCATTGTCCTAAAGCTGTATTTGTATATTTTAAACAGTTACTTAATTCTTTGATAATTAAAGACCGGAATATGGCAAAAGCTCTGTCGTCTATTGTAGCGGAGGTAAGCCTTTCTTTTTCTTTTTTGCAAAAGAGTGTCCCAATGGTGTTAGTTTTCAGATATTTCAATTTTTAGGTTAGAATCCCAGGATTCGCTTAAAGTTCAATCTTTGGCTTAAAAAGTGCTCTTTCTCGGATCTAATTACTAAATTTCATTGAATTAAAATTTTTGCTTTTAATCGATTAAGATTTTACTTGTGTACTATTGTTAATATTTGAGTAAAATCACAGAACATTGTAACTTCCGGAACATGTGATCAGTTTTTCCGGATGAAAAAATTTAGTTTGTATTAATCTGATACCCAAGGAATTGGTCAAAACCATTCAATGTAATATTCTTTTATTTGTTGTTGAATAAATTTTATTTGCCGTACTTGGGCAATTCACGTAAATTAATCTGATCTTACAATGGCATTTATAACCTAAAACCCGCTACCTGATTGCCAGAAGTAGTTCATGCTCTTGAGTTATTACAATAATAAGTGAACATAAAAATAAATTTGGTAAATAAATTAATTAAGAAAAAATGATTTAATAATTTTACAGATACTTTTAAAAAAAAAAAATTATTACGAACAAAAATGTGCCTTCTTATGTGTAGAATCAGAAAATAATATTAAGAATTAAAAAAACGAAAATTTTTTTTGACCATATTTTGAGTTTTTAAATTTTTTTTAATTAATCATAAGTTCAGAACGGTTGATTTAAGAAAAAAAAATTTAGGAACAAAAATGTGAATACCCAAGAATGTAATTAATTTTTGATCGACAAATGAAGCTACATCAGCTTCAAATGTAAATTGTTTTATTAAACAAATTTTGGATAAAGAACCGAACTTCTACGGATCTTTTGACAAAAAATAGCGCATTTAAAAAATAAATGTTTAAATCCATTTCTTTTCCTCTTGTTACTTTATTGCTATTCACGAATTTAAACGAAACTGATTTCTTCTACAACAATTTTATAAAAAATATTTTGAAAAATCCGACTTGAGATAAAATTTAAAACATGAAGCTGTCATTATTTTATTAAGGGTCGAATCGCGACATGAAACGTTCGTTTCTTTACGACAATTTTGTAAGTTTTCTTCGATATTATTTCTTTTTTATGCTTCCCTTCAGGATATTTGAAGAAATCACCGTAAAGACACGAGTATTTTGCGTTCGGTCAGCAATAATGTAAGAGAAAGAATAGATATAAGTAGTAAAAGTGATAGGGGAGCGTAGTAAAAGTGATATACGATGACGCGTCTAGCAATCGCAACAGAAGACGTCCCCAATAATCTCTCGTCAATTTTACGTCGGGGACGTTTATCGTCCAATGACAAACTCGATTGCCCAGAAGCAATTTCCCCTTGGTGTAGTTTGAACGCATCTTGAAGCTGGATGGCAACTATCGTCTAGGCAACATGGCGGCGCCACTATCCGGAGGCGGAAATCCCAGGTGATGTACGACTTCGACCTCGACGTCACCACCTTTTCGATGCTCAGCCACGCTGGCCAATTCAATCGCGCAATGTCTCCCCCAAGAAAAAATACCACCACTTTATTTTCCAAGATCTACTTTAGCAATCGCGCCTCCTGTGCTCAACAATGTTCCTTCATCCTGTTCGATAAACTGAAAGGTGAACTTGCAATGAAAGGTCATAAGTTCGAGATTTTAGATCAACTGAGACTGCAGTAAATTTTGGTTAAGAAACTTTGCATTAGTCTCCCTTAAATTTGTTCATAATTTTTTGGAGAAACGATTCATGAAGATGTTTTCTTCATTTAGTCAGCATTTGTTATGAAAATCCAAACTGATTTTTTAAAATTTTTTTTTACTTTAATATTAGCCTTGAAATTATTAAGGCTATTCGAGCCTTTGAACAAAGATGCCATCATCACATTCAAATGACGAATTTCTAAAAAACAAAATAAAGTAACGAAGTATAACAAGTTTTATACGACTCTTAGTCAGTTTTAAAAAACTCGCAACAGTTAATACTATTTTTGAACTAGTTTTTAGCAGTTTTAAATAGTTTTAAACAAGTTAAGAACAGTTTTAACCAGTCCTAAACAGTTTTATACAAGTTTCAATGAGTTTTAAAATACTGGAAAAAGTTGAAACTACTTTTAAACTAGTTGTAAACAATTTCAAAATAGTTTTTAGAATCAGTTTAAAAAAATGAAAACAATTAAAACTACTTTTAAACTAGTTTTTAGCAGTTTTAAACTAGTTCTAAATATTTAGAAGCTTGTTTTAAATAGTTTTAAGTAAGTTAAGAACAGTTCTAACCAGTCCTAAACAGTTTTATACGACTTTCAGTCAGTTTTAAAAAACTGGTAACAGTTCAAACTACTTTTAAACTTGTTCCAAATAGTCAGAAACTTGATTTTAATAGTTTCGAACATGTTAAGAACAGTTCTAACCAGTCCTAAACAGTTTTATACGAGTTTCAATAAATTTTAAAAAACTGAAAACAGTTTAAACTACTTTTTAACTAGTTATAAACAATTTCAAACTAGTTTTTAAAAATCTTATGCTAATCTTCATCATTTAAATTGAAATATCTCCTCTTTAACTAAGAACTCATTTTTCAAAAACAACTTGCAAAAAAAAATTAACAAAAAATGAATTTTATTTTTTATGTCTCACGATCTAACTTCATAAGCACCTGTTTATCCTACATGTCATCAAAGTATCTTATACTTTATTTACTCTTAATCTACTTAAATCTAAACGCCATCTTAACTTATTTTAACCTAGTATTCGCCATGTGCCATGTGCCTAGGCTTCCATTTATCGTTTCTTTTGCCAAATCTGGCTTTATTCCTTTTATCAACCACCCTTTTACATTTTACTATACTCTCTTTTCCATTCACTCTTTACACTATCACTCACTACTTGCTATCCAATCTTTTTCTCACTTCTCCATTTATTCCTCTTTTGTCATTCACCCCCACACTTTTTTCAATTCCTAAGATACCCGTGCACTCCATACCTACACACAATCATACTTTTATAACCTCTCCTGTCTCTTCTCTCACTTTCCATCGCATTCGATCCACCCAGACACAATCTCTCCCCATCCTTACTTCACCCTTTTTTCTTCCTTCTGCCCACGCTTTTTCTTCCAAGAACCACTTTATCCTTCTCTTTCTCTCCATGTTCTATCTTCATCTATCCTCTTCCCACTTCCTCTCAACTTTTCCCTTAATTTCATGACTTCATATTTGTCCTCATTATCTTCTAACTCCACTATCCACGATTTTATTATCTCCTGATCTACTCGTCTAATTCCCGTAACCTTTTTAATTTTTACCTTTGCCGTAATTCCTGTAAGCAATCTTTCTACTTCCTCAACCTGACTCGCTAGCTCTTTCATTTTCCTTTCCAAATTATCATCCCTTACTTCTCCTTTCTTCTCTCTACTTTCTTTCTTTTCCCCTATATCTATAACCGTTAATCCACCCTTCTCGTCTTCCCATCTTTCTCATTCCAATCCGACATTTCTTTCTCTAATTTGTTCATTCTTTTCCACATATTTTCTTTTTCCATTTTCCAATTTTTCTCCCACTTTTTAAACTTCTTTTCAATTCCTTCTATCTACTCTTTTATAACCACCGTCTGCTTATCTCTTTTTTCTTCTATGTCCCTATCAATCTTTATTTTGTCCCATACTTCTGTCCATTCTTTATCGAACCTTTTTACCAACAACTTGACTAACTCATTAAGTCGATGCAGTCCTGACACTTCATACTTTTCCCGTCCTTTCCCTTTCCTATTTCGCCTATAATATTTCGTATCTCCGACATTTTCCCGCGTATACTACTCGAGTCAACTTTTGACATTCTAGACCCCTACCTTACCTACAGTTCATTCGCTCTCCTCGTCATTTACTCGTATCTCTAGCACTCACACCCCACTCTTTCCACTTAACCTCACAATTTACGCTTTTCTTTTACTTTCTTTATCTTTCACCTTCACACTATTTTTTACTTACATTCTTTTTAAATCATTTACCTTATTTTGCACATAACTTTTCACTCACACTACTACCCACCCTTAACTAATAATAACCAATTTTCTAAAAAAAAACAATTTACCCTTTACAAACGCGTGCACTACTCTACGGTACCGGAAACGGAAGCCTCTGTCATCAAAGTAGCTTATTTATATTTCAAGTCTTAATGTTTTTTTTTTCTGTATCTCATATGTTTATCTCATATCTATTTATCTTATCTCATTATCTCATCTCTTTACCTTATCTCTCTCATTGTTTCACATGTTTATCTCATCTCTTTGTCTCATGCCATTATCTCATATTTTTACCTCATTTCTTTCATTGTCTCATCTGTTAAACTCATATCATTGCCTCATGTTATTTTCTCATATGTTTATCTTACCTCTTTTATATAATTATATTATTAATACTTCTTTTACACTGTAACGACTGTTTAGAAACATTATAATCACTTTATTATTTATTAAACATTCACAATTTTTTTATTTACTATTTACTTCTCTCTTAAATTGCAAAAATAATAACTTTTTAAAAAAGATTAAAAATATCAATCTACGTTAGCAGCAGTTCAAATAGGTACAACCTACTTGATTCTACATTTTACTGAAAATTTACCTGCTTATACAAATATACTTTAAATTTTATTTTATTTCTAAATACAAACAAATATTTTTTCTGTTTTTTCCTCTCTCTCTCTCTCTTTCTCTCTCTTTCTGAAATTTTACCTAAAATTTTACCTCATTATACAAATATTCTTCAAATTTAAATCTTATTTCTAAATACAAACAATAGACCTCCTGCTATTCCCATTATCGTTCGAACGAACCCTTTCATGAGGGTTAATGACTTTGAAAAAAAGGCAAAATTTTCGAACTTTAATGGAAAAAAGAGAAAATTTGCCTTTCTCTTTCTCATTACCTGCAAAAATATTTGCTTCTCACTCTCTCCAAAGAGAAGCGTTACTTTCTAACGGTCCTTGCTAACTCATTTAACGGTCCTTGGTAACTCATTTGCATATAACTTCTTTCTTAGTAAGGACTTTTTGTTTACCGTATTAAGAACTAATCAACACAAACTTTTAATAAATAATAAGCATATTAATACTATACACTTTTACATTAAACACATGTCTGTCATAAACACTTAAGAAAAAATACACAATAATAAGCATTATTTCCTTCTATATTATACACATTCAAGTTCAATTCATTAATAACTTTCACTACCATGCACTTCTTTACCACGCACTAATGTATTTATCTGTCTTTTCGTTAAAGCACGAAATTTTTTTTTCTTTTTTCCAAAACCAATTATAACTCTCATTATGCAAGGGTTGGCTCGAATAACGATGGGCTTATTTAGTCTATTGTTCGTATTTAGAAAGAAAAATTTAAATATAAAGAATATTTGAATAATGAGGTAAAATTCCAGAATTTAATTAATTTTCTCTCTTTTCATTAAAACTCGAAAATTTTTTCTCTTTTTCTAAAGCCATTAACTCTCATTATACAAGGGTTTGCTCGAACAATGATGACTTCCTGCAGGTGGTCTATTGTTTGTATTAAGAAATAAAATTTAAGTTTTTGAAGTAATTTGTATAATGAGCTGAGAGTTTCCTTTTTAGTTAAATTTTAACGCATACCTTCTCACTCTAACCAAGGAACCAGGTATAAAAGTATCCTTTTTCGTTAACTGTTAACGCTTTTCCGTTAACTTTTAACGTTTATACCTTCAGTACTCGTTTCTTATATAGGAAAGGATATGCAATATATTTTCAGAGTAATGAACAGAATCAGATCGAGCGACACTTTGGTGAACTTATAGTATTCAGGCTTGCAATTCATTTATAATTAACATTATAAGTTGATCGCCTGAACTTTTAATAGTTTAACAGTAAAGCATATCGCCAATTGTGAGAGTTAAGTCCAAAAACATAATTCAGCTGTCGTGTTAAGTTTATTTCTGTAAACGTGTGTGAAACAACAAAATCACCTCCAGAAAATAGAAACTTAATTAGTGCGTGCAATGTACTACGTCATCATCTACAAGGGCATTTGTACCCTTGTAAACTAAAATCAAATCTGCCCTCCAAAACTAGGTATTCGTAGGTTACCATCCACATTTTGTTAAACTTGAATATTAACCATGTTTCGAATACCCTTTGTATGACTTTATGTATATCACAACCTGGCCCGAAATTGGTCGAATGATTTGAGTTTGTTTATAAATCTTAAACTGTAGAATACAGATCATTCTATCAATTTTAATCAATATCATCCATTTTTATTACGATTATACTAAAAAATAAGAAAATAACTTCATAATTTAACATTTTAACATGTATTCAATACTGACAATTACTGGTTAAGCATCAGCACAATGCAGAAGAGCTTTGATTTACTTTAAACTTACTGTTGATCACAAATTATTAATTCATAATCTAAGTTCAATTGTTTAAACTATATTTATTTAGTTAAGGATCGCGATTTGGCCCAGTACTGGCTTAATGTATTCTTAAAAATTTATTAATAGCTTTGCTGTAATACAACTAATAATAACTCAAATTTGTGAATGTTCACTATTAAAATGTCTTACTCTTAATTCACGAAATAATGGATTTATGATAACCCACTTTAGCGATTTTATATCTTTAATATTGTAACTCTACTATTTGGAATATCATAGTAAATTATAAAAAGGATTATTTTGGTTCAATTATTATTTAACACAGATCCCTTAGATCTGATAGTGTGCACTGATCCCTAAACAAAATAAATATAAAGACTAGCTCTTAGTTAGTTAATCTGGCATGTTACAATTCTACCATATTTGAATTTTATTCAAATATCCTTGCCGTCGCTTGGACGTAACAATATTGAGGTTATGTTTACTTAAATAAAAAAAGTAATTACATAATTTCATACATTTTTTAATCCATTCTTTAATACATTCTTTAATCCAAATAAATAAGTTGAGCCCATGCCTGCTTTCAGGTTTTATAAATTTTTATTTAATTATTGAAGATAATTGTTTAAGTAAACAATTAAAAACGTTAACAATTTTCTTTATTAACAAAAGAAATGTTCCTAACTCTAAATGAATACGTGTGTTTGTGTGTGTGTAAACTGTACATCACGAACACATTTAATGTTTATAATTACTATTATGTATTAGTTTAATTGTTTATACACAAATTTCATCTTACTAATGTAAAATTGTTTATGTTAAAATTTAATAACAATAATTGTTAATTTAGTTAATACGAAATGTTGGCATGGAAACATTTTTTAGATATACGTTGTGACTTATCTACTATTTTCTAAGCATGCCTAGACTTGCCCAATCGTTACGCCTTTACCCCCACTCATTACAAACTGGCCCTTTTTTGGAGGCTAGGACGGTCAATCGTAGAGCTAGGACTAGCACCTCTCTCTACCGCATCGTCCGGGGTAGTAGTCAAGTTTCTTTTTGTTTCCTTCAAAAATATTTTTTTACACGTACTTAACATTCTAATTCAATTTTCAAACATCAATGTTCTATATTTAAAAGAAAGTTTTTTCATTTCTAAATCAAATTTAAATACTAAATTTTTGTATATTTTCAAAAAATATTCCAAATTCTTAATTCTCTTAAAATATAATTATTATTATGCATTTTCAATCAAAGAAAACATATTTACACCCTGTATTTCAAAGGTATTTCCAGATTGACCAACACGGTAGTTTTACAAATTAATTATCTATTTTCTACATTAAACTATATTAAAATACAATTTATTAATAATATCTAAATCTATTAATTTTATTTTTGCACTCTTTTATTTTACTCAGCAGGAATTATAAGGGACGTCGAAATATTACTGTCCTGCAATTCTTGTCTATCTTCTCATTCTAAATTTTTACAATTTTTAATTAAATTTATTGAAATTGTGTTATTGTTTTCTTTTGTCCTAATGTACTGATCTACCACAAGATGAAATTGCGAAAGAGCAGTGAAATATACTCAAAGTTACGAGTCCTAGACTATAGAGATTTCTGAAATCTTAGGTCTAAACAACTATAACGTTATTAGTTTTAATACACGTTATCAATTACCGATTCTCGTGATTGGAAATTTAATTTATGTCAACCCGACATAACAATGTGATCCAGGTATAAATACTTCCCTAGGTTTGAAGACTACAAATTTATTACATTAAAAAAGGTGGAAAAATCTTCCAATACAGTCAACACTCTAATAATATGAACTACTATTTTACTAGGTTATAAAAATATTCATTTCCTTTATTGAAAAGTACTCGATCCTTTAACAGTCTAGATATAGGAATTTATCACTAATGACCCAAAAAATGTTGAACAAACAAATGCGATAAGTTGACTTTACACGACTTTTCTTTTTAAAAGGGAGGAAAGTATCAGGTCAAACTCCCAGGATTCTGCAGAGAATGTCTGTGTGCAGCGTCGTTTCGTAATTAGCGAAAGTAGAGGGAAAAAGGTAGATGGAGGGGAGGGGAAAGGGAAGCTGTGTAGAAGGGTAGTCATAAAAGTTTATGCTCTCCATATGTTGTAATATAGTCGGTAGGTAGTGGTAGGGCACCGGGGATCGGTAAAATATGCGGGCAATAAGTATGGATTGTTATTAACACGGGGCGCGCGGTGTCCGCCGCGTTTCTGAATCCATTACCTCGGCATGGTGGCTGAAATACCGGCCGATATATCCGCCCTAGTGTGTACATCGCTGCACCGAGAGAGAGGCATATGGACAAAGAGGGTAGGAGAAAGATACACTGGAAGAGGGGGGTGGTAAAGAGCGGAGCGTATGAATGGATTAGCAGGTACGGCGCACTGCGACTGAAATTACGATCGGATTTCACGCCGCATGTACATGTACGTGCTGGTTTGGCTTATACGTTTTCGAGAGGAAATCATAGCTAGGGAAAAAAGCTTAAAGCGTTTTTATTTCCGCTCATGAAGTATCTTCCAACTTGGACTCTCTCTTCTATACTTACACTCTCTCAAAGTGAAACATTGCCTTTTTACTGTTTCAATTAGAAAACGTTATTTATATAAATTTCAGGATGTTTTTTTAAAAATTAATTATGAATTAAAAGCAGTGAGCAATTATTCATTTAATATTAAGCAATTTACCCTTATGATGAAATTGTCTTATTAAAGAAAACTAATATTTTATTTAATCTTTCCCTCGACAAAAAACTTTATTAACTTAATTAGTGGACTTCATGTTATTATTTAATAAGTAGATTCTAATCAGTTTAGTTTGAGGTTTCAGGCCTTTCTTTGTAGTTTTGTAAATTTCTTGGTAAAAAATTTTGCATTTTTATCAACATTCTAAATTTGGGTTTGTAATTTTTTTAAATAGTTGACGGATTTGTTATTAAATTCAAAAGTAAAATATTATTTATCTTTCGGAATGATAAGATTCTTTTGTTTAAAAAATGCCTTGAACAACAACCAAAGGTTTTTGATAACAGTCTTTTTTTATATGTACTAAATGTGCTACATGAGAAATACAATTTTGGGAGACATAAGCCCTAATCACGTGCACTAACACTTCAGATCCTAATTTGAGATAGTTGAAATCTTCCTCAGAAAAATAGATTCAGTTTTAGTTTCTTAGGGTTTGTTCCAATTTCATACGATTATTTTGCGTTTTATTTGCGAAAGAAAAAGTAACAAATAACTATGAGAATCCTGCTTTAATAGAATTATTTTAGAGAAATCCTCTAATATAATATAAGAAAGGACCAATAACTAAACTTGAATTTAATTATTCGTTTGTTTTCGGTAACCAATCCTGTAAGACCGGAATTCATTCAATTCCAATTTTAAAGATGATTCCTCTGCATTCTATGACAATTATTCTGTAGAACTAGTATCTCTTTCAACTGTGGCATCGATTTTTTATTATAACTGAAAAGAAATATTATTATTTTTAGTAGCTATCGATGTATTTAAGTAATTTAAAAAGAAAAGATTTTAACAGAATATCAATTGATCCTGCGATGCGTGGTATTTATTTTCCACGTCACAGTGTGTTTATATTTAAGAAAAAATTAATTTTGTAACTCATGAATGAACAAATTCATTACCTTGGACTATTGTGAAAAGAATTAATGAACTGAATCAAAAGTATCTCTCGACACGTTTTCTTGACGCTAGATCTGTCGACAATTAGAAATCTCTGTGGAAGCAATGGAGGATGCTCTCGAGGATTACCCTAGAGGATAGATCCAGTTCGGGAGGTTCCAACTCTTAAAATGGTAAGACAAATAATCGAGGTTGAGCGAATACGACAGAAGACTGATGGGACTGGTGTGGCACTAACTAGACGCAATCAAGCGAGAAGCCCTGAGTGTTGCGGCCTCACCAAAGGATAGAGAGGAATGAAGACTAAGAGCATGTCGCTACCGAGGCTAACCAGGACTAATGCTACCGTCGGATCAATCTACCCGGATCGGAATCTCAAGCCTCGGCTTTTCCAGTCTTTCCACCGGATACAACTTGGACTATCATTACAACTCTCTTCACCTTTTTTCCTTTAGTAATGTGAAATACTGTTTTTACTGAAAAATCTATAATATTATAAGGAATAAAATAAAACTTAATAATAATTTCATATTAATAAATACTATTAAGTATTCATGAAGAAAAAAAATCATTCGTAATATCTGGATGTTAGAGAAACAAACGAGAGATTGTGTAATTGCTAATTTTTATATTCAGCGTTCTCAGAAATTCTTGGGTAATTATGTTTTAATTTAGAGGTTGCAACAGCTTAAGGAATTTTATTAGTTCAAGCTTACTTAGAAGTTAAATTTTTTTTATTAACTAACAGAGTAGTAATCTAATTATTTAACACTTATTTAGAAAAGTTATTAGTATTCAATTCCTGAGAGGAAGAAAGGATGAAATGACAAAGTGAGATACTGAAATTGAGAGTGCGCAATTGTATTTATGATTGGTGTTAAATAAGCTTTTCTCAGTGAGAAAGAGAGAGGGAAGATTTGTCTGCACCATGTTAATGATTGCATTAAAGTAAACGAGCAAAGGACGATGGCAGAAAATGGTGTGAGGGTGACGAAGGGGATAGCAAGAACGGGAGACGTTCGACCTGAGCCAAGCAGCAATCATCATTAATTCACTATTCTGGACAAATGACAGGGTATTCGCGCTGCTGTGGATAAAGGGGCTTGGATTTGCTCCCAGAAGAATACGATTAATTTTTCCTTACCAACGAGGCATACCCGCTCGGTCAACCGACCTTCTCGTCTTTCTCTACTCTTTTTCAACTAATGCTACTTTTCTCTTAACAAACTTGTCACTTTTTGCAATTACGAGACCAACTGCACTTGGAGTTCACGTGTTAACGTCTTATTTATTTAATTTTATAACATTAAATATTTATTACATTTTATAATGACATAAAGGAAATTAATCCCTGTCAGAATAGAAAAAGACAAATGCGGACATAGTTGACCGCGTTTATCGGCGTTTGTCTCAAATGTTGAATTTTTATCGAAAAATATATATAATGTAGAAAAAGCTCTCAGGATTTACCAGCCCTATCCTTCTTTAGAATATTTACATGCGATTGCAAACTCCTATAATTATTCCACCACCGCAAGGGCGCCACATTCGCGAGAGGCCAAAAAATCTGTTTTGACGTATCTTTCTGTGCAAATAATAATTTAAATAAACGACTTATTTAGAACTATTAGAGAACTAAAATGTAATTACCTGAAAATGTAGTTTATTAAATATGCTAAAAGTGATTAGGAATCATTTGACAATAAGTAGAAAGTGAGTAATACCAAATTAAAGATGGGCTATATACGCACTGAAAATGAAATTAAAAATTTTAATAAACTTCGATTTCAAGATTCTCAAAATTGCAACATTATGTCTATCATAGTTCGTTTTTATTATCTTAAAATTGTTTTTATTATTATCTGATTAAATCAGAAAGATTACTTAAAGGAAAGAAAGCCGCCCCTTGTCAACAAACATAACCTACAAACTAGATGCATATTTATTAATTCAATCAGATTTTAACTTAAAATGCTTCTAATCTTTTGAAATGTTTATTTTATATTTTTTAGAATTATTTCTATTACCTACTTCTATGAAAATCCTCTTTTATTAGAAGTTAAAACGTTAAAAGGAATATTACCAAATGCATTGCACTCAAAAGAATTTAAGTTTTTTTCTTCCTAAGCTTTGTTTCCTTCTCTGGAACTGTTTGATTTTCAAAATATTGATGTGTACTTGAAAATACACTATAAAAAACACGGTTTCAAGAAACAGAAATATATATTTTTTATAATTGTAAAATATTTTCTATACAACTTAATGCATTTCTGACAATTTTTAAGCCTCTTGCGAAAGTGTCGCCCTCTATCGGTTTTAGTTCAGTGGAATAATTGTCGAACCATGAGTTTTACCTACAGACAGATAGGGCTGGGATTTACTAATGAAGTCCTAATACAAACCTATTGTTATGCTGTCTGTTACATAAAAAAAATAATATAAAAAATATATGGGACGTCTAATGCCAACCGGGCCATCCTTCTGGCCAAAATTGAAAGTTTTGCAGAAAATCCATTATACCCTCAGCATCTTGGTATATATATGTAGTTTTAAAATTAATGTGTCCTTTTGAAAAATCCAATATGGCGGCTCCAACATAACCTATAAAAGCATGAAAACCCGTGAAAAAGGTCATAAACATATTAATAAATTAGGTAAAAATTATGTTCATTCCTGAAAACTTCACTTCTATGTAAGCAAAGTATTTGCTTTCTTATCTTAGAGGAAGCTAAGTTGTAAGCTAAGTTTAATTTTGTTTAAAAAGGAATCTTCTATTATATTAATACGATACCGAAAAAACTTCGTTCATCGTCGTACAGACTTCAAAGTTCACCTACTTTTTCCAATAGGTTACTTACAAAAATGTTCATTTCACCATGTTATTATAGTTTGTAACAATGCGCACTGGCACTATTCGTGTCAAACATGTTAAACTGAACATTTTTTTATGAACAACATATTGTTGCACATGCGCAGTAGTGCACCACAGCTGTGTAAACGTGCGCACTACTAAACAAACATTTCACATGCGCAGTTGTTTTGTATTGCTGTTACACATGCGCAATCATGCACAGTCATAGTCACACATGTGCTCTAATTAAATTCAAAAATTACGCATGCGCAGTGCTGTACTTCACCAGATAATTAAATTTTCACTACATATAGCATACTTTTTTTAATAAGTGCGCAGTAAATTCCGTCTTATTATTGCGCATGCGTAACACGGTAACATGATATCTGCACATGCGCAAAGGTACTTTTATTTAAAAAATTTGTTAAAATTGTTTTCTTTTCATTATTATTGTAATTAATGACCCATAATAGAAAAGAATATTCAAAATTCAATTTAAATATTGGAATTCAAGAAATTTAATAGAAAAATTTATATTATTGAACATAAAAAATAATAAAAACATTAAAAGTGTATTTAATTTTATTAATTTTAATCTTTTTTTCTTTAAAATGTTTATAAAATGTAACAAATTTTGATCTGAAAGTTTTCAATTTTTCATACTTTTAAAAACCATTTTCTAGGGGTACCGGGGGGGGGGGGGGGTTATAAATATTTAACATACTGTCAGAAAATCTTCCATATAATTAGTGTTTAAAAAAGTTTTGTAAAAATTTACTTATTTATTGAGAATAACTAGTTTGAAAGTTCTCCCAATATTCATAAAATTGTACGTGGTAATCTTCTATTATATTAATACGATACCGAAAAAACTTCGTTCATCGTCGTACAGACTTCAAAGTTCACCTACTTTTTCCAATAGGTTACTTACAAAAATGTTCATTTCACCATGTTATTATAGTTTGTAACAATGCGCACTGGCACTATTCGTGTCAAACATGTTAAACTGAACATTTTTTTATGAACAACATATTGTTGCACATGCGCAGTAGTGCACCACAGCTGTGTAAACGTGCGCACTACTAAACAAACATTTCACATGCGCAGTTGTTTTGTATTGCTGTTACACACGCGCAATCATGCACAGTCATAGTCACACATGTGCTCTAATTAAATTCAAAAATTACGCATGCGCAGTGCTGTACTTCACCAGATAATTAAATTTTCACTACATATAGCATACTTTTTTTAATAAGTGCGCAGTAAATTCCGTCTTATTATTGCGCATGCGTAACACGGTAACATGATATCTGCACATGCGCAAAGGTACTTTTATTTAAAAAATTTGTTAAAATTGTTTTCTTTTCATTATTATTGTAATTAATGACCCATAATAGAAAAGAATATTCAAAATTCAATTTAAATATTGGAATTCAAGAAATTTAATAGAAAAATTTATATTATTGAACATAAAAAATAATAAAAACATTAAAAGTGTATTTAATTTTATTAATTTTAATCTTTTTTTCTTTAAAATGTTTATAAAATGTAACAAATTTTGATCTGAAAGTTTTCAATTTTTCATACTTTTAAAAACCATTTTCTAGGGGTACCGGGGGGGGGGGGGTAATAAATATTTAACATACTGTCAGAAAATCTTCCATATAATTAGTGTTTAAAAAAGTTTTGTAAAAATTTACTTATTTATTGAGAATAACTAGTTTGAAAGTTCTCCCAATATTCATAAAATTGTACGTGGTAATCTTCTATTATATTAATACGATACCGAAAAAACTTCGTTCATCGTCGTACAGACTTCAAAGTTCACCTACTTTTTCCAATAGGTTACTTACAAAAATGTTCATTTCACCATGTTATTATAGTTTGTAACAATGCGCACTGGCACTATTCGTGTCAAACATGTTAAACTGAACATTTTTTTATGAACAACATATTGTTGCACATGCGCAGTAGTGCACCACAGCTGTGTAAACGTGCGCACTACTAAACAAACATTTCACATGCGCAGTTGTTTTGTATTGCTGTTACACATGCGCAATCATGCACAGTCATAGTCACACATGTGCTCTAATTAAATTCAAAAATTACGCATGCGCAGTGCTGTACTTCACCAGATAATTAAATTTTCACTACATATAGCATACTTTTTTTAATAAGTGCGCAGTAAATTCCGTCTTATTATTGCGCATGCGTAACACGGTAACATGATATCTGCACATGCGCAAAGGTACTTTTATTTAAAAAATTTGTTAAAATTGTTTTCTTTTCATTATTATTGTAATTAATGACCCATAATAGAAAAGAATATTCAAAATTCAATTTAAATATTGGAATTCAAGAAATTTAATAGAAAAATTTATATTATTGAACATAAAAAATAATAAAAACATTAAAAGTGTATTTAATTTTATTAATTTTAATCTTTTTTTCTTTAAAATGTTTATAAAATGTAACAAATTTTGATCTGAAAGTTTTCAATTTTTCATACTTTTAAAAACCATTTTCTAGGGGTACCGGGGGGGGGGGGGTTATAAATATTTAACATACTGTCAGAAAATCTTCCATATAATTAGTGTTTAAAAAAGTTTTGTAAAAATTTACTTATTTATTGAGAATAACTAGTTTGAAAGTTCTCCCAATATTCATAAAATTGTACGTGGTAATCTTCTATTATATTAATACGATACCGAAAAAACTTCGTTCATCGTCGTACAGACTTCAAAGTTCACCTACTTTTTCCAATAGGTTACTTACAAAAATGTTCATTTCACCATGTTATTATAGTTTGTAACAATGCGCACTGGCACTATTCGTGTCAAACATGTTAAACTGAACATTTTTTTATGAACAACATATTGTTGCACATGCGCAGTAGTGCACCACAGCTGTGTAAACGTGCGCACTACTAAACAAACATTTCACATGCGCAGTTGTTTTGTATTGCTGTTACACACGCGCAATCATGCACAGTCATAGTCACACATGTGCTCTAATTAAATTCAAAAATTACGCATGCGCAGTGCTGTACTTCACCAGATAATTAAATTTTCACTACATATAGCATACTTTTTTTAATAAGTGCGCAGTAAATTCCGTCTTATTATTGCGCATGCGTAACACGGTAACATGATATCTGCACATGCGCAAAGGTACTTTTATTTAAAAAATTTGTTAAAATTGTTTTCTTTTCATTATTATTGTAATTAATGACCCATAATAGAAAAGAATATTCAAAATTCAATTTAAATATTGGAATTCAAGAAATTTAATAGAAAAATTTATATTATTGAACATAAAAAATAATAAAAACATTAAAAGTGTATTTAATTTTATTAATTTTAATCTTTTTTTCTTTAAAATGTTTATAAAATGTAACAAATTTTGATCTGAAAGTTTTCAATTTTTCATACTTTTAAAAACCATTTTCTAGGGGTACCGGGGGGGGGGGGGGTAATAAATATTTAACATACTGTCAGAAAATCTTCCATATAATTAGTGTTTCAAAAAGTTTTGTAAAAATTTACTTATTTATTGAGAATAACTAGTTTGAAAGTTCTCCCAATATTCATAAAATTGTACGTGGTAATCTTCTATTATATTAATACGATACCGAAAAAACTTCGTTCATCGTCGTACAGACTTCAAAGTTCACCTACTTTTTCCAATAGGTTACTTACAAAAATGTTCATTTCACCATGTTATTATAGTTTGTAACAATGCGCACTGGCACTATTCGTGTCAAACATGTTAAACTGAACATTTTTTTATGAACAACATATTGTTGCACATGCGCAGTAGTGCACCACAGCTGTGTAAACGTGCGCACTACTAAACAAACATTTCACATGCGCAGTTGTTTTGTATTGCTGTTACACATGCGCAATCATGCACAGTCATAGTCACACATGTGCTCTAATTAAATTCAAAAATTACGCATGCGCAGTGCTGTACTTCACCAGATAATTAAATTTTCACTACATATAGCATACTTTTTTTAATAAGTGCGCAGTAAATTCCGTCTTATTATTGCGCATGCGTAACACGGTAACATGATAACTGCACATGCGCAAAGGTGCTTTTTTTTTTTTTTTTTTTTTTTTTTTTTTTTTAATTCCAACGAAAATTAAAATTTCGTTTTTCTCCACTTGTAAAATGTTGTGCGTACAATTTAGTCTCTAAAATTATATGTTTTAAACATTGCATTAAACTTTTTTGCTAACATGTTTTTTAATGTCAATTCATGTGGAAATTGCTAAACAATCATTATTTGTTACGATTTTTACCACTGCGCATACCTAACGTTTGTAGAAAGCTACTGCGCATGTGTAATGTTTGTAAAAAACTACTGCGCATGTGTTAAATCGACAAAAACCTACGCGCAATTTTTTCATTTGTTTTTTAAGAATAATTTTTTATTTTGTATCCTACTTTAAGTATATTTTTCTTACATTTTGAAATAATTAGTTTTTCGAAATAATTTAAATGACAATGTGTCGATTTAGACTATTTTTGGATAAATGAAAATTTTAACGATCACAAAGCTTTTTCTATGTGGAAACAAACATTATTCCAATATAGAAACATAACGGAAATAAACTCAGATTCGAAAATTTAATTTAAAAAAAAATGTAGATCCATTAAGATTTTTTATATTTTTTCTGTGATCATTTACAAAAATAGTTTAGATTATCAAGCTTCAAATTTTGCAATAATAATATAATAGAACTCATACTCAACTAGTACCTATAATCGATCAGTGATAATTCAATTAGACAACATTAATTAATAGCTTCATAATATTGATGTAAATAATACATTACATATTACAAGATTTATTTTTTCCAATATAATAATAATAAAACATAACAATAAAAATTATTGAAATATAAAAAATTTGTAAAAAAAATATTAAACATTCAATTAACAATAAGTTTACTAATATTTTATGAAATGTCCACATCAATAAACAATTAAATTAATATTAATGACCGAGCGAGCGTCAGCGAGCGAGGTTCATTACGCTAGTCTTAATTAATTCTATTAATTTCCGATAATAAATGTTTTAAAAAATAAAAAATCATAATTAATTCATAGAAAATTGTTTTCAATTGAATTAAGCTGCAACGCTCTTTTTTCCATACCAAATTGAATTTAAATAATCTGAAATTGGCTTTAAATAATATGAAAATATGAAATTGGCTTTAAACAAAAGCGCTGCAAATTATTTTAATATATTTAAATTAACAGTGATTGTATAAATTTAATGTAAAAATTTTATTTGATATAAACTAATTGAAATAGTTGAGTTCGTTTTTCAATCAATAAAATTTTTTTAAAATGACCTATATTTATAAAATAAAAACAATCTGAGAAGTTGGAAAAAAAAAGTTTAAATGACAAAAAGGACGAAAAATCATGACTGATGTGACTTTTTTAGTCCATTGTATCCTTTATTTAGGTCAGTTAATTCATTTTAAGGCAAGTAATATAATTTTTCTGTTCATTAAGATGTATTTTTAGTGTAAAATACAATAAAAGATCATATAGGATCTGCATAGAAGTGAAAAATTGAAACTAGGAATTAAATTTAAATTTTTTTAAAAAAAATGACAATTGGAAAAGTTATTATATTAAAGAAATCAGAATTAAAATTCCATTAGAAATTAACAATCTCCTTTGCTGCTTCAAATTTAGAATAAAATGTGTGCTTTATATAATTAATTTGATCCATTTTTGCGTATAAAATATTTCGTCCAAAAGACCTATGATTATAAAATATAAAATAGTAAAATTATAAAAAGGAAAAGAATTTTAAATGTAAAAGAATGAAAAATCATGAATTATTATGCGAATTTTTAGTCAACTGTAGGCTTTATATAGGTCAATCGATTTGTTTTGAGATAAAAAATACAATTTTTTTTATTGTTAAGTTGTATTTTTAGTGCGAAAAAATGTTTGCCAAAAAAAGATATTTTTTGGTAGAAAATGTGCTTAAAAAATGTGCTCGAATATCTTCGGAAATCTCTTTATCCAAATTTAAATATTTATGACCTTAATTTGAAATCAAAATTTTATTAAAATCCATTAAGGCGTTTTCAAAAGATCCGAGCGACAAAAAAATGATCACACACATGCATTTAGGCTTTTTAGATGAATATAATAAGTCGATTTAGACTGTTTTTGGAAAATGGAAATCTTAATGATCACAAAGCTTCCTCTATAAGGAAACAAAATGAATCAGATGAAGGAAATACCTCTACTTAACATTAATATTAACAGATTAACACGGAGAAATATATTTTGTATATCATAACGAAAACCATTCTCTGACAAAAAATCTAATATCTGTTTTCATAAATTAAAATGGCGGACGAAAATTCTTAAAATTCATGGAATTCATTTAAAACTTGTTATTCAGGGATAGATGTTTTTTTCAAACATCTATTTTTTATTTAAACAGTGAGCAAGGTATAATTGATTAACAGTGGCGTAACTGGGAGATTAAGGGCCCTGGGGCATAAAGGAAAATGGGGCCCTAATTATATATAATAATTTTGAAGTATAAATTGAAGTATTCATTCATTCATTCTGTCCACACCTAAAATTTGTCAATAGATGTTTTTTTCATATAAAATTTTAAATCAAATTTTACCTTTTTAAAATGTTCTCAAATTTTAAATTTATAACAATTTTAAGTTCTTCAAATTTCAGTTAATGTGAACTTGCATTAATTAAAAGTTCAATTAATCCACGTTTCAAAAATACTAAAAAAGTAATTTAAACATTTCTTCCATTTTTAATCATTCTTTTCTGTTATGATTTCAATTCCTTAAAATACAATTTTGTACTATTTTTATCATTTTTCAACTATTTTCTACAATTCTTAACTATTTTAATTATTTTCAATAGTTTCCCAAAATCTTAAATTTACCTTCCTCAAATTTCAATTATTTTGTTTAGTTTTCTAATAACTTTTTGAACTATATTTACTTTTGCCTTGACATTAAATCAATTTAATTATTTATTCCTAAATTTTATATTATTCACCGCAAATTTAAATTAATTTTTTTAATTTACCATTATTTTTGTCATTTTGCAATTATTATTTTTCAATTTTTAATCATTTTAATATTTCCATTATTTTTCAATTAATTTACTAAATTTTCAGTTACTATCTAAAATTTAGATTATTGTCTTCAATTTTCAATTTTATAAACTATTTTTCAATTATTTTCTTTTATTTAAAAACAAATTCTGTAATTTTATATTATTTTCTTCAATTTTTAATTATTTTCATTCTTTTTGTATAATTTTTAATAATTTCAAATATTTATCTGAAATTTCAAATATTATTTTCATTAATTTTGGATTATTTCTGCGATTTTTTAATTAATGTCTTTAATTAGAATATTTAAGTTATTCTGTAATTATTTTCTTTTTTTAAACATATACATATTCTATGATTTTTTGAATTATTTCTTTTAAATTTTATTTATTGTTTTCAATCTTTCATATTTAAATTATATTCAATATATTTTAATTATTTTTCTCAATCTTATATTGTTTTCAGCATATTTCAATTATTGTTTTGAATTTTGAATTAATTTTATCATTCTTCAATTAATTTCCTCGATTGTTATTTTCTAAAATTTTCAAGTATTTTTCTGAAATTTCAATTATTTTCTTCAATTTTTAATTATTTTTATTCGCTTTCATATTTTCCAAATTGTTTTCATTAATTATAGTATATTTTATTTATTTTTAGCTTTCTTTAATTCTTTTTTCCAATTTTTAGTTATTCTCATTTTTTTCAATTGATTTCTAAGATCTTCATGTAATTTTCTAAAATTTAAAATAATTTTTTTTATTTAAAAAACATTCTTTAATTTTTTCAATTATTTCACTCAAATGTCATTTATTTTTTATAACTTATCATTGTTTTTATAACATTTTAATTTTTTTCTTCAAGTTTTAAATTGTAAAATCATTTTTCAATTTTTTTCCAAAATTTATATCCTTTAATTTTTTTTCATTTGTTTTATAATTTCAAAAAATTTTAACTATTTATCTGAGATTTCAATTATTTCATTCAATTTTCAATTATTTATATAATTTTTCATATTATTTTCTTATTTTCAATTACTTTCGTTTTTTTTTCGTAATTTCAAAAGTTTTTAACTATTTCTGTTCAATTAAAAATTATTCTCTTCAATTTGGAATTATTTATTTAAATTTATTTTCTCTAATTTTTAAATATTTTTTTTTCAATGAACTTCTGAAAGTATTAAGTATTTTTCTAGAACTTTCTTTAAGTTCCCTTTTTTAAAATATATTATGTAATTTTTCCAATTATTTTCTAAAATTTTAGTTATTCGTTTCGATTTTATATTATTTATCTCAATTTTGAATTATTTTTTTTCAACTTTCAATTATTTTTTTTAATCAGAAATGCATCAATGTTTCGTAACATAAGTACCATAAAAATTCTGTATTTTACTTTGGTAAGACCTATTTTGGAATATGCTTCTGTCATCTGGGTGCCTTTTTATAATTTTAATCTAATAAGAATTGAGCGAATCCAAAATAGGTTCCTTAGATTTGCTGCGCGGAAGATAAATCTACCGATTGATAGATACACTCATGATTATAGCGACATACGTATATTACTTGGAATTCCTTTGATGATATCCAGATTCTTATATGCAGATATAATGTTCTTATATAAAGTTGTTAATGGGATAATCAATTGTCCGGCTATGTTACTTGAGATTAAATTATCTGTTCCTGAAGAAAGAACTGTAGAGACTAGAAGTATTAAAAGAAACCCATTATTTTTTGTTAAATTTCATAGAACCAATTATGGGAACCATTCGTTAATTAACCGACTTTGTATGGAAGCCAATTCTATTTCAGACGATATTAATTTGTTTGATATAAAAGTGGAGAGATTCACTTCCTTATTGCGAGCATTGTTGTTTGAGATTAGCTAGTTTAATTAGCGCTTACCTAGCATTTTATTATATCATATAATATAAGTTGCGGTGTTGCAATCTTTAGTTTTTTAGGAGTACATTTGTACGAAAGGGCTGGTCCCGTATGTATTAAATAAATAAATAAATAAATTTTTTCTAATTTTTCATTATTCAATTTTTTTCAAATTATTTTTAAAAATTTCAAGTAATTTTCTTAAATTTCAATTATTTTCTTTATTTTTAAAACATTTCTATGATTTTTTAAATTACTTTCTCCAATTTTTAATTGATTTTTTTTTCAATCATTTTCAAAACTTGCAATTATTTTTCCAATTTTTTTTTTCTAAATAATTCTAAAATATTATAAATTTTGTCTAAAAAAAGGTTTATTAGGGTTGACTGAGGGCCCCCTGAGCTAAATAACTGATTGTAAATTGAGCAGATGTCTTAGAGATTCTAAAGATTTTGAATTACAAAGTGTATTCAAAGAAGCTATTTAAGGGTATGTGACAGAGAATAACGTCACTAGTATAGGCAAAATTTGTCCGCGAACTTCTACTTAAAAATAATAAATATTTTGACACCAAACTTTGTAGAATGACTTAAGGTATTTCTCCGATGGGCAGTCCCTGACAAAAGTTAGTATTTCAGTTTATAGCGATTATTAATTAATATAATTTATTTTCTTACTTACTATTTACTATTAATAGTTAATCGGACATTGGCCAATATTTTTTTAATAAAAATGTTTTGAAAATGAACAAATGTTGTTAAATTTTTAACGTTTTTCAAAGATACCTTTTTTACAAGTCTATCTTTTCTTACCATTTTTTTTAAAAATGGGTCAATTTAAGTAAATAATAGCTTATTTCCTTCAAAAAAACAAACTCTACAACTTCACCTCGTCAGATTTTTGAAAAAGTGGACCATTTTTCAAATACAGTAATTTATTCAAAAACATATTTCTAAATATTTATAAACAAATTGCTTTATTTACAAAATAATCCACTTTTTTAAAAATCCGACTAAATAAAGTTGTAGAATTTGTTTTTCTGAAGAAAATAAGCTATTATTGACTTAAATTGAACCGTTTTTAAAAAAGTAATAAGAAAAGATAGATTTGTAAAAAAGTTCTCTTTGAAAAACGTTAAAAATTAAACAACATTTGTTCATTTTTGAAACATTTTAATTCAAAAACTATTGGCCGATGGCCCATTAACTATAAACAGTAAATAATAAGTCAAGAAATATATTATTTTAATTAATAATCGCTATTAACTGAAATACTAACTTTTGTCAGGGACTGCCCATCGGAGAAATACCTTAAAAAATTATTAGGAAGGTCTCTGTAACCCATGTTTATATCAATTTCGCATTAGAATTAATTTTTTTAATTTTCCGAAAATCAGCTAATTTTTTGAAAAATTAACTTTAAGGAAAAATTTAAACAAACTTTGGGTTAGAGAGACCTTCTTGATGATATTTTAAGTAATTTCACAAAGTTTGGTGTTAAAATATTTAGTATTTTAAGAGAAAGTTACGGACAAACTTTGCCTATACTAGTGACATCATTCTACATTACATGCCCTTAAGCAGACTGATACAAAGAAAAAGGAACAAATTTATTATTAATAGTCACAGAGATACATAACACTAAAATAAAGAAAAAAATAGATTTTAACAAAATAAATTGTTGAAGACTCATCACTTAATCTAAAAATTGAACTGCAATGTACAGAACAAGAGAAAGGTATTCAAGTGGAAAAAATGTACACGTCAGAATTTAAATACAGCAGAGCAAATCTTGATATTCCTTGGCTATTAATTTGGTGAACTAAAGCAGTGCAGCTCATGTGACGGGTAGGTACATGTAACGGGGCAGTAGCATTGATACGAGCGGATCACAGCGAGTGGACCAATGTATTTTACTGCCTGGAGGCTTAGCGCTATCGAGGCACGCAGTCACCCGCCATCACTCCGTGCCCGTGTATGTAGTGACGGTAATAGTCATTATATCATTGGCTCTTGGTAATACCCAACCGTTTCCCCTTCAACCCGAACTCCTCTTCTGCGCGTAATGTTCGAAATGAAAATGAATGTATTTCGGATAGCGATAAATAGCTACCGATCCGTGTGCATCGCTCGGCTTCCAAGCCGAAAATGAACAGGTGATCGTAATGGGACTATCGCAGACCTTTATTATTATGCCTATGCTGCGTTTACACAACCGCGAATACTTGCGCGTATCAAATTACACAAGCGTGACAAATACGTTCTAAGTGTCCTTTCATGTTACAGATTTTCAATCACCCGATTTCATTTCTCCATTATTCTAATGGATTTGTCTCTATTTAAATATGTCGAAATTTTGAAGCTACTTTGAAGCTCATGAGGAACTTTAGCATCTACTTAACTACTTCTTAATTTTTAGCCTCTTCTTTACTTCTAATAATAATATTTCCTTCTACTTTACGTCTATACACATGTTTCATTTTTCCAATCATTAAAATTAGCAGCTCTTTTAAAGCTCCACATTCCCAGTTATAAAGAAATGAAAATTTTTATTCTACTTTAAACCTGCAAGTGAAACTCAGTCATTTTTTCCATTGAAATATACTTTTTTATTTAACATATAAGAAAAACGGGAGTTAAACTAACTTTTTCTTCAATTATTGTTCCTCTGATTAGCCCTTAAGAGGAAAAAATTTTAATTTATAACCAAAACCCAATAATTTGTAAAATTAGGGAAAATGTGTATCTTTCTAGATGCACTTGTAAAAAAATAACGATAATTTGTTTAAACAATTTTGAGTGGTGATTGTTGTTAATTTTGATGAATATCTTATTTTTTCAATATAAAAAGTAAACAAATTAAAAAACTACTACCTGCTAGGTGTTCTTAAATGTTATAAATTAACAATAATAAATTGTTTTAAAATATAAAAATAATCACTGAGAAAAAAAAAATCTTTTTACAAGAATAAAAATATGTTTACCTTGATTGCATTGTATGTAATCGTTTTTATGCTTGTTCCAAGAATAAAATATTTGGCGTAAACTTTCGTCTGCTTCTGTCATGCGCAAAACAGTTTAACATAACCTCAAATTCTTTTAGTCTGTAATATTTTATACTAGGACCGATTATAAGCATAATTCATACTTGATCAAATGCATTTTTTCATTGGCACAAGAAAAGTTTTCTCTCAGTGATAATTTATGGTCAATAATTTTTATTTTTCTAACCAGAGCCCAGTAATTTATTTGTAAAATTAGGAAAAATTTGTATCTTCCTAGGTGTATTTGTAAAGAATTAGTAATTACTGGCAATAATTTGTTTAAAAAATTAAAATTGATGAAAATAAAATTAAAAAAATGTATATAAAAGTAAATTAAAAATCCTTCAGAAAAAAAAAGTTTGGGCAAATTAAACCAAAAACATTTTTATAATATTACACTGAAAGCAAGTCCAACAATAAATTTAGAAAAATAAAGAAAATCTAAAAATTCTATAAAAGAATAAGTACTAAGTTTGCAAAAAACCTCGCAAAAACTATCCAAGATTTAAAAACAAATTGAATAGGTGCATTAATAAAAAAAAAAAACGTTTTTATTTTTAAAAATATGAAAAAACTTATGAAACTCAACGAAATAATAATAAATAATAATTATTATTTATTATTTATAATATATTTATCAATACAATAAAATGACAAATACAACAACAAAAAATATCATTAGTAAAAGGAGAAAAAATCTTTAAATTTTGTAAAAATAAGAAATTATAAGATAAAATTTAAACAGTTTCGAAAAAGAAACTGAATTAGAAACTAAAGAAGAATTACAAATATTGTAAGACTTAAAAAAAGGATTATTGTGAATATGAAAAATAATTAATATTATCTAATTATTTTGCATTAACTAATGTGTCTTTAAATTTGAATTAATTGACATTTAAAAGTTTGAAAAAATTGGAATATGAGTTTATTGACGTTTGGAATTTATTTAAATTATAATGACCTAAAGATATAAAAATTTGATATTATTTTTTGCTATCTTCATACCAAAAATTTGTAAATCGTAGGTATTTTGATTATCTATAATAGCCCAATTATTTAAATTTTATAAAGATTAAAATATTAAAATTGAAATTTTTAAGATTTATTCACAAATTAGTGGTTTTTTTTATGGTTTGTGATTTTTTACATGCAGTATTAGACATCCGGAGAATTGTAAAGTTTTTTTTTTATTTAAATCATGATTTTAATGCAAATACTTCAATGATTTAAATCAATATCAGCCTGTAACTTGACAATAATAAATTGTTTAAACAAATGAAAAATACATAAAAATCTCCGTAAACATTCAAAAATTGGTGATATCTAACAATTTTGTTGAAAAGTCCTAAAAAAACTATTCGTAATTTGCATCTTAAGGACACTGAGAAAATTAAATATTAAGTTCATAAGCGTCGGTAGCGTAGTGTTTAGTGCGTTAGATTATAAGTGCGTAGGTCGTTATGTCGTGGGTTCGAATCCCCACTTGCGTTATAATAATTTATTTAGTAAGTTTAGACTATTTCCAGCTTGTGTGTATTAAGTGTGACGAATTCTAAAAGCGTATGAATTTTGAATATTCATTTTATATTTTTTTTTATAATTTCATTCATATTAATTTCAGTTTTATTCGCAAAAACAGATTCTTTCTTTGTTTAGACTTTAGAAGATCAATAAAAAGGGGGTCTTGAGCGTTAAAAGAGGCCTTAATATAGTTGAATATTAGCTTCTACTTTAACGCTCCCATCGCGGAAACAGGAAATTTCTTCCAATAATAGCACCAAAGTAGAAGCTAAATTGTATTGAATTTGCTTCTACTTTAAACCTCTATTTCCTAAAATTTTTGGACTACGTAGCGTTAAAGTAGCCTCAAAATTTTGACTCATTCACAAATTTTCTTTATTCATTTCAGTAGTGATGCACTTGAGCGACAAATCCGAGAAATGAGAGAGAATGAGAAAATTTGTATTTTCTTTTGTTTTAAATCTCATCTCGTCTCATTCAATCGAGATTCTCAAAATATCGGTTTTTGTTCAATCAACTGTCATTTATAGCAATAACGCAAATTGACACTGCATGAAATAATATAAGCAGTATGTTATTTTTTTATAAAATCGAATTCCATTAATATAATATTTATAATTGTGTTATAAATGAATTTTAAGGGAGAAAGTAATTAGTAAGTATAAATGTTTACTCATTCTAGACTTTCTATATCAGTAATGCGAAATAATAAATTTATATTGAATCTAACCCTTATTTTTTTTTTAATAACGCAGCTGAAAAGATTTTGTCTGAATAATTAAATAAACATTAAAGCAATTTGTGTAAAGTTAAAAAAATTTAATTATTTTACTACTGATTATATTATTATTAATGAATTGGTTATAGTTATTACATAATATATAGTTAATTAAATTAAAAAATTATGTTTGTAGGTTAAAATTGTAAAGAAATGTGAAATTCCTCCCTGACAGCCTAAACAAGGACGGTTTCCAAATTTTTTCAAGCATACAAAAAGATGGAACGATGTATTTTATAGTTGTGAAAATTTGGAATATATGATATATTAATAATCATTAACATCAATGTAAAATAATTGTGATGAATAGCAATAAAAATTGTTTTAAAAAATTATCAATGTGAACAAAATCAATTTAAAAACTTTTAAAAAAATCTCTCTTGGATAATAAATAAAATGTTGTCGTTTATAAAAATTGAATTTTTCTTTCCGTAACAAATTTTTTCATTAAAAGTATACAACACAAATTGTAAATGTTATAAATGCTGAAAGTGATAATTCTTATGTCGTTATGTATAGTTTTCTTATAAAATTTTTTTAATTTTAATGTATGGGCATAGAAGACCATATATAATTTATTGAAAAGTCCATAAAAATGCTAAAATACATTTTATTAAAGTATCACATTTATACCTATATTACACAATGAGCACTGAAAAAATTTTAAATTCAATAGTTAATTCTAAATTTATCTTCATCAGATACTCAATTCTAGTAAATACCATTCTTGTTTGGATTGTCAGGAACGAAATTCACCTTTCTTGAAAATTTTAACCTACAAGCACAAATTTTAAATTTAATTAACAATTACATATTTATTAATATGTATACTAATAATAATAATAATAATAATAGTATTATGATATAATTTAAATTCAAATTTACACAAATTTGAACAATCTTTATTTAAATATTATAAAACATTTTCTGCTGTGTTAAACAAAAAATTGTAGGGTTAAGCTTAATACAAATTCAATATTTTCCATTACTAATACAATATTTATTAAAATATCATTTTACTCACATCTTTTCTTCCCCAAAACTTCTTAGCAACAAAATTTTGCATTAAATTAGTAGATTTATATGTTGCAATACAAAATAATGTACTGTTTTCTCTATTTATTTTACACTTAGTTTTTTTGTCCTAATAATATTTAACTTGACAGAAAGAAAATGAGAATTTCCACGACACTGAGATGAGATGAGATGATCACAACAAATGAAAAATTGAGATTCTCATTTTCGATCACACTTCTCAAACAACAAAAATGATCGAGATTATTGAGATTCTCGTATCGTTGTGCATCACTCATTTAAGTATAACTACTTTTTATTTGAGAATAAAGCATTTCAAACTTAAAAGTTTAATAATATATATGCAGAAATTTGACAATACATGAAAATCGACTACAATATCAGTGGAGATTGACTTGTAAGTCTCAGTCGTGAGTGGTGATACCTTTGTTCTACTTTGATTCTACTCCAACATAAAACGATGCATTCGTCAAGTTTGTGAAGAACGTCGTGAGAGCCTGATCTCGGGAGATCAAACACTTCGTGTCGGGATTAGAGGAGACGTTGATAATAGAATTCACGCTGAGATTCATTCTCGTCTCTATTTTTAGTTAAAACTTCAATATGAGGAACGTCACTTCATATTCACTTGTTCGCACTTGAAACGTGATTAAGTTACACTGAAAGTTTCTATACCATGCAGAAACAACTATAGGACTATAATTAAAACTATTTTAGTTAAATTGACAAGAATTCTTTGTAAAAAAAAATAATGGGTAGAAGATTAATTATACTTTTGTGAATTAGTTAGAGATGCCTTGTTCAAATAACGAGAATTCCATCTCAAGATGGCAAGAGTCATAGCAAGAAGTCTTTAAAAGAAGAGAATTAAATTTATTTGACCTTTACTTAAAATCCCAATGACTTCTTTTCTATTAAATACCTGAATTTTCCTTTAATACTTACTTCTAGAAACGGAAAAGAATATTTCTGAAATTGATTATGCTTTATAGGAAAATTGTACCTATTACTGGAAATGCCTCAATTACTGCAGTTTTTTGAAAAAAGTTATTATATATTTAAGAGTATACAATCAATTCAAATTGATTAAAAAAATAATTTAGAACCTTACACGATACAATTGTTAAAATCCATTTCAGTGATTAATAATTTAATTATTCAAGTGTAAATTACAATTTGCCGCATTAATTGGAACCTGCATGTGTTTCTACTACTGCTGACACAGAGGCAACCTAGCTTCCAAATGTATATTACAAAATTAATTTTTTAATTTTCCGAAAATCATCAAATTTTTTAAAAAGTTAACTTTAAGGCAAAATTTAAATAAACTTGTGTCACAGAGATCTTCCTAACGATATTTTAAGTAATTCTAACAAGTTTGGTGTCAGAATATTTATTAATTTAAGAGAATGTTTACGGACAACTTTTGCTTATACTAGTGACGTCATTCTCCATCACATGTCCTTTACCAAACTTCGATTGCTCACCGCAGTAATTAATACATTTACTCTATTCTAAAATATTTCCTGTGTTTAAAATAAAAATATATATTCAAAATTTTTAATTACAAAAATTTTCGTAAAAAGTTATGTGGCTTAAAGTGGAAAAAAATTTCTTATAGTGGGAATTTATCTTCAATTTTTCAATTCAATGTAATCCCTATAATAGATCATATGTCTTACACTGTTAAAAAAATGATATATGCGCTTACAACTTTACACCGGTGTTAAGAAATCGGTGCGATTTTGGCCGTGCCCTACACCGGCCGAGTGTAAACTTAAAACAAATTGGCATTTACAACCAAGCGGTGTAAACGGACTATCAAATCGCACCAAAAAGTGCGATTGTCAGTTTCTTTGTCTAACTGTCCCTCTCTTCGCCCCCTTTGTCAACATCTGAGAATAGCCATTTTTACGTTTTCTTCTAATTTTCGTTTTCATTGAATCCACTAGCAGACAACTATATATATGACATGACTAGAAGTTTCCGATGCGCGAACGCGCGACATGTTTTTCCCACGTTCAAAATTGAAACAGCCCATTACTAGTAAACTAAATGATTACTAAATATTTAAATATGATAAATCCAGTTTATCAAAAACATAATATACCTAATGTAACTTAATATATAAAGTGAAAAACAATAAAACACAGAAGTAAATAAAAACAAAAAAAGATTACTCGACGACATAACCTAAACAAAGTAATGAAAATAATGTCATATCAATTTATTCAATTCTCTAGTCTATTTTATGTGGCATATAAATTTCCGGAATATTATTTCAGCTTCTTTAAGATATTTTAAATTCAGAATTGTATTTAAAAACAATTGGAATTTATTTTTATAATTTAGAAAAACAGGAACAGGGTTTATAATAGAGAAAAATATCAACTGTTGTAGAATCGAATGTTTTTTACAAAATGTATTCTATGTGGCAAATAAATATCCTAAATATTGTTTTAGTTTTTCTAAGATATTCCAAACTCAAAACTGTATTTAAAAAAAATTGGATGATATTTCTATAATTTATTAAAACAAAAACAGGTTTTAGAATAGAGACAAAATATCAATTTTTGTAAAACCGAATACTTTTTCCAAATTCTATTCTATGTGGTATATAAATTTGCTAAATATGTTTAGCAATTCCTTAGGCTGTGTTAAAATAAGAACGTATTAAAAAAAATTAGATTATATTTTTAAATTTTATCGAAACAAAAACAAGTTTTAGAATAGACACAAAATATCAATTTTTGTAAAACAGAATATTTTTTCCAAATTTTAATCTATGTGTCATAAATTTCCCAATTATTTTTTTAGATTCTTAAAGATATTTTAAATTTAGAATTGTATTTAAAAAAATTAAATAATATTTTTATAATTTATAAAATACATTTCTGAATTTAAAATATCTTAATGAATCTAAAATAATATTTAGGAAATTTATGTGCCACATAGAATAAAATTCGAAAAAAATATTCGGTTTGACCAAAATTAATATTTTGTCTCTATTCTAAAACCTGTTTTTGATTCCATAAATTATAGAAATATCATATACTTTTTTTTAAATACAGGTATTAAAAATTAAATATCTTAAAAAATAACAATTAAATTTTGGGAAATTTATATGACACATAGAATAGAAATTAGAAAAGATATTCAGTCATACAAAAATTAATATTTGGCCTCTGGTATACAACCTGATTTTGTTCCCATAAATTATAAAAATATCATATATATATTTTTTAAATACAATTCTAAATTTGGATTTTCTTAAAGATTCTAAAATAATATTTGGTAAATTTATTAGCCATAGAATGTATAAAAAATATTCGATTGTACAAAAATTGACATTTGGTCTCTGGTCTAAAACCTGATTTTCTTCTCATAAATAATAAAAATATCAGCAATTTTGTTTAAATATTGTTCTGAATTTGGATTTTCTTAAAGATTATAAAATAATATTTAGGAAATTTTTTTGCCATAGAACGTGTACAAAATATTCGATTCTACAAAAATTGACATTTCGTCTCTGGTCTAAAACCCGATTTTTTTCTCATAAATTATAAAAATATCAGCTATTTTTTTTTTTTTTCAATTCTCAATTTGGATTTTCTTAAGATTATAAAATAATATTTGGGAAATTTATTTGCCATCGAATGTGAAAAATATATTCGATTCTACAAAAATTGATATTTGCTCTCTGGTCTAAAAAATGATTTTCTTCTCATAAATAATAAAAATATCAGCTATTTTTTTAAAATATTGTTCTGCATTTGGATTTTCTTAAAGATTACAAAATAATATTTAGGAAATTTATTTTCCATAGAATGTGTAAAAAATATTCGTTTCTACAAAAATTGATATTTGGTCTCAGGTCTAAAACCCGATTTCGTTCAAATAAATTGTAAAATATCATCAATTTTTTTTTATTGTTCTGAATTTGGATTTTCTTAAAGATTCTAAAATAATATTTGGGAAATTTATTTGCCATCGAATGTGTAAAAAATATTCGATTCTATAAAAATTGACACCTGCTCTCCAGTCTAATCCCTGATTTTCTTCTTGTAAATAATAAATATATCAGCTATTTTTTTTTCTGAATTCCGATTGTCTTAAAGATTTTAAAATTATATTTGGGAAATTTATTTGCCATAAAATGTGTAAAAAATATTCGATTCAACAAAAATTGATATTTGGTCACAGGTCTAAAACCTGATTTCGTTCAAATAAATTGTAAAATATCATCAATTTTTTTTTATTGTTTTGAATTTGGATTTTCTTAAAGATTCTAAAATAATATTTGGGAAATTTATTTGCCATCGAATGTGTAAAAAATATTTGATTCTATAAAAATTGACATTTGCTCTCCAGTCTAATACCTGATTTTCTTCTTGTAAATAATAAAAATATCAGCTATTTTTTTTTTTCTGAATTTGGATTTTCTTAAGATTATAAAATAATATTTGGGAAATTTATTTGCCATCGAATGTGTAAAATATATTCGATTCTACAAAAATTGATATTTGCTCTCGGGTCTAAAAAATGATTTTCTTCTCATAAATAATAAAAATATCAGCAATTTTTTTTAAATTCAATTCTGAATTTGGATTTTCTTAAAGATTATAAAATAATATTCAGAAGATTTATTTTCCATAGAATGTGTAAAAAATATTTGATTCTACAAGAATTGATATTTGGTCTCAGGTCTAAAACCCGATTTCGTTCTTATAAATTATAAAAATATCATCTATTTTTGTTTAAATACAATTCTGAATTTGGATTTACTTAAAGATTCTAAAATAATATTTGGGAAATTTATTTGCCATCGAATGTGTAAAAAATACTCGATTCTACAAAAATTGACATTTGGTCTCTGGCCTAAAACCCGATTTTGTTCTCATAAATTATAAAAATATCAGCTATTTTTTTTTAAATTCAATTCTAAATTTGGATTTTCTTAAAGATTATAAAATAATATTCAGAAGATTTATTTTCCATAGAATGTGTAAAAAATATTTGATTCTACAAGAATTGATATTTGGTCTCAGGTCTAAAACCCGATTTCGTTCTTATAAATTATAAAAATATCATCTATTTTTGTTTAAATACAATTCTGAATTTGGATTTTCTTAAAGATTCTAAAATAATATTTGGTAAATTTATTTGCCATCGAATGTGTAAAAAATATTCGATTCTACAAAAATTGACATTTGGTCTCTGGTCTAAAACCCGATTTTGTTCTCATAAATTATAAAAATATCAGCTATTTTTTTTTAAATTCAATTCTGAATTTGGATTTTCTTAAGATTATAAAATAATATTTGGGAAATTTATTTGCCATCGAATGTGTAAAATATATTCGATTCTACAAAAATTGATATTTGCTCTCTGGTCTAAAAAATGATTTTCTTCTCATAAATAATAAAAATATCAGAAATTTTTTTTAAATTCAATTCTGAATTTAGAATTTTCTTAAAGATTATAAAATAATATTCAGAAGATTTATTTTCCATAGAATGTGTAAAAAATATTTGATTCTACAAGAATTGATATTTGGTCTCAGGTCTAAAACCCGATTTCGTTCTTATAAATTATAAAAATATCATCTATTTTTGTTTAAATACAATTCTGAATTTGGATTTTCTTAAAGATTCTAAATTAATATTTGAGAAATTTATTTGTCATAGAACGTGTACAAAATATTCGATTCTACAAAAATTGACATTTGGTCTGTGGTCTAAATCCCGATTTTGTTCTCATAAATAATAAAAATATTAGCTATTTTTTTTTAAATTCAATTCTGAATTTGGATTTTCTTAAAGATTATAAAATAATATTCAGAAGATTTATTTTCCATAGAATGTGTAAAAAATATTCGATTGTACAAAAATTGACATTTGGTCTCTGGTTTAAAACCTGATTTTCTTTTCATAAATAATAAAAATATCAGCAATTTTGTTTAAATATTGTTGTGAATTTGGATTTTCTTAAAGATTATAAAATAATATTTAGGAAATTTATTTGCCATAGAACGTGTAAAAAATATTCGATTCTACAAAAATTGACATTTGGTCTCTGGTCTAAATCCCGATTTTGTTCTCATAAATTATAAAAATATCATCTATTTTTGTTTAAATACAATTCTGAATTTGGATTTTCTTAAAGATTATAAAATAATATTCAGAAGATTTATTTTCCATAGAATGTGTAAAAAATATTTGATTCTACAAGAATTGATATTTGGTCTCAGGTCTAAAACCCGATTTCGTTCTTATAAATTATAAAAATATCATCTATTTTTGTTTAAATACAATTCTGAATTTGGATTTTCTTAAAGATTCTAAATTAATATTTGAGAAATTTATTTGTCATAGAACGTGTACAAAATATTCGATTCTACAAAAATTGACATTTGGTCTGTGGTCTAAATCCCGATTTTGTTCTCATAAATAATAAAAATATTAGCTATTTTTTTTTAAATTCAATTCTGAATTTGGATTTTCTTAAAGATTATAAAATAATATTCAGAAGATTTATTTTCCATAGAATGTGTAAAAAATATTCGATTGTACAAAAATTGACATTTGGTCTCTGGTTTAAAACCTGATTTTCTTCTCATAAATAATAAAAATATCAGCAATTTTGTTTAAATATTGTTGTGAATTTGGATTTTCTTAAAGATTATAAAATAATATTTAGGAAATTTATTTGCCATAGAACGTGTAAAAAATATTCGATTCTACAAAAATTGACATTTGGTCTCTGGTCTAAATCCCGATTTTGTTCTCATAAATTATAAAAATATCATCTATTTTTGTTTAAATACAATTCTGAATTTGGATTTTCTTAAAGATTCTAAAATAATATTTGGGAAATTTATTTGACATCGAATGTGTAAAAAATGTTCGATTGTACAAAAATTGACATTTGGTCTCAGGTCTAAAACCCGATTTCGTTCTTATAAATTATAAAAATATCATCTATTTTTGTTTAAATACAATTCTGAATTTTGATTTTCTTAAAGATTCTAAAATAATATTTGGAAAATTTATTTGCCATAGAATGTTTAAAAAATATTCAATTCTACAAAAATTTTTATTTGCTCTGTAGTCTAAAACCTGATTTTGTTTCCATAATTTATAAGAATATCATTAAATAGAGTTTTGAATTTAGAAAATTAGAATATCTTAAAGAATATTTGAAAAATATTTAGCAACTTTTTGTGCCTTGTTGAATAGAATTTCAAGTAAATATTGTGCTTTACAAAAATTGTCTAGTCTTAGAACTGTTTTTGTTTCCATGAATTATAAATATATTTTTGTTAATTTCTTCTTAAATTTTGTTTTTATTTGAACATATGTTCAAGAATTTAAAAAATACTTAGGATCTTTAAGTGCCACATAGAATAGAATTTGAAAAATATATTCTCTTTTACAAAAAATTGGTATGTCATATGGCAGGGATCACAGTGGTTTCTTCGTTCAATTTTAGGTAAAAAAGGGGATTTCGATTTTCAAAAAGGGGATTTTGGAAATTAAGAAAAAAGGGTTATATTAATAATTTAAGTTTTCTTTTACAAAATTTTAATGAAATTCCTTTTTTTCAAAACAGTTTTATTAAGTAATTTAGTCTTTTTTTGTTTAATTTGTTAATGAAAATTTCAAAAGAAAGAGCACTTTCGGAAATACAAAAATTTATCTTTTAATAGGTTGTCTGTTCAATGACGAGAAGATGGTTGTTGCAATTAAATATTTTTAAAAATTATTTTCAACTTCAAATGGTTTTTTAAATTATTTATTTAATAATTAGATTTTAAACAGGAAACATAAAAATCTGTGATGTAAAATTTTCTGATATAATGTTAAAGAAATTAAATTAAAAATCTTTCAGCGAAATATAACAAAATCAATTCAAATTATTTTTATTAATCTCTTTTATTGTACTTTTATATTTTCTAATTCAAAACAATTAATTTTTGTTTGAAATAAATAAATATATTTCATAAACAATTTTTTTTCATCTAATAAAATAAATTTGATGTATTTCAGCAAGAATACATGGTTTTATTTTATGATGCAAAACTAGTAATATTTGTTTAAAACGAGTAAAAAATATTTATTAAAAAATTTTTTTATCCAATAAATTAATTTGCTTTAATTAATAAATTAAGAATACATGGTAATAAGAAAATTATATAACTTTTTAAAATAATTTTAATTTATTTATGATTTTTTTATGTTTCCTGTTTAAAATGTAAATAAGCCCAGTAAGAAGGAGGAAATTGAAAAAGATTGGAATTTTATGATTTTCGAAGAAAAAGTCAAATTATGTAATCTTTTTTAATACGTTTTCTGTCCAATCCATTTGTATCCGGTGATAACACCTACTTTTATCCGCAAATCAATCCTTATTAATATGGGTTCAAATATTTGTCAATCCAAATTAATCCCTTTATAAATACAGAAAATAAAATGAATATTTTTCAATGTCCGCAGTTCAGGTTATTCAATACAAATAAATCCCTTTATAATGAAATTAAAATTTTTGAAAAATCAATATTTTTGAAGACCTACAGTTCAGATTTAATTAATCCAATTGAAACCTTTTATAATTAAAAAAATGATATGAATATTTTTTAATACCTACAGCTTAGATTATTCAATACAAATAAATCTCTCTATAATAAAATTTAAATTAAAATAAAACTAATATTTTTAAATACCGACAATTCATTTCATCTCTACATGTGATTGAAACTTAATATTTGATAAATTTTTATTTATTTCAGATGGACTCATTTATAATGCGTCTTCGGCACAAAATTATACACCGTTTTTATACACTGTTGCATCTTAAGATATTTCTCTTCCAGTTATAGGTACTTAAAAAAATCGATTCTCTATGGATTAATGGATTTTCTTTAAATTGTGAGAAAACGTTATTTTATATGTGCCTTCTATCTAATTAAGATTTCAGGACCCTTTACCGTCTAAAATTTGAGATATTCTTGTTCGAAATTTCAATTTTTTATCATTTTGAATGTAAAATTGAAATTTTGAACAAGAATATCTCAAATTTTAGACGGTAAAGGGTCCTGAAATCTTAACCAGATAGAAGGCACATATAAAATAACGTTTTCTCACAATTTAAAGAAAATCCATAAAAAACTATTTTTTCAAGTATATAACTGCAAGAGAAATACCTTAATTGTAGGTTAAAAAGCGAAAAATACGTAAATTTGAAGATAATTTTTAGTGATCTTTATAATTTATTAAGACGTTGATGAAAGTCTCTTAAAAGTGTTCATTAATAAAATTTTTTTTTACTTAAATATTATTCTTGAATACATTTTTAAAGAATTTAAATTAATCATCTTTTGAAGCTTTTTAAATCTGAATTAGTGGTTTTCTACTATTGAATTAGTGAAAGGTGAGCTACTATTAAATAGTAATAATTTTACTAATTTGTTATTAATTTTTCCACTTATCAATAATTTATTAATAGAAAAACACTAATTCAGATTTAGAGAGAAAGTTATTAAATTTTGTTTAGACTTTATTAAAAAAAACTTTTTTGAAATCTGTATTGACAGTGTGTAATTTTTAAAAGAAAAACACAACTTCAATGTATGCCTCAATGTATGCTCAGTCAACATCATTCTTCAACTTAAACTTAAGAATAAAAGAACACAAAGATGATGTTTATGAATCACCTAATAAATGGACTGCTCTTACCGAATATGCCTGTTTTAAGGACCATACTTTCGATTTTGATAAAGTAAAAATTGAGGCAAAAATTTTAGACAGAACGGGAAATTATAAAAAACGTATGATCCTTAAAATGAATTAACGGATACAACAGCAGTTAACGAACGTAATGACACTAACAACTTATCTGTTTTTTACCAGGCAATTTTATAGTTTTAATCTCAGCAATATTTCTGTTTATATTTTCACGAGTATTTTCATTTACATCGTCACAAAAATGTTTCCCGAGGTCTCTAAAATCTTGACCCCTTCATAACAATGAACCACACAAACAAGTTTTTTTTCCTATCGAGACAACTAAACCTTTTCTTGAACCCTCGCTTGATCCTTTTATGACTTTTAACATGTGTTTCATCTCAACTGTCACTTTCCTTGTAAACTCAGTTTTCGTTAAATTTTGATCCGGTCAACACGTACCAAAAACGCTCATTCAAAACTTAAAATTAAATTATACTGACAAAATGTTTTTCGGTTTTCATTATAAAATTATTCATTATTAAAAACTATAAAAACGGTTGTGAAAGTGCTATATGGACTGCCAGACTTTCTGGATAGAAAAATGGATACTATTACTAAGTAAATTTTAGGTACATATTATTTTCGTTTTTTACACCAAAAATTATTAGCAATAGTTATAATATTTAATAGTTAATTATTTTCGTCATATTGTAATTTTTCTTTTAATTATCAATTATTTTCTTGAAATTTCCATTTAATTCTTTAATTTCCAATTTATTTCTTCAATTTTTAATTATTTTCTTTAATTCTCAAATATTTTCTTTAATTTTTAATTATTTTGATCAATTTTCAATTAATTCCTCAATTTCCAATAATTCCCGGACTTTTTCAATTATTTTTTACACTCATAAAAATTGTTTTAAAATTGCAAATCAATTATTCAATTCTAGAATTCTTCATTTCTCAGTTATTTTCTTCAAATTTAAATTCCACTTTTCAATTTTCAGTTATTTTCTTTAATATTAAAAAATTATCGCTTTTTTCTATTATTTTGTTCGATATCATTAAGTTTCTTTAATTTTAAATACAATTATTCAATTATGTTCTTTAATTTTTAATGCCATTCTTCAATTTTTATTTCCAATCTTCAGTTTTCAATTTTTTTCTTCTAAGATATATTCATTAATTCTCGGCTTTTTTCAATTACTCTTTTTCAATTTTTAATTATATTCTTTCAATTTCAATTCCATTCTTCAATGTTTAATTGCTTTCTTCTATTTTCAATTACTTTTTACAATTTTAATTATTTTTTTCGATTTTCAATCCAGTTGTTAAATGGGCAATTATTTCCAACAATTATTTCTATAATTTTCTAAATTTTTCAATTTACAATTATTTTCTTTACATTTAATATTACTTGTTTCATTTTTTCAATTATTTTTTTCAGTTGTCTATTAATCTCGTTATTTTTTAATTTTCTTTTTACTTGACAATTATTTTCGTCATTTTTCACATATTTTCTTCATTTTTTCAATTACTCTAGTTATTTTTTAACTTCAATTTTTAATTATTTTCCGCAGTTTTCAATTAATTCCTACAATTTTTCAATTTTAAATTATTAACTAAAAATTTTATAATTATTCTTTGATTTTATAAATTACTAGCTTTCGAGCCCGCCTTCGGCGGGCATCGAAATCTAGTGGCGTGCCATCAACAGTATTTTTTGACCAAAAATATTCTCTGACTGAAAGTATTTTTTAAAGCATGCATTTTCCGACAGAAAGTATTTTTTGACAAAAATTATTTTCATGCAGGTGTTTGGGGTGTACTTCGCAGCTTAAACCTCAAATCTTTTTGATACATCGTATGCTTACGTAATTTGATCCGCTGTTTACAAATATCATAGTGAAAAGTGTGTGTATATGTGAGTATGTGTTTGTGTGTATATATGTGTGTGTATGTATATATGTACATATGCATGTTTATGTGTATGTATGTACGTGTATGTGAAAATGTGACTTAGTTGTATATCTCAGCTTTTAATAATATTTTCTAAAATTTTTCTTTTATAAATCTAAGTAGAGTGACACTCTAATACTCTGCCAAATTTCACCTGAATCGGCTGAGCCGTTTTTAAGTGATACCCGGACAAAAAATCCTGGACAGACAGACAGAATTTTTTTTTTTTTTGCATTTTCGCGATTCTTATCACTTAAAACGAAAAAGTATGTAAAATTTTTTGAGTTTGGCGCAATGTACAGACAAAATGTTGATTTTATTTATATAGATTTTGTTGAGTTGCGTGTTAATCTAGCCATATTTTGAATTGTGTTTTCAGTTGTCATTTATTTTCGTCATTTTGTAATTTTTTTTTCAGTTATCAATTATTATTTTTTAAAATTTTAATTTAATTCTTAAATTTTCGATGTATTTCTTCAGTTCTCAATTTATTTCCTCAATTCTCAAATATTTTCTTTAATTTTAAATTATTTTGATCGATTTTCAATTAATTCCTCAATTTCCTATAATTCTTGGACTTTTTCAATTATTTTGTACACTCATAAAAATTGTTTTAAAATTGCAATTATTCCTACAATTTTCTTAATTTTTCAATTTGCAATTATTTTCTTTAAATTTAATATTTCTTGTTTAATTTTTTCAATTCTTTTTTCAGTTGTCTATTAATCTAGTTATTTTTCGATTTTTGTTTTCAATTGACAATTATTTTCGTCATTTTTCAACTATTTCCTTCAATATTATTAATCAATTTCCGCAGTTTTCATTTATTTCCTACAATTTTTCAATTTTCAATTATGATCTTAAAATTTTATAACTATTCTTCGATTTTTTAAGTTATTTTGATCGGTTGTGTATTAATCTAGCCATCTTTTGAATTTTGTTTTCAATTGTCAATTATTTTTTTCAAATTATCAATTTATTTCCTCCATTTTTATTATTTTCTTCAATTTCAATTATTTTTATCGATTTTCAATACAGTTGTTCAATTTACAATTAGGTATTTCCAACAGTTATTCCTATAATTTTTCAACTCTTTTGTTTAAAATTAAAATTTATTGTTAAAATTTTTAAACTATTCTTTTCAATTGTGTAATTATGTAGCTATTTTTCGACATTTGTTTTCAAATGTCAATGTATTTTTGTCATTTTTCAAATATATTCTTCAATTTCGTAAGTTTCATTATTTGAATTTGCAAAAATTTATGTTTTTAAATGACCAATAATGTAAAGTTTGTAGCGGGCTTGAGCGCGCGTTAATGTTGCTAGTAAATAATAATTGACAGTCAACAATTTTTATTTTTCTAACCATAGGCCATTAATTTGTAAAATTAGGAAAAAGTTGTCTCTTTCCAGGTGAATTTGTGAGTAATTAATCATTATTAACAATAATTTGTTTATAACAATTGCAATTGGTTATTGTGGTTAATTTGACTGAATAAGTTATTGTTTTAAAATATAAAAAAATAGTTAAGTCAGAAAAGACTACAACTCGCTAGGTTCATTTGGATATTAGTTATAAATTAATAATTACATAAATTGTGTATAAATACCCCCCATTTATGGGAGTTGTTTATAACCCTATAAATCGAAATTAATGAAATTAATTTCAAAAATTGAAATTCTTTGTTACTTCTTTGTTTACACCTTACAGTGATTTCAAATGTGCTCTTTTAATCTGAATTAGTGAAAAACGGTCACTAATTCGAATTAGTGGAACTTTTTACTTATTTTCAGTCAATTTTCACTAAAACTTTAGTAAAGAATTTAAAAAAATTGGTAGAAATGTATATTAATTTGAATTTCTTCAGTGACTTTTCACTGATTTATTTTTAAAGAGATGAGTATTTAGAACAATAGATTTGGTTTTATTTATTTAAATTATAAAGAGATTAATTTGGATTGAATAATCTGAACTATGTGTTTTCAAATATTAAATTTTCATTTTTTTTTTCATTATAATGGTATTTATTTGGATTAAATAAAACTGAATCGTGAGTATTTAAAATGTTCATTTTATATTTTTCAATTATAAGGGTATTCATTCGGATAAATTTTCATTTTATTTTAATTGCATTTTTATTATAAAAATATTCATTCAGATTGAATAATCTGACGTGTGGGTATTTAAAAATAACTAGTTTATTTTTTCATTATAAAGGGATTCATTTGTATTCAATAACCTGAACTGCAGATATTAAAAAATATTCATTTTATTTTTTTTCCATTATAAAGGGATTCATTTGGATTGACAAATTTTTTAAACCTATATTCATAAGGATTGATTTTCGGGTAAAAGTAGGTGCTATCACCGGATACAAATGTATTGGACAGAAAACGTATTCAAAAATATTAAAATTTTTTAATATTTTTTAATTACTCTCTTCTTACTGGGAGTTCAATAAATAATAATAAAAAACCATTTCAAGTTAAAAATTATTTTTAAACATTTAAATTCAATAACTACTTTCTCATCATTCTACAGACACCCTAAAAAAGGATAAATTTTTGCATTTCCGAAAGTGAAAAAATATAAACTTTTTTAAAAAAAGAAGGTCAAAGAAGAGAAAAATGTTGATTTTAGGTGTTTTAGGTGATTTTTCTAAAAAAAAGGGGAAAATAAGGGGAAAAGGGGGAAAAAAGGGGATTAGGTGAAAAAGGGGAGAAACTGTGATCCCTGCATATGGTCATATGTTATGTTTGCGTTGTCAATTCTGTTGAGCATAACCATTAAAACGTTTGTGGCTTTGTTGTTTAGCTGTGTGTAATATCATTTGTGCTCTTGACAATTTTAAATATTAACTTGAGTGTATGACTTTTGAGTAAAAATGTGTATTGATAGTTTAGAATTTGTGTTTTTATGGATGTGATTGTAGGTTATGTGTAATCGCGAGTGGCACTCGCACCAATCAGTGTTGATGTCTCATGTGTCATAACAACTTCGCACCGTAACACTGGCGTTGCAATTTAAAAGTGTAACTTACAAAAAATCAACACTTTTAAGGATGCATTGCATTTTCTTCGCACTTTTTGGTGTAAAGTACGTTTCTTTTTTTTAACAGTGTAGAATTTAGTAAAAGCAATTTTAGACAATGTCAGTTGTCAACAGATATGAGTAAAAGTAGGAATCTGGAGGTTTTTTAAGTTTTACGTATAATCCTATATATAAGAAATCAGCCTGCTATAGACCTGTTACGCTATTAGCTGTTACGCTGTTCGTCCGTTACCGTATAGAGAGACAAAGATTGTAGGTAGCTTAAGATAGAGAGATAAGAAAGGTAGATAAATTCTGTTAAATAATAGGCTATTGCTAGATAAGTATATACAAATTGAAAAATTGGTAAACTGTTTATTAAATTATTTGGGAAATTGGCAATTGTTGGAGAATTGGTTATTGGAACATTTGGAAAATTGGTAATTGAATTTGTCAAATTAGTTAAAATGAAAAATTGATAAATTGGTTTTTAGAAATTGGTAAATTGGTTATCTATATTTCCAGAGGTCTAAACAGAAGAATTTTTTTCTAGTTTCTGATAAATAGTAGCCTATTGCTAAATAAGTATACTAAGAAGATGCCTACTGCATATAAATAAATTAGTCAGTAACATGGATAAAAAAGAAAGTTCACTAGATAAATCAAAATTGTCTAATTCTTGTAAATTGTCCAATATAAGAAATCAGCCAGATATAGGCCTGTTACGCTTTTACCCTGTTCGTCCGTTACAATATAGAGAGACAAAGATTGTAGATAGCTTAAGATAGAGAGATAAGCAAGGTAGGTATACTGGGATAGCAGGTAGCTTGAGATAGAATACAAGCTTTTTGTAAAATTGTTTAACAGTCTATTGCTAAATGAGTAAATTAAAAAACTGATTACTGGATATAAATAAAACTTTCAGTAACATGGAGAAAAAAGAAAAATATTATTAAAATCTTTTTTGAACGTGTCATCCTTAGTAATGTAGAAAATGATTTGATCCGCTTAACACGCTTTGGAAGTTCTAGTACAATGTAAAGTACATAATGTAAAATACGTATTACACGATAAAAAAAAAACCCACTCCCTTTTCATTTCTAAATTTTCATGTATATTACTCAGGTATTACACGTATAATACATATGTAAAATAGATCATGTATTTTACGTGCGCAACCCTGGTTGTCAATCATCATAAAACACTGCTCCAAGTTTACGCGTGTGAATCAATAAATATGAGTGAATATTTAACTTTTGTGAAGTTTTCTCTCATACAAATACATAGATGAAAAAGTTTATTTATAAGGAAATAGTAATTAAACTAATTTTATTAAATTAAACTAATTAAATGAAAAAATAAATCATATGACTGACCTTTCACTTTCCCACACAACACCGGTAATTCTCTGAAAATTAGAAATAAATTTTCAGGGAAATTCTGCGTCTAATATTCCCCATGGGGGACATTTTAATGCTTCCACGAAATTTCCCTGAATCCCAATGGGAAATTTCTGTACTGCGCCAGTATTGAAAAATGTCGTAGTACGGGGTCCGTACTGGCATGCCCGCACTGGTCACCCGTACAGGACCAATACTGGGCCCGCACTGTTAATAAAATATGATAGATTTGTTGATAATTAAGGTCATTTTATGAGGATTAAAATATATTTCAAGATTTCTTTGAGAAAATAAGTATATTACACCCCTAATGCTCAAACACATGCGCACTAGTGTTCTAGCGCACGAATCGATGCGCAGTAGTGTTCTTATGTTCAAATACATGCGCACTAGTGTTCTAGCACACGAATACATGCGTAGTAGTGTTCTAATGCTGAAGTACATGCGCACTAGTGTTTTAATGCTTAAATAAATGCGCACTAGTGTTCTAGTGCACAAATAAATGCGCAGTAGTGTTTTAATGATTAAATGTATGCGCACTAGTGTTCTAGTTCACAAATAGAAGCGCAGTAGTGTCCTAATGCTTAAAAACATGCTCACTAGTGTTCTAGTGCACAAATACATGCGCAGTAGTGTTGTAGCGCACAAAAACATGCGCACTATTGTTCAGCTCACACATATATGCGCAGTAGTGATCTGAGCATTAAATTCATTCACACTAGTGTTCCAGCGTACAAATATATGCACAGTAAAGTTGTAATGGACAAACTATGCGCAGTAGTGTTTTGCGCATTACATAAATGCGCAGTGCTGTTCTAAGCATCAAATAAATGCGCAGTAGTGTTCTAGGCCACAAATACTTGCGCAATAGTGTTCTAGTGCACAAATACATGCGCACTAGTGTTCTAGCTCACAAATACATGCGCAGTAGTGTTCTAGCGCACAAATATATGCGCAGTAGTGATGTGAGCATCAAATACATGCGCATTAGTCTTGAAATCATCTATAATAAACGCAACAGGGTTTTAAACACTAAATACATGCGCAGTAGTGTTCAAGATAACAAATAATGCACAGTAGATTTCTAATCAACAGAAATATTTACAGTAGTATTCTAAGCACTAAATGCATGCTCAGTAGTGTCTTAATCAACATAAATATGTGCAGTGATATAAGAAGCAGTAATTTCAGACGCACTATTATTCTATTGAAGAAAATGCACATTATTTTACTATTTAACAAATAACTTTTCGAATATATATGTGTCTCTGTCTAAGAAAAAAAATCTAGATTAAACTAATAATAATATAAAATTTGGTATATACTTCCGAATAGAGCGTACCTCCGATTTTGATAAAACTGAGTATACTTACGTATTTCGATACGCTGATTCCGAAAATAATAGTGAAAATTGGCGCAAATTCGATTATCATGGTGAAAACCATAAGAAACCTTGAAAATATGAGTTTTTTACATATAATTCTTTAAATATTAGAAATATCGAAAAATGTTTTCTACAAAAGTTGTAGGTCTCGTTAAAATACATATTTTATGTACATAACAGTTTTTTCTAAAACTGATTAATTTACGAGAAAAACGCAAAAAACCGGAATTCCCCATAGAAGTGACCAAATTTTTTCGAAATGTGCATAGTTTTCAAGAAAAATGCAAAAAACTATAAATCACCATAAATACGTTATTTATAACGTAATTTACCTATTTTTATGTAATCTTTTAAGTTGGCTTGTTATTATATATATTATGCTACTCCCTAACCCCCCATGTCTTGGACAGTCTAGGGGGGGGGGGTGGGGTGCCATACTGAAAGTGGAATGTAGACAGCGGTGGGAAAACCTATAGTTGTGTTGGTTTTTAAAGTATTCATTATAAAAATGATCAAGTTTACAATTTTTTAAATATGATTTTCGTAATTACTGCATGGACATTAAGTAAATTACGTAATTTTACGTTATTATATAAGTGTATGTAATGTTACGTAATAAACGTAATGTTAAGTAATGTAATAACGTAATTACGACTGTAGATAATTTAATATTGATATAGTGTGGGAATTTGGTCACATTTATGGTGATTTATGTTTTTTGCAATTATTTCCTAAACTAATTTGTTTCAGTAAAAAATGCATTAAACATAAAATGTGTATTTTAATGAGATCTACATCTTTTATATAAATTTGTTTTTTATATTTGCAATATTTAAAGAGATAAATGCAAAAAACCAAAATTTTCATGATTCTTTATACATCTTTTTTACCATGAAAATCAATTTGCGCCAATTTTCACTATGATTTTCGTAATCAGCGCATCGAAATACGTAAGTATACCAAGTTTCATCAAAATCGGAGGTACGCTCTATTCGGAAGTACACCCAAAATTTGTCCACTGAATTTGAATTACTACCTTGGAATACTGAATAGCACATATTTAACGCTAAGAACACTACTGTGGATGTATTTGTGCTCTAGAACACTAGTGTGCATGTTTTTTAGCATTAGGACACTACTCTGCATGTATTTGTACACTAGAACGCTACTGTGCATGTATTTGTGCACTAGAACACTACTGCGCATGTATTTGTGACCTAGAACACTCGTGCGCATGTATTTGTGCGCTTGAACACTAGTGCGCATGCTTTTGAGCATTAGGACACTACTACGCATGTATTTGTGCACTAGAACACTAGTGCGCATGTATTTGAGTATTATAACACTACTGCGCATGTTTTTAATCATTAGGATACTACTGCGCATGTATTTGTGGACTAGAATACTAGTGCGCATACATTTAATCATTAAGACACTACTGCGCATGCATTTGTTCACTAGAACACTAGTACGCATGTATTTGAGTATTAGAACACTACTACGCATGTATTTGAGCATTATAACACTACTGCGCATGTTTTTAAGCATTAGGACACTACTGCGCATGTTTTTAAGCATTAGGATACTACTGCGCATGTATTTGTGATCTAGAACACTAGTGCGCATTTCATTTTTCTTCTAGTGTGGTTCTGTTTATTCTTAAATTATAATTTTTGTCAACGATCTGGATATTTTCTATGTAGCAATTTGTTAATTGTTGCTAACAATTGAAATATGCTGAATCTGTAAAAAAAACGTCAGCGGTGCAGTGTCTACGTTGTTTCCTTTTCAACAATTTGTGGAATCTGAGATGATTGATTTTTTGAATCCCGAAATCTGTCGACTGTTAAGAATTCTTAGAAGAGGAAATTTAAACAACGAACTTCATTACCGCTGAATCAGTACGATTTGTCTACTAATAAAAAACTGCAAAATTCAACCGGTAATGTAATTTTATATTAATAAATATCCACAATATTCATTTTGTATAAACTCAAAAATATTTATAGTTAAGATGCGTAAAGTCTCTCTCTCTAAGCGTTGCGATTTTTGTTTATTGAAAAGTTTTATATTAAATTATTTTTTGACATTTTAATGAAAAATAATAAAGACTGATTTTTATGACTTTAATTTTTATTTTTAAAATTATTAGATAAATTTTTTTTTTTTTTCGAAATTTCCCGGAATTTTTAGCTTCAAACAATTGTCGACTACAAGTACGCCCTTCACATTCTGTGAAACAGAAACTTACTTGATCGACGCGTTTGAAAAATTCCAAGATACGGTATTTCAACACAGAAGTCTCTATGAATATTTTAAAATTGACAAACTGTGAAAAAATATGAACCTCAACTGCGCTGGGGATCGAGCCCAGGTCTTTCAATTGCCGGTCGAGTGCTCTAACATTGAGCTACGCAGGGTCATTGGTTGTACTTCCTCACAGCCTTCTTGAATTTATCACTCTTTTAGAGTCATCATATTAGTTTTTCGAAATTTCCCGGAATTTTTAGCTTCGAACAATTGTCGACTACAATCATCATATTAGTTTTTCCAATGACCCTGCGTAGCTCAATGTTAGAGCACTCGACCGGCAAATGAAAGACCTGGGCTCGATCCCCAGTGCAGTTGAGGTTCATATTTTTTCACAGTTTGTCAATTTTAAAATATTCATAGATAAATTTAGGTAAATAAGTTACATAATAAGCAATTCAAAGGGCGCTAAAAATTTGAACTCAAGTGCATTTTAATATTTGGTGTATAAAAAAATCTCTAATTTATTTTTTCCTTCTTAAAAAAATTCTTAATAAAGCTCTATTTTTGAGCATCCTAAAACCTCAGGGTACTCCGTTCAGGTCTGTTAAGGTGATCGGATGTGTTTCATTTGTCTCATCGTCTGGAGCGGTCTCCTTTAATCGACTTCAAATCTGCCTACAGACAGTTTCCTCATTCTTGAATGTCAACTTTGATTTGGATTAGCAAAGATTGTTCCAATATCTTAGTCCAACCAGCAAATAAATAAAAATAGAATCAGTACAGTTAGTTTTGCATTAATTACTTATCTTTTGTTTACAACCAAGTAGCCACTTTCAATTTACTTGTAAATTACTCGGTTTATTTATAATTGAAAGTATTAATTAGTTGTGAGTAATTCATGAGTTTAAATTGATATTTCTGTTGTTCCGCAAATAAAAATAAGTAAAATCAAACTGTTTCATGTGGAATGGAAAATCATCGGGACAATCTGGTTATTAACTTTACATATAAGAGACTCATAACTCTAGAACTGATTTTTTCATGATGACTTCTACACTAGACTTGTTCAATCAAATATATTCTAGTCTTAATTATTTGCACGCTGTGTTACTTCTAAGGTGCTAGCAAATGTGTTAAAAGGAATGGACGCATTGTCAGCACGAAGAGAGTCGGAAATGGTTCTGTGTCGAGAAGGAGACGAAGTTAACTTCTCGGGTTGATTTAACTGGTGGTAGCGCTTGCGCTCAGACACGTAGCGCCAGATTTAGTGAGACGTCTTGACGGGACGACGGATACATAGATATCTTTCGGGACGCAACCCTTCACCTATAAGTCCAGACGCTGTCGCGACGTGGGCGCTTCTCGTTGGAGCGGAAGTAGCCGCTGTACATAAATTAGACACGTGCCAGGACATCGCGCAGGATTCTGACTCCACAACAAGATAGACCGACATTTTCAGGAAGAAGAGAATCTCAGTCAGCTATGATGCATTACGTAATTTACGATGATGTTATTAAATCATGTTGACAATGACAATAAAAAGATTTATTACCTTCGGTCATACAAAAATTCTATATTAAGATCGTGTAAATTAAAAAAGATATAACTAAATTCCATTAATTATTATTTAAGAATTCCTGCTGATAAAAACATTACTTATGGTTTTGTTAGGATAGGGTAATTTTGCGTTAAAAGGGGAAATAAATAAGCCTTTAGAGTAGTTGAGTGTATGGCATGAGTTTGCGTGGATTGTTAAAATTCAGGGTATCACTTAATCCTTCATTTTTGCTTCTTTTCGAGAAAATATTAATCTAATTTCGTAGGACGTATTATGACGCATTTTTACTAGTTTATGTTTAATACTTAAATTTAAATTTTTTTTCAATTAATGTTTAATCAAAACAAATAATTAAATAAACCCTAGCGATAAGTTCTTTTAATGTTAAATAACAAAAAAAAAGCAATAGACCCACACAGCTCAAAATATTTCCTGAAACTTGCCTGACTAAACACTTCAAGTTTCGGAATATTCAAATGAATGTTCTGGCAACATTGGTGTCAGTACGAAAATGTCTGCTTGTAAGGCAATTTTTATCCCAAAAATATTCCAGAAATTTACGAAAAGTGAGGGATAAGGATCAGCACAAAAACCTCGATTTTTAAATTATATTTCAAATTAATACATTTATTCAAAATATTCATTTCAAAAAGATTCACAAAAGGTTAAATAACCGTCCGCATGACACAGACATTTTACAAAGATTACGCACACTGAACACTGACTCAAAAATTAACAAAATAGTCGGAGAAGCGACTCCATGAAATTAATAAACAGAAGTTAATATTGAAGCTCACCTGGGAGGGCACAATGGCCACGAATAGAGCCTCGTCAGTTTTATTTAGTTACATTTTTATAAAGTTTTAACATTTTAAGAATAGAACACGACCAAAAGGTCGAACACACCAGTCCAGAATGACGAGAGCGAGAATGCTTCGTCAAGAGTTCACTGTGCAGCGACACATGCGCCGCGGTGCCACTCTCACGAAACATATTTCAAAGTTCGCGCAGGAGCATTACTCACGGATAGAACGATCGAGCGTCGATCGACCGAGAAACGTAAATTAGGTACAGTGGTGGCGGCGCTGACGTCCAGCGCCAAATCAAGATGGCTGCCACCAGTGTTTTGACAGTTCATAAATACGAGCGTCGAAATCATCTTCTCGTCCTGGCACTCTTGTGAAATAATTAATTAACAGTCTTGAATTCAACTAAATAAAAACAAATGTAAATGAAAATAAGTTTTGAATTTAAATAATCTTCAGAATTTAAGAATGTAAACTCAAAATAACAAAAGGCACAAGTTGCCAAGTTTACACTAGGCTGAACAATAGCCTGGAAATGATTCGAGACTAGTGTGTGATCCTAATTTTAGTTGAACAATTAATATATCATTATTATTTTATCAATTATTATATGATATAATATAATTATTATTATATTTTTAAATCCATTTAAAAATATTGTGCGAGGTAAATTTTTACCTCGTCACAGTACTATACGGTACTCTTATCATAAATAGGAAAATAATTTGCTAAGTATATTTTTATTACTCCAACATGTAGTTTTAAAATAAAATTTATGAATAGAAAGTTCTACTTTCAAAGAAACAATTTTCAGCGAAAAGAAATTCATTTTGTAGAAAAAGGGAAAAAATTAATACCCACAAAAGAATTTTGTGACAAGTAACGAAAACTTTCAAACACTTTTTCATTCGAATAGTCAAGTTGGAAAGGTAAGGAAGCCTATGATATCCAAGAAAACGTCTCTTCTTCGAGGGCTCTCGTTTCAGAGAAACTTGAGCAATTTCCGGGTAAAAAGACGTTCGAAATACAAGAGTTTTGCGTCTCCAGCGCCCGCGGCCTTGCCAACTCATTAAATATGCGTTGAAAGTGTGAACTTGGAGCGAACGCAAAGGAAGGTAGATGAGTGAGTTGGTCGGATTGCTGTGCCGTTGAGAGTCGAGGATCAAACCTTTACGTCTTTTCTAATTATTATCAGGCGAAGCTTCCTAAATCTAGATGTTGGATATCGCGGGTTAAACGCCTTTGAAGCACTCTCGCGAAATCCACCTTAACCCTTGAATACGAAGCTCGCCATGCCAGTTTAATACCTCGAACTACGCATTTACGACAGTGGTCGGATACGAGGGTCCGCGAAATTATGCTTGTCAGCTCCATTATCCGCGGGCAAGCAGCACACAAGCAGCTCTCCGCTACTGTCTGTCTCGATCCAAGGATACGATATATTGTACATTACCAACATAAATTTTCCGGAGATTATCAAGCGCCTAGACCTTGTCTATTCAGAATTCTGATCCTCAAAATGACAATCGTCATGTGGTAAATCCTAACTGTTAAGCTAGATTCATTAAAATTAATGTTATTTGTTGGATTTTAACTATTTTTTAAACTTCGCTTCATGACACGTGAAAATATTTTTTAAAAACCATCCTAGCATTATTTTTACTCCTGCCGATAAGGGCAAAGTCACCGTTGGTATGGAGAAAAAACTTATAACACAAAAATGTTAATTTTAGTCTGACATACTTCTACTTCTTCTATTGCTTAAAAAACCCCGGCATAAAGTTTATAATCTAGAAGTTTAAAAATCTTTAAAAATTTAAGTAATGATGATTTCTTAGTTAGAAAATGCCTCAACAGTGACTTAACACTCACTTTGAATTTTTCAAAAAAGATCCATTTACAAGTATAGTCTTAATGACTCTTAAAAAGCGCCACACAGTACTTATAAATTTTGATTTTTTCTTTAAGATTCAATTTTTCAATCGGAGTTTGAAAATTTCTAACAATAATTTGGGGAGATTGTGGAAGTCGAACAAAACAGGTCAAACTTTGTGAAAAAAAAGTGGGACAGATGTCAACGTTTCTTACTGTCGAGTTTAAGCCATAACCAAATATACAGCAGTGTATCCAAACATGAAGGTCGCAACATGACACAGTAACAAATGTTCTTTTCCATCCCTCTCTCTTCTCTCTCTCACTCACTCGTCCCTACTGGCAATCTTTCTCCAACCTATCAACGCAACAATAGAGATGACACATAACTCTCGTGCATGTTTTGGTTAATTTATAGACGCCAAATTGAAGAGCATGTAGGTTAAGCACTGTTCTCACCGTCCCAACCAGATTTACGTTGGACTTGGTAAACCTACTGCCATTCACCCATCGGCACGGCAAACACGCCTTAGATTAGGGGCAGAAAATTTTACACACTAACGCCAGAGTGTAGAGGAGAAAAAAGGAAAGAAACAAGTTCGACGTACCCTAGTTGGTAGAAAATAGTGAGAAAGTTACGTATAGAAATCAAACTGTATTTGGATATCATTAACCGGTAAAATATTAATTTATTTAAATAACTTTATTAAATTCTTGTAATAAAATATTATTTTATATTACCTTATTTAATTTATTTCTAAATCTCAGAAAAAGAAAGCAAACTTTCAATTAGAATTTGACTGGAAATTACTATTTAAAACATCTAATGAATTTCTGATATATTAAATTGAAGAGTTTTTATTGAACAAATTTGACGAAATATGTGAAGATATATATAGGCTGTGACGTTTTTGGATTTTTAGAAATTTGAGAAAGAGAACAAATTTCCTTTCCCATATTATCTTTCTTCTCAAAAACGTTTCGAATTTTAAACATATTTTATACTCATTGCGGAGTGGTAATATTGTAGGTCTGACTTCTGGTCTATTTATTCAGACCGTTTCAATTTTATACTTCGTTTCGGAAATTGATGGATTTTAGATGCTGGAATTCTTTAGGAAATAAAAATTTACTTTAATAACAAACACGAACTTTTGTTTCAATAATTTTTGTTGGTTTATTGAACACAATAAATTTACAAGTCTTAATTCGAACAGATTCTTATTTTCACGATCACCCGCGAAATGAATTTAAAAATATAGTGTATTGACTGTGTGTGTGCGTCTGTGTTGTTTTGATACATATTTATCTTAGTAAGATGAAGACGATTGAAGATTTTTCTTAAAATTTCCTCTATTATAGAGGGCAAAAAGAACGATTTTTATTTTCAAATAAAATTTCTTATTTGATTAATTAAAATTTTTTTCTATTGATTTCTCTCAATTCAATTCGATTCTAGATTGAGTACAGAGACTTCAATTTATTATCTCGAATTTATCCCGTTTTATTTAAATAATTAAATTCGATTCAAAATCAAGTTCAGAGTCTTGATGTTATTATCTTGAGTTTATTTTGTTTTGTTTTATTTAAATAATTTATTCTTATACGTAGCCCGAATTGCGCTATGTGGCAAATCAGCGACGGGTCAGCGACCAGTTGTAATCGGTTTGAAAGAATTTAGCCACAGAAGAAAAAAAAGGATTTTCTCGGCTTAAATTGCAACCGATGAATAATTCTCTTTAAATTTAAAATTTCTTTTTTTTCAAATCATAAAGACTTTATTAGAAAGAAATTTAAATTTACTTATTCACGTTCGAAAAATCATTTTGAAGTACAAGGACTTCGGATGATTTCAAAGTTTAATTTTACCTTTAATAAACATTAAATCAAATTCAAATTTAAGTTCAAAGACTTGAATTTATTTTCCCGAATTTAATGAAACTTTCTTTATTATTTAACCGATTTGAAGTCAAGTTCAAAGACTTGACCTTATTTTCTCGGATTTTAAATTTCTTTAAATAACTAAACCGGATTAAAATCAAGTTCAGAGACTTGAATTTATTTTCCCGAATTTAGTCTCGCCTTATACGTAGCCAGAGTAATAGATTTACAAGTGGCGACGGGCCAATCCTCAGAGCCGTCACTCTAGGTAAACGGTTGATATGGGAATGACAATGATTGTAGCTACTTAATTCTCGACGTCTGCATTGCCAAGGTGTGTTAATTAGGTGGGAGGAGGTACTACTTTCGATGCACGAACTACTGCAGGCGGTCTCGCGGCCGCGAGACGCTGAATATCGTTTCGCACGATCGTAAGGTGTTAAGGCGCAGAAAGAGTGCCTGAAATTGGATGGCCTCATCCGCCCCTCATCATCATCATGATTATGATTTTATTTAATTTGTTTTTAATCATAATCTGTTCAATTAGCTGTTTACTGTGGGTAGAAACCCAACAATAAGACCTATTGAGTATCGTATTGTTATATACGATGCACATGACCTTTTTAAATTATGTAAATTTCGTATTTTTCCAACATAATTCTGAATCTTGTTTTGTTACGGCGAATGCCTTGCATCCATTTTCACGTGCGATTTGCCCACCCGCTAGGTGCATCGAAGATAGCTCCCTTTTCTCACTTTTTGTTGAAATAAATTTTGTTACAATTCATAAGCAATATAAAGTAAATAATAATAAAAGTCGAATTAATTTTATTTCTGAAAATTAATTTAAAGTTCGACTGTTGCAAATTAGCCTAATGGGAAAATCTATTCTTTTTAATCTTTATTAATAATTTCCACATAAAACAAAATGTAAAAAAATGAAATTGTTTAAAAACCTCGTCAATCATCTTTCACTTTTACAGTTTTTATCATATTTGTATTTTCTTGTTTTTGTAAAATTTGTAAATCGATTTATGATGTTTAAGGTGTAAAAATCTTAAATGTTAATATGAAATGGATTTAATTTGAATTAGAAACAAGCTGTCAGGCTCGACAACGACAATTAAATTAATAAATAAAAAAACTTCTTTATTCTTTATTAAGTACATTCTCTATTAAAAATATCAATGTCTGAAGGGCATAACCTTATTTTTTGAAATATCACAAGGTGCTACTTGAACTTAGTTAGCTTAATTGAAATGCTTGACATTTGACTATCTTGCTTGTCTAAAAATGGAACCTTATACCTACCTTTCTTTCCCTGAATTCATCCCTACCTTCAGAAAGCCAGACGTCTCCGTCTACCATGATCTCGCTTGTCTTCGCGGATTATTGCGAAATTCCCAAAAATGACTATCCCACTTCGAAAATAAGCGAGTCAAAATTTAAATTTAATTTAAATACCTTTGGATTCCGCTTCATCTCGTCCATTACTCCTTCTCTCACATTTACCTTTTTCAATATAAATTGCATGATTCAAACTCGAAGTCAATATATTTAATAATTTACGAATTTAGATAAAAATGTAACGCTTTAATCTTTCAAAAAAATTCGGCTTTAACTCTATGCGAGCATAACAGTAAAAGAATCGGTAGAGAGATATTTAGAAATTTGTAAGGCGATTTAACTCTTCTTGGTGAAAAATTGTTTGTGCTTTATTGTTTGAGGAAATTTTATCGTTTCAGTAGCCATTGGCTTTATCGCGGAAGTATGACGCCGATTAGCCGAATGGTCGTTCGATAAAATAATTTATTGAATATATTTCAATTTCACTCGCGTATTATGTTCGCCCCGAAAGAGTAATTCAATGGAAAATATAAATATTCATTTTCGGGGATTTAAAGGGAAAGAGTGTTGCTGCGCAGGCGTGCGTGCAACTCTTTGCATGATCGTGAGTATACAAATGCACTGGTTACCTCAGCACATACCACATTGATTTATACGTGCAAAATAATAATTTAATTTCACCGCAGTTGGGCACGATACAAAATTGCGCGACAAAAATAATAAATAAATTTCACGGCAACCGCTCATGTCGATTTCAGCCACAACCGCGACCCTCCCCCCTTAAGACCCCCTCCAACTCACCGCACTTATAATCGCTTTTTCAGAATTCTCTCGCTGTGTCCCTGATGCGCGATCGCCATTTTATGCGAATCGCTCCACATCTATCGGTTACTGAACATTTTACTCGGTTATTTACGTCCAAATATGCCCCCGAGGTTCTGTTTAGTCATTTTGATACTTTGATTCGATATCATTTGAAAAATGCATAATTTTCCGGTTAGTATGTGACATATAAAAATACACCTGTGTAATGTTAAATCACACAGAGTATAGCCGATGGTAAGATCAAAATGAGATTATTTTGCACGTGCGCACTTATATTGAAAAGATAATGAATATTTGGAAACTCATAATTAATGACCGCATTGGACAATTATTTTAGAAAAGCTCCTTATTTGAAATAATAATCGATAGGGAAATGAAATGATAGAGACACCTGCATATCTTCCATATCTATTATCTAAAACCTTTAATCTTCTCCAGCTGAAAGTAAAAAAAGAAATGCCTCTTCTTATTCTCAGTTTAAGATTATGCTCCTCAAATTTAAAGTATTCGTCTTAATTTTTTATCTAAACAGTTCTTACTTAGAGTTACAAAATCTACTATTGATATTTATACATCGAAATCGGTCTTCAGTTCAACTTATCAGTCTTCAGTTTAACATCAAAGCAGTCTCCTAAAATTTTGCAATAGCTTTCATCAGTGTTATAGATTCTACAGCGGTTGTAAACTGAGTTTTTACTCAGATTTCGACTTCACACTGTCTTATATCAAATGCATAATTACTCTACACTGGAATCTCTAATCGGTTCACACTACGAGTTTTACCTAATCGGAAGTCAGATCATTGAACAAAAAGCCAATTTAAGTCCGGTCTAGTCTTTTCTATTAAGTGACAACACAAACATTTGAATACCTGTGACTAATTATTATTCTCTTCAAGAATTCACCTGAATATCCTGCCAACTACTTGGACCTCTACTGAACTAACTTCCTACGTCAACCTCTTCGGTATCACCAGAGGTCATCGGGAATCTGCAAGTTTCAATAGCATAATTACTTCTTTCAAAGTAAGATTCAATTAATAGAATCAAAAGAAACTCTTCACAAATATAATGTTACTCTTCTTGTAATTTAGCAAATAAATATTTTTAAAATCATAAGCTTCTCATTGATTTATCCTCATCCCAAATTAGGATCATTTATTTGAACATTATTTAAATAAAGAAGATTAGATAATATTTAAAGAGAATAAATTCGAACTTCTTTTCGATGTCATTCATTCACCTTCTGCTTATAAGCAGAAGATGTAAACAATCTTAGGAATGTAATTTGAATAAAACTTCAAATTTTGATTTTGTCCAAAAAATGCGACGTTTCGTCGGCCAAGATTTGCCGATCAAATTAAAAAAAGAGAATTACCTCCGAAATGGTTCATATAAAAATGAATCATCCCATACAATTAATAAAAAAGAGGATATTTTTTCATTAAATAAAAAATTCTGTCTAACAATTAATATTATAAATTCATGATTAATACAATTTCCGAGGACAAGTCTATGAGAAGCTAAGACGTTTTGAGAATATTCATTTATTTTAAAATAAGAAAAAACAAAATTACACATATGTATAAATATCAATTAATTGGGTCTTACTTTTGGAAAAAAAAGATAACGATGTAGGCTTTGAGTTGAACTAGCGGTGGTCTATTCGGCGTGAATCTCGAGGTTGATAACCTTGATAATGTGCTGCACAGGTGCTAAGACTCCAGACAGATTGGTGTCAGAACTAAACGTGGATTCTTAGTGGCACGCGCTTCAAATAAGAAGATAAAATGTTGATGGGATGCAAGTCAAAGTATCCAAGTAAAGCACTAAGTTAAGTTGAACCAAACTATTTCAGTCACTTAGTTTGATACGATAAGTTTCTGGTCTCCTTTCGTTTATTAATTCGTTTATATTGAATTAATGGTTGAGTTGGTTCGGAAAAGATTAAGTTAAAGACTTAATAATTTGAATAGAATTTAGACTGGTTTAACACTGAAGTAAGTTCTGAGTTTAACTCGTTGCATGGACAAAAATAAGTGTTTGACAAACTAGGGTAGACGAATAAACATGATTGACAAAATAAAACTGACTCTAGAAATAAGACTGACCAGTCTCTTATCGTTCTGTTTGTCCCTTTATATCCAAGAAAAGTGAAGGTTAATAGTCGTTTTTTGATCATGTGTCACCCGCGATCACCGCTGTAGTTCTAGAGTCTTCACTGACTTCTTCACAGACTTCCCCTCATATTTTGGTCCCTTTGCCTCAGTTTGAGATTCAAATATTCCTCATCTTCCCCCCAGAACCTCTTCATCAGAATGACCGTAAGTTGTTTTCTCCAATTTCCTTACTCCGCAAACCCAACATCAGACTATTACTTGATTCGTAAAAAACCATCGTAGTATTGTACCCATCACAGAAATGTATTATGTCATCGTTATCTTATTCATGTTGATGAAATAATATAAGAATATATGAGAATATAAGGAATAACATGTGAATTGGTACAATGTAAATAAATTAATTTTTGGTAAGGCTAGAGTATTATATATTGCAATTAATGTAGATCGATTGTGAAGTTTTTTGAAAATCTTACAAGAGTTCTCAAAGGTACTCATAGCCGATGCATCCACCCTTGTTATTTGCTCTTTAAATGATAATCTATCGTCAAAGTTGACACAAAGATCACAGGCAGAAAAGATATTTCTAATTATTATTCTAAACAATTTTAGAGAAAACAATTAATATTCATTTAATTGTTGACATTTTTTGGCATAATTTCTTTTCTATTTCTGGAATAAGCCCCGCTAGATCAAATTTTAGACAATTTAACTTTCTTAGAATTTTGGAGGGATTGTTTGATGACCCCTTACTCCACCAATTCCTGGATCTTCAGTGCTCTCGTTTATACCTGGATCCGGACGTCCAGCGTCAGCATTTAGGTTTCCTATTCCTTCTGTCTCTATGCTCTATGGGGAATAGTTCTAGAACACTGATCGCGAGATCGCAAAATCGTGCGTTGAACAATAGATAGAATCATCGGATTCCGCATGAAACTGTTCCCAAGTCGTCGACTTTAGTCCGACCTAGGCGATTCATCTTAGAACTGCTTGCAAACTGTTAAATGCCGAGTTCTCGGGATGAAATTATGTTCGAGAGGAAGTAGGAAGTATTTATTATGATTTAAGAGCCTTAGACAATGTAACTACGAAATCAATGCCGTAGAATATATCTATAACCCTTATGCAGTTGAAGAGAGTATACGGTCTCTAAAACTGAAATATAGCCGAAATTAGTCGAAAATAGTCGAAATTGGTCGAAATCAATCAAAGTTGTCAGATATTTTTTAAAATAATTCAAAATGAGACAAAATAAATAATCAATCAAATTATGGTAAACTTTATTTGTCAGTAATTATTCAAAAACAACTTGACAGATTAAGAAAAATCTTGATAAAAAAAAATAATATATTAATTTTAGTTATTATTAGTAAAAAAAACATTTAATAGCAAAAATAATTATTAAAATCAAATTAATCTTGAAGGTACTCGTTGAGACATAAGCTTTTGGTTCTGAATAAATAAACGTTTGGCAGATTTTGATAAAATTTGCTTTACTACTCTCTGGTCTTGTAAAAAGAAAAAATTATAATGTTTGTTAAAAATTTGAAACTTAAAGTTTTTGATTTTATAAATAAACTCCTGTTTTGGTTTTAGTAAAGAAAGATGTAACTATAGAAAATTGTTTCTTCACAATAAAAAATATACCGCTTTAGGGCAAGTAATCAGTTCCAGCGACAGATGAATATATATATACAAGTAGTAATACCTTTTTTAAGTCAGACATGCCTGATATCTGTGTATTCCATGAAAGACTCTTGAAGTAAAATTTGAATAGATTATCCGACTTTTCGTGAGGAATTTAATTTCTAATGGCATAATTACATCATAGAAATATTTTTTTGGAGTAATTTAATTGCATTAATAATTTAAATCATAAATTTCTTTATTGCTTTAACTGATGTTTTAATATAACTTAAATTAAAAATTATAAATTAAATAAATTATCGACGAACTAATAACTGGAATAAACTATTTTCTCAATTTTCGTTAAAAAGAAATGCAAGAGAATTATAAACAAACTGTAGTATAAAGTATATTTAATTTTTCAATAAATTACAGTTAACAAGGACAAAATGGTTACAATTTTTAATCTTTCGAAAAAGATATTATTTTTCAATGTTAAAAAACTAGTGTATTAATTTGGCCATAAACTTTTTTTTAAAATAATAAACACTCTAACATCAAATTTTGTAGAATTACTTAACATATCATTAGGAAGATCCGCCAGACCCAAACTTGTTTGAATTTTGACCAAAAATAAATTTTTTTAAATTTCCGAAAAGCTGGTAATCTTTTACAAAATTAATTTAAAGGTTAAATTCATCAAATATTGGTCATACAGATCTTTCTAATATGATATTTTAAGTAATTCTAAAAAGTTAAGAGTCAAAATATTTATTATTTTTACAGAAAGTTTATGGACAAATTTTTCATATACCAATGACGTCATACTTCATCATATGCCCTTAAAACATACAAAATTAAATTTCTTTAAATAAATTTATTATTTTGAAAATTTTTTTTAACTGAAAGACGAATTAACTAAATTAACTATAAACTGAAGTTTAGATGGACGGATTTTTTGGGTTTATTTACTTTAAAATTGATTTAAAATTGAATGAATTGAATTGAAATTTCCAATCCCCACATTTAATGTTAGAAAATCTTTTAAAACTGTATTGAGTAAAATTTGAAAGGGATTAAAATTTAGAATGAACTAAAATTGCAATAAAAGTTTAAAACAACAAATAAAATAGAATTGAGGTAGTAGCTAAGAGTGACGCTCGAAATTTCGATGCTTCTTCACTTTATTGAAAAGATTTTAAATATGGAGAAGAATAGATACCCGAAACAATGTTTTAAGATTAAAAGGTTAAGCAGAGAGTTATCCTTCGTTAAGCAAACGTAATTGGTGTGTTCAAGTAAAGAGTTTTTTTCAAAGTATAGGAGAGTTATCAAGTTGGAACAAGTTATCTGCCTCCCTCCTGCATAATAACAAAACTCGGTGGATAAACACTTATGAGACTACATTATATACTCTAATTGATCATAAAAGATTTGTAGCACAATTAAGAGTGTTAAATAAATATCGAACTAGAGCTTTAATAGATAACAAAAATTTTAAACTCAATGGAACTAAAATTTGTGATAAATGCGGAGCGATAATAGTGGATGACGGATATCATGTGTTAATAGAATGCCCATTTCATAGTGAGGAGAGAAAATTGTACATAGCTGAGGATTACGAATAAGATAGATTAAGAGAGGTTTGGATAGATATGCTAAGTGAAACTGATGTAAAAGGTGAAAGAAAAGTATATTTGTTTATGAAGAGAATGATGGAACGTAATGAACAAACTTAATGTTACTTGAAATTTAATTTTACAAACTCCATTGTATAGACTTCAATGTCAACAAACAATTAATAAAATACAATAGGTGGTAATAATTTTGATTTGTTTTAACTGATCTGAGTTTTTAAAAGATTTATTTCATTTTGTTTATAAAGAAAAAGAAATAAATCTAGAAAATTAAATAAACCAACTGACAGAATTTGCCATCATCTTCGAGGATCAGTCCCTAATAGTTACATACTATTAATTTTGTTGCCACTATTACAATATGTTGTAAACATTATTTTGATTTAAGTATTTCAGTGGTTAATCTGTCAATTTAAATGTGAAAAAAGTAACAGTAACAAATAAAATGCTAAAGCTCTGATTTAAGAGTGTAGTAGACGGTAAATACTAAAATCTGCTTTTTTGAGAGTATGAAAAATATTTCTCCTGTAAAGAAATCACGCATGGCGAGGCAGTTCACCAGTTAATATAAAAGGACCTAAATAACCCGAAAGTGCACTCGGAGAGCAGATAATTTGCGATCAGGTGTCGACAATTATGGCGGACATTTTGAAACAAGCGTTCTCCAAGGGAGGATTTACTGAACCAACCGACGGCATGGCACCAACCAACGACACGGGAAATGGTGACCTCCGCGTAATCCGAAGTATTCCGCCATTCGCCGGCAATAAACAGTTTCCGTTAATAGTACTGCGTGAAGAGGAGTGGGGGTGAGAAGAGAAAGCGCACATTCGTAGAACCGCTGGTAAAATACTAACAGCAGATGGTACAGCGGGAGGTGAAACTGGCTTCCGGTACGAGTGAGGGTCGGCTGCTGGTGGTGGCGAGGCGAAGCAAGTTGTATCTCACAGATCTGTCGCGTGATTAAGCTTATTAAACGCTTAACTCACAGCGGGCTGGCTCTGTTCTCTCTCGGTAACGTTCTATTCCCTTTTCCCTCCTCTGGCCTCCAGCCACCTAGTACCACCTCCTACAACCAATTCTCTATCTCCCTTGCTTTTCTGTATCTGCACTCCTCTTCACTTTACATCTGTCTCTATCTTTCTCGGTAGTGTAGTTTTGCTGGGGTGTCGAGCAGACCAGGTCCGGGGTACGAATGGTTGCAGCTTCTCTGGAACGATGCGATGGTGTTGGGGAGAAGGGAGTGAGGCAAGACTGCCAGCAAGCAGGGAACAGCCCCGCACACCAAATCATTGTTATTACAGAATATTACGCGGCTGTATCAGCAGCGCAGGCTCCGTGGCCAATAAACTGTGGTTACGTTCCCTAATATGGTGAATCTCAATTTTCAACACGATCAAGCGTGCCCATTTTCACCGCGATATCTGATACCAAGACTGGACGTAAGGCGAAACTCGTTTCTGATGTTGTGACACTTAACATATTTTATTTAATAATTAAAATAAAGGGCTTTTCGAGATCATAAAAATTGTTCTCTTGTTTTCAAATTTTAAAATGGGCATCATGGGAATGTGGTCGTAGCATAAGGGATCATGTAAACGATTCCTCAATTCGATGTATTAAGGTATTTACCTAATTTAAAAATTAAGTACCGTAAGTAGAAACAGTCTGATTGCTGCAGTCAATCAGGGGCTGCAATTCTAGTTTAGTTATTGATCCTTTTCTAATCAAAATATAACAACGCTTTTCGCTAAATATGAAATTAAAAAATATATTGATTCAAAGAAATAAGGAGAAAGTGAAAATTTATTAACTAATAGATTCCGCTAGAGAGTGAATTTAATTTCGAGTATGGTATGGCAGACCAACACAAATTGGAAAATGTTAAAGATAAATTTAAATATTAGAGACTAAACTGGGTATGTTTTGGGTATAGGTATAAAAGATCCAAATTAAAAGACCCACGACAAAAGGTTCAATATAAAAGATCGAATTCAAAATGTCCAAATATTTAAAATGCCCACAGGACAAAATGTCCAGAGGTACAAAAAGTTCAAAATTTCAAAAAATCCAAAACAAAAAATTTTTTTTCAAAAGTCCAAAATTTCAAAACATCCAAGATAAAACAATTTAAAAGTTGTTAAAAAACTAATATTTAATATATGAAATTAATATAAATGTAAAGAGTTATTAAAAAGAAATGATACATTAAACATAAAATTAACAAAGTAAAAATGTGCTGTAAAATATTTGTTTTTTACAAATGCAAGTAGTAATAAAGTTTAGGCTTGACTGACTAAGTGAATGAATAGCAAGCCAATAACTAAATATTACACAGCCCCACAAAAAAAAAAGTTTCGTGTGCAGCAGGCCAAACTAGTCATTCCCTATGTATTTTGACGCGGTAAACACGAATCCGAAGTCAGTTTTGCTCCATCACGTCAGGATTTTTTCCTAACCTCAAAATCAATAAAATGACACTTTTTGTTCATTAGCGTGTGAACCCGACTTAACATTAATACATTCCTAGGGCCAATAGAAAGCTTGAATTATGACCTTTAAAACGCTCTTTTAGAAATTGTTCTACGATGATTTTTAACGAAGTTATGATGTTTTATTTAAAATCATTTTTTTCCATTACACCATACCACATCAATAATATTGAAGTATTATTTACATTTGGAAAAAATTTATATTTTAAGTAAAACATCATAACTTCGTTAAAAATCATCGTACAACAATTTTTAAAAAAGCGTTTTAAAGGTCACAATCCAAGCTTTCTATTCGCTCTAGGCATGTATTAATGTTAAGTCGGGTTCACATGCTAATGAACAAAAAGTGTCATTTTATTGATTTTGAGGTTAGGAAAAAATCCTGACGTGATGGAGCAAAACTGACTTCGGATTCGTGTTCAGCGCGTCAAAATACATAGGGAATGACTAGTCTAATCTGCTGCACACAAAACTTTTTTTTTTGTGGGCCTGTGTTATTATTTTATTATTTAAATATATATGTATAAAAATTGATTTAATGAATTTATCACTCGGTGAATAAATATAAAATAAGAATTTATCAATCTTTCCGAGTCAGTATACTTTGGTTAAGAAATAACACAAAAAGGTGAGTTTTTAACTCTTTTTAATGAACAATACTTATTTTTAATTTAATGATAATTTTTATAAACAAAACTATGGTACCCCAATGGGTTCCCCAATCTCTGGTTTATTTTCCGATATTGTTATGTCCGACTGCGAAACTGAATGCCTCAGTAAATTATTATTTGTACCACCGTTTTTTTTATCGATATGTCGAGGACATAATCACATGTGCCCCACGTGAGTGTATTGACGAAATTATCAATATCTTCAACTCTTACAACGAAAGATTGCAATTCACCTACGGATTGGAAATTAATGAATCAGTTGCTTTTCTTGGTGTATTTCTTTTAAAACATAACAACAAATTAATCTCTGATTGGTACACCAAGCCAACCTTTTCTGGCAGATTTTTAAATTTCATGTCGAAACATCCTTACTCTCAAAAGATCCCTATAATTTACAATTTAGTCGACCGAGTAATTAAACTATCTGACCAAAATTTTCACACCAAAAATATCGATATTGTCAAATCCCTACTCATTGACAATAACTACCCTCCCACTTTAATAAAAAAACACATTAATAAACGACTAAACTTCAATAAATCTAATGAACAAAAACCTAATTCTAAAACTCTTTTTAAACTTATACCGAAAGTCATTCTACCATATACTCCCGGTCTTTTTGAAAAAACATCATCCATATATTAAATAATTTCAATATTACATTGATTCCCAGTAATCGTTACAATTATAGCATTATCAAGAGAGGTAAGGACCAAAACAAAAAAACAGAGACGACCCAAGTGGTCTATAAAATTAATTGTAAAGATTGTCCTGACTCTTACGTTGGACAAACAAAAAGGATGGCTGGTGTACGAGTCAATGAACACAAAAATATAAAAAATAACGTTTTTGCAAGACACAAGGAAATCCACAAACATGATTTAGATTGGGAAAATTTTACTATCATTGACAGAGAACCTTCATGTAACAAAAGAATAATTTCAGAAATGATACATATTAATTTACAATATAATGGTTTAAATAAAAAAGAAGACACCAACAAACAAAATTCTAAATATAAACAATTTTTTCATTAAATAATTTACACTTAAAGTTCTCAAAAAACTTTTAAAATAATATTTTGTAACGATTAAAAACTATTTCTATCTAATTCTCAAATCGCACATTTAATGAAATATAAAATTGAAAAAAAGGAAATTATTAAAAATTATTAAATATAACGAATAGATAAATTTAAGACACAAAAATGTAAATTAAAATAAAATAAAAGTCGGAAATTCTCGTCAATTATATAAAATTATATTTCGTCAGAATTAAAATCAAAATTAAACATTTAAAGTCAAGAAATAAAATAAATATAAAATAGCAGACACACACATACTTTTCACACAGCGAATATTCGATAAGAACATAAGAAAATAAATACAAATTTACAAAGAATCATAAACAAAAATCAAATTAAATGTGCATATAAATATAAGATTAAATAAATAATTTAGACAAAAACAATATAAAACTTATCGTTTCCTGCATTTCTTGGGAGTTTCTTTTAGAACTTGAGGCGATTATTATCGAGCGTGGCCACTGATGAGCAGAAACGGGAATTCCCTTTTTTGAGTAGCAGCATTTTTGGTTATACCTTGGACCACTTTGCTCCATCAGGATTATGTGTAATCTGACATCTTCTTTTTTTTTTTTTATTTTGCCCAAAAATCCACCCCATCGTCCTCTTTTGTTTTGAAATCGTCACATTATTTTAACAATCGCCACACTTCAAAAAAGATAAAAATAAAATGATTAACAAAATTGCACAAAACACTAATAATAAAGGCACAAACAAAACAATTATTAAATTAAAATAAGCATCTTCGTGCTGCCGGTGACACACAAAGTAGTGACGATTTCAACACTTGAATGCCTGGAAACAATTGTGAGGACGATGGATGCGGAAGAAATTTTATTTAATGTGAAATTGCTCCTTCCCCCCATCAGTCCCCACGCCCTCAATACCTCTTGGCGCCCAGGTAATGAAGAGACTTGTCATATTTCTAAAATTCAAATTTAAATATTTTTCGTCGACAAATTGAATCCCTTCAATTTCCACCTTTTTCTCTTTTCTTTCCTCTTTTAATGATGTGTTGTTTTTCTGTCTCACATTTCCCTTACTATATTTAATGACCGTTAGTTCGATCTGTATTGATCATAATTATGATTCACGTTTTTAGTCAGCTTAAAATCGTCGTTGTAAAATATATATTATGAAGCTTCAGATTTTAATACAGATTCTAATTTATTGACAAAATCTCTGACAAATGTCAATTTGACATATATGTGATGTGTGTTTAAGTATTTTACTAATTAAGGTATTTAAAAAAAATAATATTTTTTTTTCTGTATATTTTTCCTTTTTCTAATTTGTAAAAAAAATTATACTTAAACAATATGTGACGCCGCGAAAGAAAAGGGACCTATCGCCTGAAACGTTAATTTTACAGGGCGAGCGTTAGAATTTGCAGCAATGCATTGCGACCAATATAAATTCTTACGCTTCATGCTTAATAACTCAAAAAGTAATTGATGGAAACAATTTCTGATTTTTTCAAATGAAAGAGCGACTAAAAAGCTACCTTTTGGCATAAAAAAATGAAAATTGATATTTTTTGCGATAGGTCCCTTTTCTCGCGCGGCGTCACATATTAATAAATTACAGTTCTGAAGTGGACGGCGATGCCGTCGAAACATTAAACCTTTTTGTGTTATTTCTTAACCAAAATATACTGACTAGGAAAGATTGATAAATTCATATTTTATAGTAATTTAAAAAATTTAAGAATTAAAATAAATGTACAATTATTTCTTATATTGAAGTCACTTGAGATCTTTTTTTTTAAACAATCTAAACCCAATAAAGATCTTACGCGTTGACAACCTTATTTTAAAAACAATATCTGCCAATTTCGAAATAGCACTTTCTTCAAATGTTAATTAGAATGTCATTTTACACTACTCTTTTAAAATGGCGTAGTTTTCAGTGCTCTTGCGAGTTGGTTTTGTTTTTAGAGCTTTATTGAAATCGTAGAGTTCTCCTCCCAAGCAAAGATATACAGAAAGTCAGCGACAGGTATTCAGGTAATGATTCGTAAATTATCATTTTGAGGGTTTATTTCAGCAAATCCAAAACATATGCAAAAATAGTTTTAACGAAAGTTGTAGAACTCATTGAAACACATTCTTTATGTCACACAATTTTTTCAAAAAAGTTATAGCAACAGTAAACATACATACAGTCTTATAATTGAATTGGCAGAAAATATAAAACACAAATTTCGATGCTATCTTTACGACTAATAAATTGAATACTCAGAAAGAAAGGACAGAACTGTTCCAGAAAGAAAGATTAGTTGGGAAAAGATAGAAACAAAGAAAAAGAAGGAGAAGAAATAGAGACGAATAATAGTAGTCGGACGAATAATGGCAGTGGCAAAAGAGAAGAGGTAAGTGGAAAGGGTAACAGTATGAGAAGGCGAAGAGCGGGGCTAGAAGAGCAAAGAGGTGGTTTCTGGCTTGGATACTCGCAAATCACTTTAACTGCTCGTAGGAGCAGTTTGGAGCCGCTAATGGCGTCAAGTGTCTCAGATATGGTGGCTTCAGGTCGGGTCCGGTGGGTCGTCGAGCCTCCTTCTCCTCCCAACCCCTGTATGCACATACATATCTCCTTTCATGTTCCCTTTCTCCTCTCGTTTTGCAGGCGGGTGTTACCCGGCGCTTCGGTTTGTAAGACGTGCGATTCAATGCAGGCAGGAACGTGCTTCAGAATTAACAGCGTAACTACTCTTGCCTTTTGGACATGAGTGTAACTATCGGTGTCTCCTCTTCGGGTGCCCGAAGGACGATTAAGCGTCCTCTAGGACATGGAAGGTCGCATTCCCGAAGAGTGAGAGCGGCGGGGTAAGGGGTACGAGCAAAAGGGTAGCTATGATACGTTTAATGTCCGAACAAGCGGCCGCTTGATCACACAGCGGTGTCCGCCATCCGTTACATCTATAAATCTAAGATAACAATATTGCCACCCTCCCCCACCACAGGAGCAGGATACGCTCGAGGGGCCTGTAATGAATGTTTGTACAGCAACCATTAGCGACGACCGGGTGCTTACGCTCGCCGAATATACTATACGCGCAGTCAGTCCTCTTTAATTCGTGTTGAGCAGCATCTACCGACTGCAAGGCTAGGAGAAACAATTTCATGCACATGAGATTTCAACCTTGATTAGCTGATTTTATTTCAACGGTAATTCAAATCTATGATTGTTTTCCAAATTGCATTATAACTTTAAAACACATTATCAGGTTTTATCAAGATTTTCTATATTAATTATAACTTCTAAAGTACATTTTTTGTAAATTTTAAATCGTATCGTGACAGATTACCAGAAAAAAGAGAAATTCAAGATTTCCAAGAAAGTTGTTCTTACTGTCTAACGGAAATAGAACAAAAATTATTGTAACTTTCATCAGTTTGGAAAACTTTTTTTCGATTTGAGTGCCTTTGAAATGGTGCAACACACAATTTGATGAAAATTTTATCTTGGGAATATTTTGACTTGATGTTGAAAAGTATAAAACCGTAATAAAAAGTACAAACTATCTGTGACGGAATTAATATTCAGTAAAATAATTTATGACACATTAAAACGTTTTTTTATAATTTGTCTAAAGAAATGGTCAAAACTGCAAGAAAAACAATAGTTGTGTTGTTCTTATCAAGTTAAGATAATTAAAGAATTTATTATTTATGAAGCTGTCATAATATGTTCAACTGGTTACGTAAGCCGCAAATTAGTCTGTATTATATTTTAATTTAATGAGGAACTGTAATATGTGACTGAGGAGCTCTCCGAGGCTTACGAGGGATGAGTTCTTTGATTATGAAATTATAAATCAAACAGTGGAGTCATTCTCCAACCATGTAAAATAATTAAACTTGGAACTCGGTGCTTAGTGTAAACTCTAGTAAAGCTATTCGACATATTCAGTCTATTCAAATAATAAATAAATAAACAAATAGTTAGTTAATCGTAAAAAGCGATACTTAGATTCTAGCTGTACTGATAATTCATTAACTCCTCAATTTAACTTGAATTTTATTTCACATAATTGTAATTTAAAGATCAATACGCTCTTTGAAATGAATGACTACCCCTCAGATTCTGTTGAAAAACATTTAAAAGTTCCTTAAAATGAAATACAATTGTCTAGTATAATAATAGTAATATACATATTTCAAATATCAGATCGAATGTATACAAATTCCAAAAATTCAATTTTACATATTCAGAAAAAAGTTTTTTCAAATTAGCAAATCTTTTTAAACAATTTAATTTCTCATCGATACATATAGTTTAAAAAATCTCGAATCGATTATAAGACTTCATAAAAATCAAATGAACAAATTTGATCGAACTGTAAAAATTTATTTGTAACATATATCGTCAAAACGAAACGTCCTCTATTAAGACAGAAATTATTATTAATTATGATTGTCAACTTGGCCATGAATTTGATTGGGACAATACAGTTATTTGAGCCCGTATCATTTTAATCAAAGATTTTTAAGTTTTAATTATTCAATAATTGAACTTATTAGATTAATTGAGTGTTTTAATACTAATTTAATCTATTGAAGTAAATTATTTAGTAAATAAGAATTAAAAATATTTGATTTTAGTAGGAGTACAATATAATATTTTTATAGGTTAAACAATATAACGATTGGGGTACAGAAGGCCCAATCTAGAAGGTCCAATCCAAAAGATCCAAAAACTTAGAAGGTCCAAAGGACAAAAGATCCAAGACTTCAAAGGTCCAATTTGGCCAAAAGATCTAAAAACCTAAAAGGTCCAATCCAAAAGGTCCAAAAAATTATAATGTTCCAAAACGGAAAAATTGTAATAAATTTGAACTTGCATATGAAAAATACTTTTTTAAATAATTGAATAGCTTATTTTTCTTCAAGTTTAATTTAATTCTGAATTTTATTCAATTTCTCTTCCTTATCGTCGTCCTTAATAAAATTGTTTTCTAATTGTTGGTTTTTAAATAACCACTTTTTAAATTTCCGAAAAATATTATAATTATTAAAAAACCTGCTACCTTGAATCTTTTGTCATAATTTCATATAATTTTTCACTTTATTATCATTTTTTGCCATTATTTTATATCATTTCATCATTTTTATAATCATATCATTTTACACTACCGTCGGCAATTGTCGGCACAGACCCTTTTCCTTGAATGCAAAATCGGTTTTTTAAAATATTTCTATTAAAATTTTTTCTTTTTAATTAGTTAACACTTTTTAAACTTTTGCAAATAATTATCCCTAAACGAAAGGATTGGTTTAATTTTTAAATAAAATATTACAAAAATAGTTAAATTTTTAATGTTTTCTTAAAAGTAATATCATTTCTATATTAATTAACCTTTTTTTACGTTTTTCGGATTATTTTAAAGGCTTATTTTTTCTTGATATTATTTTGTATACAATTAAAATAAACAATTGCTATTTTTCCCATGAAAATGCAGATTGTTCCGACGATAGTAAATATATAATTTTTACATCTCATTTCATCACTTCTGTTCTCAAAAAGATTAAAAAAAAAACATTAACCCAATTAAACTCAAAAACAAATTACTAAATTCTATGATAAATAATTGAAATTAAAAAGACATTCAATTAAACTAAAAATAACTAATAAACTAACCAAAAACAAATTATTCAATTAACAAGAATAAAACAAGTTTTTAAAAACAGAAAAAAAGCAATTACTAACTGCAATAAAAATCAATTTCAAAAAATCTTACCAAAATAAGTAAAATGGTGTAAAAAAGGATTTATCGATTTCTCCGAGTCAGGTAAAATTAAAGAAAGTTAAAAAACACTTTTTTTAACGTTTAGACAGACAATGCTGTCCTCATCAGAACTGTAAATTTATTAGAAAAATAATTTTTTAATTTTTATAAAATACATTTTATAAAACATTTTTTTAAACATGTAAGTAATTATAAATTACCTTATAAAAAATATAAAAAGATTTTTTAAGTATTGATGTTCGAAGTCAAATAAATAAAACAAAAATTTTTAATTTTTTACTTAAAAGAATTCAAGAAGCCAACGATAGCATAATCAACAGAGAACTAACTTTGATAGTAATAAGTTTGATGATTTAAGTAAATGAAGGTACAAGGTTAACTATTAGAAATTAATGAGGTAGTATTGATTGTCATTTCAGTGATAAATCAAATTTAATATTTCTTAAGAATTGCTTACATTTTTAATTTAAATTTTGAATGTCTTCTTTTTCATTTACAGAATTGTCGTGTATCATTTCAGAAATTAAACGCTTTTGTCGATTTTTTTCTCTGTCTAAAATGATGCTAGTGTCCCAATTAAAATCATGAATCAATTTTTCTTTATGTGTTGATATTACAGTGTCTCTTTTTGTTTTATGTTTGTTAATAGACTTAAATAGGGACCTTTTTGTCTCTCCAATATAATTTACTGGACCATTTTTGCAATAAATTTTATAAACAGTGTTGGTTGTATCTTTTTTCTCTATTTTGTCTTTTCCCTTTTTAATTATGTTTTTCAAATCAAAATTGACTGCTAAAACAGAGCAAATACCATATTTTTTTAGAGAAAAAGAAAAAGATTCATGAAAATGAAAATTTTCTATATATGGTGAGATAACTTTGGGAACCATTTTGTAATAATTATTGTATTTTTTGTTGTTGCGTAGTTGTGATTTAATTATTGAAATTCTTTTTCGGACAAATTTGTTGATAAAATGCAAAGGGTAATCATTATTTTATAAAATATTTTTGACTATTGTTATGTAGTTTTTGTGAAATTTTTCATGTGATAATTTAATAGCACTATCAACCAAATTATAAGTCATGGCAATTTTTTGAGAGGACAGGTGTTTTAAGTAAAAATTTAAGACTCTGCCAGAAAAAATAGGTTTCATGTACCAATTTGTAACTACTTTGTCATTGTCTTTAATAAATAATATGTCAAGAAAATTAAGTTTATTGTTTTGTTCCATTTTACAGGTAAATTGTAAGTCTTGGTTGTGTGAGTTAAAAATGTGAATAATTTCATCTATGTTGTCTTTTGGAATACAAGTGATTACGTCATCTACATATATCGGTGATAGAAAAGCGGTTTAAAACTTAATTTTTCAATGCAGTCACACTTTTAAATCGTTACCAAAATAAGGTTTCGCAACAAAAATCGTCTTCAATGTAGAAGCAAAATCAAAGAAGGAGATGAGAATATCCATAGTTGTCACTTTTTGTCGCCTTTAATTTTAAGCTACCTAATGAACTCTGTCTCTCTCGCGCTACCAGCCATTGCTACTTGTCTCTCTCTAACTTAAGCTCACCAATGTATTCTGTCTCTTTTGCGTAATTAACTCACAACTACGATTAACAGGCTACGCTAGATCTTTCTCTCTCACCCTACTGGCCAACACTAATTGCGTTTCTCTGAAACTAATGTAAATAATATAAGTTAAGGAAAAAAGAGGAGAATATCTATAGTCAACACTTCTTGTGTCTCTCAATCTTAAGCTACGAAATAAATTCTGTCTCTCTCACTTTAACAGCCATTACTACTCTCTCTCTCGCTCTCAGAATCACTACTTTGTCTCTATCAATCTTTAAAGGGTTACGCCACCCTGAACGCCTAAAAATTGGAGGGTATTTCAAGAATTAATTTTGACAAAACTATTATAAATACCACTTTTTAATAATTGAAATAGCAAAGTACATATATTTCACTAAAAAAAATTCTTGGAAGAAGAAAAAATATTCAAAAATGGAGGAGATATAGCGAGTCTCGTAAGTCACTTTTCTTAGCGCACGGCCGTGCGGTGTACATGCTGGACAGCACAATTTTTATCAGAAATCCAAAATCAAAATTATTTTTTAAACTATATTAAATTACCTACAGCATGACGTAGCCGATTTAAAAAAAAAAAATTTGAGCAAATGGGAGCACTTTAAAAAAAAAAATTTTTTTGGGTACGAAATTTCTGTTTTAAAAATGTATAACTTTTTCAAAAAAAATTATCTCGAGAAAATCCTACGTCATGCCATAGAGAATGTTATAGAGAAGTTGTGTACAAATTTTGAAGAGAATCGGTCGACTAGTTTTTGAGAAATCATGTATACCACTCCAAAAAATCTAGTTTTGAGAAAAACGTAAAAGAAGATAAAAAAGTAATTTAAGGTATTAAAACTCGGAAAAAAGTATTAAAACTGACGTCTTAAAATGACCGTAAAAATATAGGCATAAAAAATTATGTAAAAAAAAAACGATTTTTTTTAAATTTCAGGGTGAGGTAACCCCTTAAGCAACCTAATACATTTGTCTCATTTTCGTTACCAAGGGTCTACAGAAATAGCTAACTATCTCTCTCAATCTTTAAGCTACCTAATCCATTTGTCTCTTTCGCGTTACCAGGGTATACAGAAAGAGCTAACTTTTTTCTTATATAGAATATTAACTTGTATCTTTTTAAGTTATAAAGCTACAAATTTTATTTATAAAAGGATTGCCCAGCAGTCTATTACCACTATCCTCAACAACAACGTTTTGGAGCTCCATATGGTTTTGTTTTCAAATTAATCATAAGCTGAAGAGATCGGCCAACATTGGCCGGAAAAACGTCGCTTGACGAAAAAACTGGAAAATATTTATTCCTCTGACCTTTCTTGGATTATTATATATTGTCACGTCCACGTAACTTTTATTTTATTAATTAATTATTTAATATTATTAAATAAACAATTTATTAAATATAAACAATTAAGTTTAATAATGGAACAGCAAACTTAATATAACCCTTAGTTGTTATTTGGAAATACATAACTTTACATGTAGTGAACTTATTATTTATTTAAACAAATAAAACAAATTATTTTATTAAATACGAAACTGCGAATATTCTTATCTTCAATTGTAGTGCCAAGCCCACGTATCTTTTAATTTATTTATTAATTAATCGACTAATGTTAATAAATAAACAATTTATTGAATACAAACAATTAAGCATAATAATAATGCAACAAAATAAAAATAACATTTAGTCGTTATTCAAAAATCCATAACACATGTTTTTTACGCCTATTAAATTTATTATTTGTCTAAACAAATAGCATTAATTGTTTAAACAAATAAAACGAATTATTTAGTTTAAACAATTATAACAATTATATGTTTATCCTACAATCTTATTGTAATCACGTATATTCTAAAGTTCTAAATATTCTTACATTGTAATTTTTTAGGGAAATACAGAAATTGTTTAAAAACACAAATTTGTCAGGACTGAAAAAGTCATATTTGTAAATGAACTAATGTAAAAATATTGCATTAAGACTCAAGGATTATTGTCCCTTTGATTTTGGTAAATAACGGAATCTCATACACACCTACAAGAAACACACACAAAGAAGATTCAGCATTGACACGTCTCCTAGAGCAGAGGCACTCAGTGTGCTTTTTGTCAAACGATCGGCACACGCGATGCACCACTAGACAACTCAAACGACACACCCCAGGGGCCCTTTTGACGAAGACTTGTCTTAAAATATCAGCTCGAAGAAAGTCAGGTAGTGAGTCAGTCAGACACAGAGCCAGTCGCCCAGCCAAAAATTATACGCGTCGAAACAGTTACAAGTTTGTCAACGGGTCAGTCAGCTAACCAGTAAAAATTCCAAAGAGTATATTTTGTGTAAATCTATACTTTTCACCCTCAACGAGTCAACCTGTTGGGTCAGTGACCGAAGGACGTTGGCGCCTTATTATATTTTTCTTTCACAAGAACAACCATAAACTTCTTGGATTTAATTTTATCGACATTCGACCAAGGATTAGAAGATCATCGGAGTACCAGTCGTTACGAACAATTTTTTGGAATATTTCAAGGTCAAAATCAACCCAAAATCAAAGACAAACAATATCTTCCCCATTTGTAAACTTTTAACAAATTATTAACAAGTAATAATTAATTTTACAGATATAATCCATAATTTACAATTTTTAAGGGAAGCAATCCTGAGTTTAAGGCAATTTTGAATATTGATGAAATAAATAAACATTGTCAATTTAAATGAAATAGAACTTGTTTAATTTACCAGCCCTGTCCCAGTATTGGCAATACCATTTGCCAAACTAAATCAGGGAACATTAGGGATTTAATGCTGGGGTGATAGCTAGGATAAAATAATAATAATAATAAACATTTTTATTAAATTTAGTTAGGTTTAGGACATAACAATATTGGTGTTTTAATTAAAATATCTAAGATGTATTTGCTAAATAACGAAAAACGTTATATAGAGCTGGCGTTGTAGAAAACCTTCTATGATGATTCTATTATGAAAAACATTGAAAGTATCAATTAACAAATCAATCTGATTATTAATTTAAAATTCACGAGTAAATTATATGATTATATAAACTTAAAAATAAACATCCACTCTTGTTTGACAAATTCAGATTACGCTTAATCTTCCTTTATTTGAGATTAGCCTCGCATCGCTTGACTAAAATCCAATAGTCCTCGAATTCTAAATTTCCCTTATTTCGATTACACGTTCTACTAGCTGATGGCGGTCGTAGCAGCATAAGAGGTTCGAGCGACGTTTTTATTAACCCTTTTTAATGCATATTAACTAGACTCAAGCTCAGCAAAAATTAATGGAAGAATTGCAGTATGTCGGGGTCAGATCTGTGGAAGAGGGGGATTTTTCCAGGCTATGGAGAGGGAATGGTCTCGGTGCTGGTGAGGTTGAGGCACATTTAAGAGTATCACCGTTAGCACTTCCTATTAGCAGGGTTCTTCATTGGTGCCAACCCACTTCCTACAGCCCTCTCGCAAACGATATCGTATAAATGTGTCGTTAATTACTTAGCCAGTGCTCGCGGACACCCCTTCAACCCCTTTTCGTGCCGATTTTCCTTTTTCTCTCTCGCTCGATTGGCTCCCGCTGAATACCGTTCATCTCACTTGCAGCTTTCACGCTTTAAGGAAACAAACGTTTATGTGAAAAACTAATTTTACCGGAGCCTTTTACCTTCTCTATTCTACTGTTAGAGAGGATTATTTCGAATCGACATCGGCACGAATGTAATGTTATTTTCTCTGAATGTGCCGGATGAAATTGATCTGACCCTGAAAATCAAAACTCACTGACTTAAAGCCATCAGCAAAAATAAAATTACATTAGAGAATTAAAATCACAGGCAAAAGTCAAACAAATTTAAATTCTTGAAATAAACTATTCAATTCAATTTTTATTGACAAAATGTTTATTATTTTTTTAATTTAACGAGATAGATTCTATACGTCTTTCTTATTAAAATTTATACCATTAAATATTTATTAGATTTAATGATAAAAAAAATGATGAAATGAAATGAATTAATGCTTTCGCATTATGAAATAAAATATGTGTACATTACAAAGATAAAGAAAATAGAATAAAAGTGTCTAACTAATGTATATAGGTATTAATTGTTATCTACCAATTTTAATCTCATCTACTACTTAACTTGCAATGAAAGCATCCTAACCTTACATACACATACAAACATTGATACTTGAAAACAATTAATAAGGTACTATTACTTTACAGTAAGTTGTTAAAAAAAAGCGTTAAATAAATTAGAAATTTACAATCAAATAAAAACAAATTTGCAAAATTGTTACTGGAGTAAATATCCTTACTTCCTTGTTACCAACTCTACAAACAATTACCGCATGTTAAAAACAAACATCGCCGACGCTTTTACGCCAAACATGGGATAGTACCATCACTAATACTCAGAAGCCCTAGCAGCTACCAATTCGTAGACCGAAATATTTAAATAATTATAACTATGTTCAAGATTTAAATTATGACAATAAACTATAATGCAAGTATTCTTCACGATTTTAACTTTCAGTGCCCTCTCTCAAAGTCGAAAATACAAAACCAAGTTTTCGAACTATGGAACTTGGACAATTATCTCCCTCTGGCGGCAGGCGCGAACTTTGAATTTGAAAGACTGACTGGATGGAGTGGCGTACCGAGCATTGTTGGCGCCCGGGGCAAAAGGGAATTTTTGCCGCCCCTTATTGAAAATTATTTCATCGATTTGCCGCCCCCAAATGCATTGGGCTCGAGGTTGACGCCCGGGGCGACTGCCCCCTCTGCCTCCCTCTAGTTACGCTACTGACTGGATGTTAACTATAGGCGCAACTAGAACATTTTTGTAGGGTTGGCCAGCTCCAGGCCTGTATATTTTGGTACTCCATTAATTTCTTAAACCATTTTTAAAGGTAGCGCTATTCAATTCTTCACAAAATTTTTTCTACTTCATTGAATTCTTTCCATCAATTTTAACATGGAAACTATAATTTTCAATTACTTTTTGTCATTTTCTAACGAATTTCTTCAACTTTTACTTTCTTTCTTCGATTTTCAATAATTTTTTACATTTTCAACGAATTGATTCTATTATGGTTTTTTTATGTTTCCCAATCTTTAATTCAAAACAAATATTTTTAATTATTTTCTCAAATTTAATTTGCAATCAACAAACCTGAATTATATTTGTCATTTTCTAGTAAATTTCCTCAATAAATTTTCAATTTTTTTCTTTGATTTTGTTTTCAATTCCATCCTTTTTTTTGTTATTAACTTAATTACCTTTTTTTAAAATTATTTTCTTTATTTTAAATTATTTTAATCATAGTCATATTGTTCTCTTAAAATTTCAATTCTTTTCTTTAAATTTCAATTACAATTTTTGATTTTTATTCTTGCCTCAAATTACATCGGAAATTTTGTCTCCTTTAAAAAACTATTGTCTTCAATTTAAATTATTTATCTCATTTTCGCATATTTTATCTTATAGTCTTTAATTTTCAATTATTTTTTCAGGAATATCATGAATTTATAATTTTAATCTTTAAAATTCAATTGTTCTTGTAACTCTTAAGCACTTTTTTCAAATTTCAATTTTTTAAAACAATGTTTAAATGCAATTTCTTCCTTTTTTAATTATTTTCTTTATTTTTCATATTTCTCTGTACTTTAAATCTGTTTTGTCTACAATTCCAATTACTTTGTCTATTTTTAAAAAAGTTTCTTCAAGTTTTCTTCAATTCTTCTTCTTTCAATTAATTTCGGCAATTTTATTGAATGCCTCCAATTCTTATTTATTTTTCACATTTTATAAATTTTTGTCTTCAATTAAAATTTTTTCCTTATTTTTAAATTAATTCTGATGTTTTTTATTTTCTTTCATCCATTTTAATTTACTTTGTTTAATTTAAGAAGATTACCTTTTGTTTCAATTACACTTTTAATTTTTAAACTATTTTTCTTCAATTTTCGGTGATTTTCTTCTGCTTCCAGTTTTTATTTTTTGAATTTTTCAATTAAGGTCATGTCATGGAGAATGACGTCACTGGTATAGGCAAAATTTGTCCGTAAACTTTCTCTTATAATAATCAATATTTTTACACCAAACTTTGTAGAATTATTTAAAATATCATTAAGAAGGTCTCTCTGACCCAAGTTTGTTAAAATTTTGATGTTAAATTAATTTTTTGAATTTTCCGAAAATCAACTAATTTTTCTAAAAATTAATTTTAAGGCAAAATTTAAACAAACTTGGGTCACAGAGACCTTCTTAATGATATTTTAAGTAATTCTACAAAGTTTGGTGTAAAAATATTGATTATTATAAGAGAAAGTTTACGGACAAATTTTGCCTATACCGATGACGTCATTCTCCATCACATGCTCTTAAAATTTAAATTTTGCAAATATGTTTGTTAATAATTAATTATAGTCTTCAATTCGAATGATGTTCTCCGTTTTAAAATAATTTCCATTAATTCTCGGTTTTTCCTTCAATTTTCTACCTGTATCTTACAATTTTGAATTATTTTTGATATTTTTTGTCAAACAAAATTATTAATTTCAATTATTTGTTTGTTTTAAATGAATTTCTTGAATTTAAATTTTTCTTGACATTTCAAAATTTCTTCTTCTCTCAATTATTTTCTTCAATTTTAAATTGAAACGTACAATTTTCAATTATGTTTGATATTTTTTAAAGAGTTTCTTTAACTTTCAGTTTCTGTCTTCAATTTTCACGCATTGTCTTAAATATTCAATGATTTTATTCAATTTCAGATTATTTTTTAATTTTTAAAATGTTAAACATGTTATTTTTAGCGATCTAAAAGTATCGTTTAAAGAATTTTAATTGTTTTCTAGATGATTTATTTTTAGGTGGGCCGGCCCACCCTGGTCCCCATGTAGTTACTCCTATGATGTGAATTCTTTTCCTTATAAAGTTAATTTGTGGGTCATAGAGCAAAGAAATTAATAGTCCTTTTTATTACAAAAATGTTTAAATAAATATAAGCGTTTCTTCAAGGTATTTTAACTCTTGTTCCGAGATTAATTAAATAATTAAACGCTACTTGAGCGACAAATAGGTTTTTTTTAAATTTCTCTTTCGTTTTGTCACATCCTTTTAGAAATTAAATTTTATAAATTTGTGTTTTTAAATCAAAAAAGTTTGTTTTAGTGTTTACAAAATCAGAAGTGTGTTTGTCGAACAATCGTACAACAGGAGTGTTTTTTTCGTAACACTCATCGATGAGGGAATTACTTTATCCAAAGCTGCAAATGAACAGACAAAGCCATATATACTGTTGTAATTATAATTAATTAATACACATACATTATTGTATAATATAGTTATTAATAACTTGAAATTGGTAATGATGGGAAACAGATCGAAAAGAGGGGTTTCAGTGATGCATGTTAATTGTGTGAATATACTTTACACATATGTACAGCTAAATATAAATTAACGTTATTATGACCCACATGAATGGATACCCAAAATTAACGTAGTCATTTTTTAGATTAGATTCCATAATTTACAATTATGGAATGCTTTTGCTACCTCATGAAGGAGTTTTGCATTTCTTCAAATTTACAATTTTTTAAAAATGCTTCGAACTAACTTTCTTCTATATAGAAATGTGTTACATGAGTTTATGATAAAATATCCGGATTCATGTGTCTGTGCGTGTAGGTGGGTGGCTGTAGATGTATTATTTCTTGTGATTGCATTGTAAAAAGAGAACCTTAATTTAAGACGTGTCTTAAATTAAGCAAGCCTTGCTATTAAAATGTTTATGCGAAAACTACTATCTTTATATCAATCTGAATTTACAACCATTCCAAATTTACCTTTTTAAATTTTATTGCTTCACATTTTTATGCAAATTAAAAGTTTTTAATATTTTTGGTCACAGTTTAAAACAAGAGAAACATCTGTAAAATAAGCAAAAGCTGTCTTAAAAATGTTGCGTCTTAAAACAAGATAGCTTCTCTGTTTTTCAAGTTTCTTTCATAAAAAAAAATTTTAACCTACAAATTTAACTTAATATGTAAAAAAAATCGTGTTACTTATTTATCCCCGCAGTTTTGCTCTTATAATACTAATTATTTTACCTCAAAACTTTTTTTTAGAATCGACTAAAAATTGTCTGGTCCTAAGTTTCTTCAATTTTACCTTAAAATTAATTTTGAAAGAACCTCGAGAATCATTAAATTAATATCATTCTCTATTTCGTTTGATCTAAAATCCACGAGGGGATAAAATTTCCCATATAATTTTGTGTCAAATGTCACTTAGTCAATTTTAAATATTTTTATGGTTAAATTTAATCATTTCAGTTCTAAAATTTCGATTATAACTTATTTGTAATTTCTGCAAATATTTAAATGAGGATTGATGAAACGAGCAGTGTTTGAAGGAAGAAGAGCAAAACGGAGAAAGAGCAGATGTTTTGGGCTCATGCTTAAGATGATAAACGATCTTCACATCATCTGGAAAATGTGAGCTCACTTGTAGAATGTAGAGTCCACTGACTGAATCAAACCACTATCAATCACGGGCAACTCCCCATGCGGTTTCCCTGTGTAAACACTGTGACGGGCATGCGAATTCAGGCACTTTTTAATATGCGAGGTAAAAACAAGATCTTCTAAACTACTTTCCAATTTATTCATTTGTCAAAGCATTTTCCAAACTTCGTTCTCTAAAAAGAATTGTCACTCGTTTAATTCAAGAATTCTATAAAGAATTATATAAAACTTGTATACAAAATTCACTTTGAAATTAAATTTTTAAAATTTTTTATTTAGTGCTTCGTTTTACGATTTGATTTTGTCTGTGATATTATTAATAGAAGTACAGCTAATAATAACGTTAAATTAGATGCAGGTGATTTACTTGCAGCATTCAAATACATGCGTGTCTGACGACATCAAGTCCTACACTACTTACTAACATACAGAAGTTATCATGGTATAAGCTAATACACTTAGTTATTGTTGCTACTTTAATTATCGTCACTTTTTAAAAAAATTCACAAAGCACTCATTAAAAATACTCTTTCAAATCTTTAACATATTGTATAAATGTTTTCGCTGGTTTAGAAAACGTCATTTTAGCTAAAAATCAATCTTTAAGTTTCTTTCAATCTTTCAGTTCACACCTTAAGGAGGTTCTATGGTATGAGAGTACTAGTCAAAACAGAGACCATTATTTTGAGGTTAGGTTTAAATTTAATTTTAGGAATAAATAATTAAACTATTGTATTTATTAACTTTATTAACATTATTTATTTTTTAAATATGACTATTTTTCATGAGTCATCAAAATCAACATTTTAAAATGTCTGAACTGTATCGTGTAAAACGTGAAATATTAAATTTGTACAAATTAATTTAATGCAACTCTCACAGCAACATAATGACACTTTTTTTAATAGATATTTAATCCTTATACATCTGTATTGTATTAAAAAAAGTTTCATCAATTTGGTAATGATAAATACTTTATGGTAAATAAATATGTATGAAAAACTACTCATTTCGCATAAGACTCAATGTTAAATGTTCAAAAATATTTAAAAACAACAAGGCTTATAATAGGCTTATATTATTAATAATAAGCAGATGAGAAATAGACCAAATTTGAAAAAATTAATTTAAAAACAAGAAAAAAATTATAAATTATTATTATTATTATTATTATTAAATTATAAATTTTAAATTATAATAAGTGTCGTCATTTTTCAATTTTTTTTCAATTAATTTTCCCAAGTTTTGATTAATGCAAATTTCGAAATTGCTTCTTAAATTCGCGAAATAATTAATTTTGTAAATTTTAGTGCAAATTAATAATTGTTTTAACCTTTGTGGTAAAAGTTGCATTTTTATGTTTCTGTTGTTGTAAAGTAGGCATTTTTTAAATTCTTTTTGTATTATATTAGTATGTCAATTACCTTAATTATAAATGTATGGTGTAAGTACTTACTGTACGAAATAGCTCTTTCTTTTTGTTTATTTGTCCGTTCATTTATGAAATAAATAAATGTCAATTATCCATTTCAATATTTTTAATAACTGTCATTTATATTCATTTTTCCGTTAACTGTATTTTTTTTTTTATTATTATTTTAATAAATTTTTAATTATTTTCTTGAAAAGACTTTTATATTTATATTTTTACATTTTAATATTTTTTCTGTGATGCTTTTTATTTTTCAATGATTTTCTTCAAATTTAATATATCTTGTACAGTTTTTAATTATTTTTCTTAATCTTCATTAATTCTTCAATTTTCAATTACCTATATCCTTATTATTTTATTTAATATTAATTATTTTAATTAATATTACAATTATAATTAATTTTTATGTTTAATTTTCTATTCTTTTTGATTATGCATTTCATTTCATCAAGTTACAAAATTATATCTCTCAATTGTATACATTAATTTTATCCATATTATTTTTTTGTAATTTATAATTGCCCAGATAACCAGCGTACAATTACTGTACACACCATGTACCTTTGCACTATACTAGTACCATACGTGTATAAAGGTACTGATTTTCGAAGTACTGATACTAAATTAGTACAGTGCCAGTATGTATGTACATTTTTATTACATTTGTACGACGTACTAGTATCGTACTAGTATTACACTTGTATGTAATGAATAGAAACTTTAATATTTTCACTTAGTACGGCGTACTAAATAAATATGGAGTCGTACCAGAGTCGTACTACTCCGCCATCTTGAAAAATAATTTGTCAGTTTGAGTACTTAGAAAGAGTATAATACCAGTACAGTGCCAGTACGTCATACTGTTGAATAAAAAAGAGTATGCACATACTGGTACTGTACTATTTTAATGCAAGTATCTCAAGATAATTACGCTTTACTCGTATAATACTAGTACAATGCGAAGGTACATGGCAAGTACAGAGCTGGTATACCGGGTATTTTGGATTAGTACGCTTGGCTATCTGGGTGGTTTAGTCATTTTTTAATTTTTGACAATTAATTTGTTCAATTTTTAATTGTTACTGCTAATTCCAAGTATTACTTTAACATTTTTATTTATTGTCAACCATATTCCTTTTTTTAATAAATTTTTTTTGTTTTAATAACTGTATTGAATTTTCATTTTTATTTCTCTGAAATGCCAAACAAATTTTTTAATTTTTTCTGTCATTTTCTTTGATTTTTAATTACGTTCTTATATTTCAAATATATTCTTTATCTTCTTTAGTTATTTTTTTTTAAACTTCAACTGATTTCTTCATTTTCTGTTTATTTTCTTCAATTTTAAATAATGTCGTTCAATCTTCCAATTATTTTTTATAAAAAATATATGTGATCTAGGAAGGTAGATTGGGAAGGTATGTTTGATCAACTTTAAATAAATGAAAAAGAATAATCTTTCAATTATTTTCTTTAATTTTCAATTATTTTTGTCCAAGTTCAATTACATTCTTCAATTTTGAATTATTTTTTCTATTTACTAAAATGGATTCTTCACCTTTTAATTATTTTATTCAGTTTTCTTGTTTTCTACAATTGTTGCAATTAATTTCTGCAAATATCAACTATTAATTACCTACATTTCTGTAGTAATATATTCTATAAGAATTTTACAGTTCTATGTGTAGATTTTCGTTTTATTGGCATACTTCTATTGCTTTGAAAAAATTATTATGAAACTTGTACGTTTAAATAGAATATAAAAAATATTTATAATTGTTGATAACAAAAGATGTAGAAAATATAATCGCGCAATTGCGCGTGATGTGTTATCTAGTTTATCTATAATTACAAGAAAACGTAATAAAAATTATGACCAAACATGAGATGACGATTACTGTCGCATTTACTTTACTTTTCGTTGTGTTATGTTTTTAAATTTACAGAGAAAAAAGAACTTCAGGATTAGTAACGGTTACTTGACTACGGATTGTTAATGTGCAAATAATCTATAATTATTATGGTTACTTAAATTTATAATTAATCATAACATAAAATTTCTTATACACAGAATCATTTAAAAATCTATTCAGTAATTAATTCATGGTTTAAATAATTCTCCCAAATTTGTCAAAGTAAATAAAAAACGACTTTTTTGGGATTATTAGGCCGCTTTCTGGTCGACTTGGTCCCGACGATGAATGCACTTTTGGATACGCATTCATTCTTGAAAAAAAAATAAACACGAGTGAAATAAACGCTTTGACCCATGCTGAAGCTTGTAAATACAAACAAAGGGAGTTTGATGTCAGCAAGAGTGGAAGGGGGGAAAAGAGGGGAGAGAAAACGGGGAGGAAGAGAAACCAGTTATTTGTCACAGTAAGCGGCCTTTCTCGCAGTATTATTTCCCGCAAAGTGTTATTAACTGCTCTCATATTTCGCCCTTTTCTGCTGTTTTCTTGTTTTTATCCACCCCCTCCAGTTGATCCCTTTTGCAGTATTTGTATCTAGGTACAGGCTACAAAACGTGTGTGCTCGTTGCTTCTTTTACAATCGTTAATAGTGCTCGTTCATTTCGGCGCTAAGCACCCCGACGTCACGCCTAGTTATTTAGCTGAAATTCTAGCGAGGGAAACATTGTGAATTTCCAAACGCACATTTACGTTACCACCAACTCTTGTTGAAAGTGCGCTTGCTGGAACAACGAGCACACGATTTACGAATGAGTGAATCATAGCTTGCTACTTAGCAACTTTCATAAATTATCGCTCTTATAAAGACACTTCTCAAATTTTGAAAATTACGTAATTTCACCTCTTGGACAAAAAACCCCTCAAGTATTTTATTGGAATTTTTATAGACGATTAAATAAAAAAACAGAGGATTGAATTTAATATAAAATCTTACTACTAGAAATCTTTTTTTTTTTTACATATTCTGTTAAGGAATTTTCAAGAAAAGTGAAAAAAGTGACAGAAGTAGTCTGATTTGAAGTGTATGGTTCAGGTTAGTGGTGAATGGTTGTGGAGAGATGGAGGTTTTATAGCGGAATTTACGGTTTCTCGCTTGATAATAAGAGCGAGGTGTCGTCTGAGGGGTATCTCTTGCCCGGTTGAATGTCAGACCAATCCATAAGAGACTTCTGCAAGCGAAGGGATGAACTAACACCGGATGATTATTTCGTAGGTCTCGGGGATTGAATCCGCGCTTGGAGGGTGCTTGAGGGTGCGACCAGGTCCGTCCTGCGAGAATGAGACCGTCGGCTCGGCTTTTCATCCCACTTCCTACACCCACCCCGATCTGGTCGAAGAAGCTCTTTATCTAACCGCGAATAATCGGACAATTTTCCACGTCACCACACTCGTCTTGCGATGAGCACTTACCTTCAAGCTTCAAGGAAAGAATGCTAGAACAAAACGTACGTCAAAAAATTCTTTTTCCTTTTATCAGAAGCTATAATATTCTCTTACAATAGGTTTTTATAGTAAGGATAACATTAATTATAACACTTAATAAAATATAATAAGGTTAAATTAAAGAGCATAGACGAAAGATACAGTACACTCTTATTTTTATTCTCATCATATTTGTCAGGAACATTATTTATCATTTTTAATCTCTCCTAATATTTTTTTGGAGTTTTAAATTTTTGTTTTAACTGCTATTTCCCAAATCCTGGACTAGGAACCAGTTTTTTACATCCCGGATAATATACAGGATTCCATACTCTGATTTTCAATTCCGGTTTCAATACGTATCCGCTTCTAGATTTCGGATTCCACATTCTGGATTCTAGATCCCGAATTTCTCATCTTTTACTCCATGTTCCGAATTCCAGAATTTGAATTGCTTATTAAGTGTAATAGATTTAGAATTCTATTCACTGGATTCATATCCCAGATTCTATAACCCAAGATCCAAACCCGGAACATTTCGGATTCTACACATCGGATTATATATCCTGGATTCCTTATCCCAGAAACTACATTTTGTAATTTGAATTTCACATTCTGGATTTCAAATCACCGGTCCCACATCCCGAATGACGCATCGTGGATTACACATTTCGTATTCCTCATCTTTGACACCATATTCCGAATTCCACGATTTGAATTTCTAATTAAGGCTAGTAGATTACGTATTCTATTCATCAGATTCCAAATCCTGGAACTCCAATCCCGAATTCCATACTCGGGACACTTGCTGAATGACATCCTGGATTTCACAATCCAGATCCTACATCCCCAATTCGGCATCTTTGACTTCATATTTCAAATTCCACAGTTGGAATTCCTCATTAAGGCTATTATATTACAGATTCTATTCACTGGAATCCCGGGATCAAATTTCGGGATCTCACATCCCGAACTCCAAAACCCGGAACATTTCGACAATTTGGATTTCACATCTTGGATAGCTTATTTAAGAAACCACATTGCACAATTCGAATTCCATATTCTGGATTATAAATTCCCGGTCCCACATCCCGAATGGCATATCCTGGATTTCACAATCTAGATTCTACATTCCGAATTCCTCATCTTTGACTCCATAATATATTCTGAATTCCACAATTTAAATTCCTTATTAAAGCTACCAGATTAAGAAATATATTCATAGGAATCCAACTCACAGATGCCTAATCCTGTACCCCAAACCCGGAATATTTTGTGTTCTATAGATCGGTTTCCACATCTTAGATTCCTTAAATCAGAAATCACAATTCACAATTCAAATTTCACATTCTGTATTTCAAAACCCCGGTCACACATTCCAAATGACACATCCTGGATTTTAAATTTCAGCTTCTATTTCCCCAATTCCTCATCTTTGACTACATATTCCGAATTCTACAATTTGAATTTTTTCATTAGGGCTACTAGATTACAGATTCTATTCACTGGATTTCAAATCCCAGATCTCACACCCTGAGCTCAAAACCTGGAATAATTCGACATATAGGATTCCACATCCTGGTTTCCATAACCCAGCAACCACACTACACAATTCGAATTCCATATTCTACATTTCAAACTCCCAGTCCCACTTACCGAATGGCATATCTTGGATTTTACATTATGAATTCTTCTTCCCTGATTCCTCATCTTCGACTCCTTATTCTATATTACACAATTTGAATTTCTCATTAAAGCTACAAGATTACGGATTCTATTCACCGGTGTCTATATCCCTGATCCTCTATCCCGAACTCTAAACTCGGAGTATTTCTGATTCTATATATCGGATTCCACATCCAGGATTCTATATCTCAGAGATCATATTCTACAATTTGAATTCCATATTCTGGATTATAAATTCCCGGTCCCACATCTCAAATGGCACATCCATGGTTATATATTAAGAATTATACATTTCGGATTCTTCACCCCGGATACCACTTTCATATTATTTACTTCGGATTCCATATCCTTGATTATTTATTTTGGTCTCTACACTGCGGATTCTACAATTCGAGTTTCACATTCCGGATCTAACATTGCGGACTCCACATTTTAGATTCCTAATGTCAGATTACATATTTCGGTTTCCACATTTGGATTTCCACTTTCTATAAACCACAACCAAAATTTCACATAATGAATTCCACATCCAGGGTTCCACTTTTTGATTCCTTAATACCCAATTTCACATCCTTGATTTGTAATTGAGAATTCTAAATTGCGGGTTCCACATCAGCTCTTTACATTTCAGATTCCACTTTTAGAATTCCTCATTCCAGATTCCCAACAACAGATTACATTGTTCGGTTTCCACATTTTGGTTTCCACTTTTTAGAATCCACAACCGTAATTTCACTCAACGGATTCCACATTCTAGATTTTACATCCATGTTTTCATATTCCTAATACCACATTCCAAATTCTGCACCCCGGATACAATTTTCATATTCTTTATTTCAGATCCCACCTCCTTGATTATCTATTTTGGTCTTCATAGTGCGGACTCTAAAATCAGAATTCCTCATTTCGGATTTTCAATTCCAGATCCAACATGCTAAATGACACATTTTAGATTCCCAATCTCAGATAACACACCGATGCTCCCACAATACGGTTTCCACTTTACATAATTCACAACTCGAATTCTATACAGTGTATTCAACATTCCAGATTCTGAATTCTACAATTTGAATGACACATCCCAAACTTTTATTTGGGATTTCACACCTAGAATTGCATATTCGGGTATAATAATTCCGCATTATACAATCCAGATTCCAAATACCTAATTCCACATTTCGGTTTCCATATTTTGGTCTCTACATTCCACATTCCACAACCCAAGTTCCACAAACCAGATTCCACACAACGGATCCTATATCTTGGATTTTAAATTCCAGATACTACACTTTGGATTCCACTCTCAGGATACCACATTTTGGATTCTAATTACGTTTCCAACATTCTGGATTTCTCAACCCGAATGCCAGTAAGAATGGTTACTTTGTTATTATTTTTTAGGGAACGAATTACTTTGATTTCAGAATTTTAATGTTGGAAACCGGAATGTAGAATTCGGGATGTGACACCTAGTTTGTGAAACCTGAAATCCGGATTATGGAATTCTTGTGGTTGAATTTTTAATATGGAAAGCAGAATGAGCAATCCACATTCTGAATTCTATAGAATTCAGAATGTGGATTGTAATCTATAATGTTAACCCGAATGATAAAGACTAAAATATGAAATGCGGGGTATAGAATTCAGAATGTGGAATACTAGTTATTGAGTCCAAATTGTTAAATATTCGACAATACTTTCAGAAATCTTAAATTGCGCTTTTGTTAGAATCAAATGAGTTACGCGAAATCATAAAGAAAGGATTTGGGTTTACATTCAATATTATAACCAGTATAGAAAAAAATTCTCCACTTTATTTCTGAATTCATACTTTAATTATAAGAACCAAATAAAATCCCCAACTTGTACTAAAAACACTAAACATTGTTCGACTAATATCAGCATGAGATCGATATTAAAACTACTTAATTACTAAGGCTCGTCGTCTTAGAAAGTACGATATCTAATTAATCTACAACACCGGATTCCAATACCATTGAGAATTGTATAGACGAAATTAATAACAGAAATACATGTAAGTCTAATTTGATTCTGCTCGGCTTGCCGGAACCACCTACATCCATTCCTGACAATAATGTTAGTAAACACGTTGATGAGCCGGTTGTTAAAAATATTCTTTCAAGCCTTATTGAACCAGGTCTCATTGACAAATTAAAAACCATAAGACTTAGTGTTTCTGTTTAAAACCGGAAGAGCCCACGTCCCGTAAAGATTACGTTTCAATCAGCCGAAGTTGCAAGGTCAGTTTAGCAATCCTTCGTAACTGCCAAGAGGAACGTTCTTTAGCCTGGTTCTCTAAAGGATCTTTAGGTCAAATGGGATTTGACTACCCTTTAACTTCAAAGGCTTCATCAGCTGAAAGCGGAATTAAAGTCGCGGCTATTAAAGGGAGGAACGAATCTTATAATCTCATATATTAACGTAGAAACCCCTCTAAAATAGTCTACAAACAAGAACCCCCTCCAAAGAGTTTAGAAGCAGAGGCACCTGACAGTTTTGCCAACAGATTTCGACGCAATTACAGGAGATTTAAATATTCATCAAGTGGACCAAGTGTCACTTGGTGATGAGGTGGGAAAACCTTCTTTGTCCCGTCTCTGTTCTTTTCACTCGGTACGTTTCCCTCTAACTCGGGTAATTGTGCGTCACCGTTTATTCCGTAAGGTATCCTTATCTACTGTTAAAACATTAGGAATGTACAAACAAATCAATGACTTTTTGATCACCTGCGAAAAACTTTTGGATCTTAATTTTTAACTTTTAAAATTATTGTTTTAATCCTACCACTGATTATATTTTATCTATTGATTCCTTTCATCCGCCTTTATTATTACATATTTATGTACATCCCTGTTATCGCCTTACTAGCGATGTTGATTCGCTCGCTAACGCTCGCTCAATTATATTTATTGATAAAGAAATTGCTTATCTAAGTTTAAATATTACAAACTATCATGAACTTATCATGATTAATTCTTTTGTGCATTCTAAAGTATTATGAGATTCTGCTTTTTCTCATTAGGTTAATAAATCTTAAACACTGTATTTTCTTAAAGAAATCTGCTTATGAACAGAATAAATGATCGAAATGCTTGTCAGATTATCAACGTTTTTCTTTTTTCTGCGATAAATGTTAAATTCCAAATTTTCAGGCGAGCGCATGATCAATTAACTGTCAAGCACCAACTTCTTTTAGTTTCATTCTCTTTTTTAATTATTTTGTTGTTGAGATCGAACTTAAAATTTATTATTATTATTACTTATTGTGCAGCCTGTTATGTTGTATTATTATATTGATTATTATATGAACTTAAGTACCTAGGCAAAAAAAAACTTTTTCTTTGTACGCATACTGTAATTAAATAAATAATTAATCTCGAAATATCGATCTAAATACCTATTGTAAAACTACCAATGTTGCACTACTATATGCAGACTGGAATAGAGTATCTGGAATATAATCAGTTCTTATTTGTCTTAGGTTAATTTCAACATTAACGGACGATTAAGCAGAGCCGGCGTTTCACGTCAGAGTAAATCGGTTCTCGGGACGAAAGACGCTACCCGATTCTATTTAACGGTGCGTACAGTTTGACGGGGTTTATTGGGGGTGCAACAGGTCGGGTTAGACTGGAGTGTTCTCTCACCACCATCATTAGTCAATGTCACCACCCGACTGTGTACTTCCAGTGTCGAGTATCTCTCTCCTCTCGCCGTATCTCACCTTGTCCTCTCTTTTCATCTTGCTCATTCTGCATTTCACCAACTCACTTGCTCTCTAACACTCATTCTGTATCTATCAGCTCACCGCCACCGGCACAGAGGTGAGGCGAGGCACGTCGACTGCTAAATAGCCCAATTCTGCTACAAGTCACTCAGTCATGAGAACGATTTTGGTTGTTTCCACTTAAACCTTAACTGATATTACAATCCCTAATAATTATAGCCAAGTAAATAAGCTCTATTACAATTATTAAAACAATTTCTCAACAGTTTGTACAAACACACGTTAAATTCTTTTTTCTAAAATTCGCATTTTCTAAATATTTCACAGCAGAAGCATTTTCTGAAATGAATCACAATAATGACGTTAAAACAAAATCCGTAATGAAAGGTATAGAAATATTCCTTATTCGAAATATTAACTTTTTGTACATTGTCTGACAAGCTGATAAATTATCAACGATCCTCCAAGTGGAGAAAGAGCAAAGCTTGATCAAGCTTTAAAAAAAGTCGACAAAAAGTATGTTATAAAATATTGCATTCCTGTTTCTCTCGGTTCATTTTAGAATGCAAATAATCACTTTCAGTACAAAGCGATACGGAAGCCGGTCGCTGATATATGGTCTTGAGATGTCTATATTTTTAATATTTACGGAGAGCGAGATAAGTGACTCCGTCGTCTCTCCCCTTGAGTTTTCTCTTCCTCTCGTTCCTCCTTTCTCTTCGTTTTCCCTCTCAATTCACAACATTTGCAAGGGTGTTGGGCGTATGGAGTCTCGTGATAGAGTCCATGGGGCAAGAAAAGCGAGCATTCATTTTACCTCGACACACATTGCTCGCCCCTGCCGACTTCACTTCTCACTCTCTCTCTCTCTCTCTTTCTCCTCCAGAATCAGTCTGCTGTTTCTTCTTTCTCGTGATTCCGTCGATCCCACTACCACGACTGCAATTGTACCACCGATGCATTGTATCGAAATATTACCCTTCTATAAATCATAGGGAGAGCAGCATATTATATCGGGAACTATTCGCGGCAGACTCGATCGAAGCTGACGCGACATAGATTGCTTTATTTATTTCACTGTGTGGTTGCTTGCACTCAGTCCTAAAAAAAAGGACAATTTTACAAACATGCACTTTAACGCAATTTTTACTTTTCAGTTATTCTTTAAAATATATGACTTTCTTTTTAATTTAATTGTTCATATGAAGGACTAAGGTATTTTTTTAATGAATTGAAAAGTTAAAAGATCAATAACTATTCAGGAACAAAATTTACTATTGCATCAAATTAGGTGAATAATTAAAATTAGTAACCGTGTAATTGTAATGGATCAAATCAGAAGCAATATTAGTTGAAAATATATTGGCTTTGACAATTAACTAACAAGTAAAGACTAAAGAAACTTAATTGACGCTCCAAATTCCACACTACTGATTTCACATTCTAGATACCGTCTTCCAAGTTCCTAAATCCAGATTCCGGATTTCACACTTTTCATTTTACATTGCGGATACCACAATCCAGATTATAAATTACACATTCTAGATTCCAAATTCCAAATTCTAGATTCCATTTTCCACATTCTAGATACAACATTTTCAATTCCTCATTGCAAAATCCATATTCCGAATTCCACATCCATGATTCCTGACTCTAGATTTTCAATCCTTGATTTAACAATACAGATTTAACATTCCAAATTCCACATTCCGCCTTTCATATCTCATATTCCAGATTCCGCATTCCAGATCCTATTCCCAAATTCTAAATATCAGCTTCCATATTTCATATTCAAGACTTGATAACATAGATTCCATGTCCTGGACTCCAGATTCAATATTTTGTATTCCACATCCTCGTATTTGGATTCTACATTCCTTATTCCACGTTTCGGGAAACACATTCCAAATGTCACATACCAGGTACAACGTTAAACATTACAAATTCCACGTTTAAGATTCCCAAAATTCCTTATTTCACATTCCGAATTGCATATCCTAGATAGATTCCGAATATTACATAGGCGTAACTACATGGGGACCAGGGTGGGCCGGCTCACCTAAAAACCTCTCTGGTCCACCCTAGAAAAAATGAGGATTCAAAATGCATTTGAGATAATAAGGATATTTGAAAATATATTAAATACAAGTTATTTTTGCGCACAATAAAATCTTAGCAACTTTACTCAGTTAAAAAAACAATTAAATTGACTTTTTAGCACTATTATATATATATTTAAATTTCGAAATCTCATCTTCTCATGTCAATACTAACCTCCAAAACAGTGGCGTAACTTGGATTTAAATACCTCCCCTTTTTTAAAAAATTTCAAATAAAATTTTAAGCGATCCTATAGTTGAAATTCAAGGCAACAATTTTAAATTGAAGAAAATAAAAGTAAAAATTAAAGAAAATAATTGAGAAACGAAAAAATTAATTTTAAAGTAACAAGAATTTAAATTAAAAATTGAAAAAATTCCTTAAACAATAATCGAAAATTAAAGTTTATAAGTTAAAATGTCCTAATATAATAATTAACAGATGAGGAATAGACGAAATTTGGAAAAATTAATTTAAAAACAAGAAAAATGATTGAACTTGAAGACAATACTTTGAATTTAAAAAAGGAATCAAAATTCCGTAAGAAATTAAAGACAAGATCAAAAATAAAAAATTGTAATTGAAATTTAAAGAAAATAATAGAAATTTGAAAATAAACACTTTCATTATGAGTAAACTAACTGAAAATTGAAGAAAATAATTTTAAAAAGAAGGTAATTAAGTAATGACAAAGAAATTAAATTAAAAAAAAATTCAAAAGAGAAGAAAAAAAAAGTATTGAAAAAATTCATTTGAAAATAACAAATAAAATAAAAAATTGTTAATTACCGTCAAATGGGGTAACTTCGGACAGCAGTCTAACTTCAGACACTTGTAAGTTTTTGTAAATATTTTGTATTTCCATTCTATGAAATAGTTTTTATAAAGAATCTGCAATTGTTTTGTTTTACTGAATATTCAAAGAACATAATATGACATTTGAAAAATAAAAATAATTAAAGAAGTTCAAGGAAAAAATTATTTTATTCGGAAGAGATTTTTTGAGGTTATTACACTTTGTGAAAAAAATCTTATTTATTAACGAATATATGTAAGTTAAGTGCTATTTCTTTTTTTAAATTGAATACACTATTATTTAACATAAAAGTCACACTGATTTCAATAACCTACATTCATAAATTATTTAGAAAATGAGTTTTAATTGAGGAAGTCTAATTTTGTAGGGTAACTTCGGACATGAGACAAATATATAAATTAGGTGAAAAAAGTTGAAAAAACTGCTATTATTCTGACAACACAATTTAAATAGCTATTTTAGAGATTAGAAGAAAGAAATTAGTCATTCAAAAAGTATCTGAAAAATAAAATATACACAAAAGAGCTTTGAGCGATCACTTGAAAATTCAAACTGTTAACAAATATGGTAGACCAACAATCCAATTAATTTATTTTATTTGTTTTTGTCAAAAAATTATATTAACTAGTCGGAAAGTTTTGGAGTATCTCCTTATTAAAACAAAAATACTTTAATAATATAATTATGTCAAAATATGTTTAAATTGCGCGAAGAATGATATAGTGTCCGAAGTTACCCTACTTTGGAGGCAAACTCCGGACACTTGTTTTTCACCTTAGAATAGATAACAGAAATAGATAAAAAAAATGTTATTACAAATATCACCACACAAGACTCTAAAGATTATATATTCCAAACGTCAAGTCACTGAATATTATATTGTAAAAAATATTAATAAAAAACATCAAAAACCGTCCGAAGTTACCCCATTTGACGGTACAAGTTAATTTTAAGAAAATAACAAAAAATGCAGGCTTGTGTCCGTAAATAGTCTGATTCACTATAAAAGTAAATTCTATAGTGATGTAGACTATTTACGGACCTAAGCCTGAAAAAATGAGAGAAAATCTTTAAAACAAACTATTTTTAAATTTAAAAATGAGTAAAATAATTAAAATGAAAATAATAATTTAAATTTAAAAAAATATCATATAAATTAAAGTCATTAACTAAAAAGCGACAAAATGAAGAAAATCTTATAAAGAAAGTAATTAAAAAATAAAGAAAAATATTTTAAAATACATTAGGAATGTAATTGAAATTTTATAATCACCTAGAAAACAATTTAAATTGTTCAAACGATATTTTTAAATAGCTGAAAATAACATGTTTTAAATTTGAAAAGTTAAAAAATATTCTGAAATTGAATAAAATAATTGAATATTTAAGACAATGTGTGAAAATTAAAGACAGATACTGAAAGTTGAAGAAACTCGTTAAAAAATATCAAACATAATTAAAAATTGTACGTTTCAATCTAAAGTTGAAGAAAATAATTGAAAGAAGAAGAAATTTTGAAATGACAAGAAAAATTTAAATTCAAGAAATTCATTTGAAAACAAAAAAATAATTGAAATTGTATAATTCGGTTTGACAAAAAATATTTAAAATAATTCAAAATTATAGGCTACAAGTAGAAAACTCAAGGAAAAACCGAGAATTAAAGGAAATTGTTTCAAAATAGGGAAAAAATTTTAATTGAAGACAAAAATTTATAAAATGTGAAAAATAATTAAGAATTGCAGGCATTCAATAAAAATGCCGAAATTAATTGAAAGAAGAAAAATAATCAAAAATTGAAAAGTAACTTGGAAAAATAAGAAAAATAATTCCAGTTGAAGACAGTAATTTAGAATTGTGAAAGAAATTTTTATTTGAAGAAATTCTGTATAAAATCATCAAAATAAACAAAAAGTATAAGTTACGAGTTAAATTGGTAGAAACTAATTGAAGAAACTCATTTAAAAATAGAAGAGTAATTGGAATTGTAGACAAAACAGATTTAAAGTAAAGAAAAATATGAAAAATAAAGAAAATAATTGAAAAACGAAGAAATTGCATTTAAACATACTTTTAAAAAATTGAAATTTGAAAAAAGTGCATAGAAGGTACAAGAACAATTGAATTTAAAGGATTAAAAGTATAAATTGATGATATTCCTAAAAAAATAATTGAAAATTAAAGTCTATTAAATAAAATATGCGAAAATGAGAAAAATAATTTAAATTGAAGACACTAGTTTTTTAAAGAAGGAGACAAAATTCCTGATGTAATTTGAGGCAAGAATAAAAATTAAAAATTGTAATTGAAATTTAAAGAAATAATTGAAATTTCAAGAAAACAATTTGACTATGGTTAAAATAACTGAAAATTGAAGAAAATATTTTTAAAAAGAAGGTAATTAAGTAATAAAAAAGAATGGAATTGAAAACAAAATGAAAGAAAAAAATTGAAAATTTATTGAGGAAATTTACTAGAAAATGACAAATATAATTCAGGATTGTTGATTGCAAATTAAATTTAAGAAAATCTTTAAAAAATTTTGTTTCGAATTAAAGTTTGGGAAAAATAATGAAAATGTCAATAATATTTTAAAATTGAAGAAACCAATTGAATCAATTCTTTGAAAATGTCAAAAATAATTGAAAATCAAAGAAGGAGAGTAAAAGTTGAAGAAATTCGTTAGAAAATGACAAAAAGTAATTGAAAATTATAGTTTGCATGTAAAAATTTATGAAAAGAATTCAATGAAGTAGAAAAACATTGCCCTAAGTTAAAAGAAATTTTATGTTCCAAATCGCAAAATCTTGAATTTTTAAAAATAAGAGAAATTTTGTGAACCCGGCCCATCCTACAAAAATGTTATAGTTACGCCTATGCAATTTTACATTGCAGACTCTACATTTCTACATACCCAATTCCTCATTCAACATTCTAGTTTGTACACTCTTTATTTCATATTTCGAGATCCACATTTTTATTTCGGATTTGACATTCCATATTCCAAAATTAAGATTCCGAATTTTAAATTTTAGATTTTAGATCTATGATTCCACAATTGAAATTCCACATTGCAGATTAAATAATCCCGATTCGATTTCCCAGATTCCACAGTTTTTCTAAATTTTAGAGTCCAAATTCAAGATTTTACATTCCAGATTCAAAATCCCAAATTCCATATTTACCAAATGTTTTACTTTCCATAATCCAGATTTCTTATTTCGATTCCGTATTCCATATTTTATATTCTGCATTATAGGTATCACATGTCGCTTTCCAGATTCGACATCCTAGATTTTACAACCTAGATTTAAGATTCTAGATTTCGAATTTCACATATCAGATATTTGATCCCAAATACTGCATCTCTTATTCTTAATTTCATATTACAGATTCCGAATTCCACATCCACATTCCTGATTCTACATGTTGAAATCTAAGAAGTTGGAAGTGCAATAAAGAATACAAAATATAGAAAGTGAAATTCCGTATTTTAGATGTGGAAGTCTGAAATATGGAATTTGGATTCAAACATCCCGGGAAAAAGGGTTTAGATATAATCAGATATATTTCAGATATCATCAGATATATTGTAGATATAATCAGATATATTTCAGATCTAATGATATATGATTTGATCTATTCAGATGTAATAAGATATAATCAGTTATTTAAACATATATCTGCTTATATATATTTAGATATAATCAGATCTGATATTATATCTTTTTATATCTAGATAGATATCGCCTGATGTGAGGTCATATCTAACTAGATATATTTTAACAAAGTCAAATCTGATATTATACCTTTCTATATCTAATTAGATATTGTCAGATATGAAGTCAGATATAATCATTTTGTTAACAGATTTAATCATACATAATATCAGATCAAACTATATCTAATAAAAAAATAATTTATTTATAATATATATAAATAATATAGTTTGGACTTTTTCAAATTTGCATTAAATTGACATTGCCGCTTACATAATTTCATTTTATAAATAAATTATCAAATTAATTTATAATTTAAAATTGAACAATAATATACCTAAAATATACATATAGATATATATAAGATGTGTATATAAAGTAAAATATGTGTTGAAATCTAATAATTTTAAAGCACAGAAGAAAGTTTAGATGTGATTAGATGTAGTTTTATTTATATTTAATCTCGCTCATACTGATTCATATACATTCTAACAAGGACTATTTCTAAATGTCAGTGTGGAGCAGTGGTTAGAGCTCTTGACTAGAAGTCGTGGGAGTGCGGGATCGAGTCTCGGGTCAGTCGATTTTTTTTATTTTTTTTTATTATTATTTATTACAAATGTTTATTATTTATATCACCCAACTTCATATTTTTTAATAATATTTATAATTTTCAATAAATTTATTTATTTATTTAAAATTTTTTAATCTGGTTAGATCTAATTATATCTGGTCAGATAGAGACAAAATCGAGATATGATTATATATAATCAATTATATCTGATTATATCTAAACCTTTTTTCCCGGGTATCTGCAATCTAAGACTTGGGGTTCTATTCCGTAACTTAAAAACGAAAACGAAAACGCAAATTTTGCAAACTAAAACGAAAAAGAAAACGAAATTGCTAATTCGCGAACTTACTTTTTCGTTTTTGTTTTCGATTTCAAAGTTATGTGATAGCCACCCTGGAATGTAGAATCTGTGAAGCGGCGGGATGTTGAATTCCGAATAAGAAATCTGAGAAATGGAATCTAGAATGTTAAATTTGGAATGTGAAGTCTTTAATCTGGTATGTGGAATCATCGATGTTGAAAAAGAAGTGTGAAAATTGGGAAATGGAATCCTATATTTTGTGTGTGGAATATGGAATATGAATTCTGGAATCTGGTTTGTGAAATCAAAGATTTTAAATTCAAAGTGTAATTTGGGATTGAAAATTAGTTTGGGAGGTTGAATCTTTGCGATTTAGAATCTGAGTTGTTAAGCCTGAAATATGGAATCTAGAATGTAAACTCTAAATTATAGAACTTTGAATGTGGAATTTGAGATTGGGAATCTTGAATCTCAAATTTGAGATATGTTGCGTGGTCAAACCTCTGAAGGAATTGTAAATATGAAAGGTTTGAAAAGGCATTAAAATTAGGCTTTTTAACTTTAGATAATTAGATTCGATAGAAGGCCATTAAAATATTATTTTGTAAATATTATTTATACAACAACGCGACTTAAGGGTATGTGATGGAAAATGACATCACTGCGGTAAAAGCAAAATTTGTCCGTAAACTTTCTCCTAATATAATAAATATTTTGATTCCAAACTTTATGGAATTACTTATAATTTCATTATAAAGGTTTCTCTGATCTAAGTTTGTTTGATTTTTGTCATAAAAATAATTTAATCAGAGATTTCTTATTGATATTTTAAGTAATTCTACAAAGTTTCAGTTCAAAATATTTAGTATTTTAGGAGAAAGTTTACGGACAATTTTTGCTTATACCAGTGAAGTCATTCTCCATTACATGTCCTTAACGGAAAAGTTAAAATTTTGAAGAAATAGTTTTTGATATGGACCTTAGGTTCCAAATTATCGAACTAAATTTTGCAAAACACAAGCTTCACTCTTCATCTTAGACGGTAATATCTCTCATTCTCTCTCCTTCCGTGTTTTCGTTTTTTCTATCTCTTCTTTCTTGAAAGAAAACGCATTTCCCGAGATAATCGGGTACGCTATCGGAGAGACTCCGTGTCCCTCGAGAAGATTTATTTGGATAGTTTATTGTTATTCCACCCCACTTGGTTTTATGGGCCTTTTTCGAAGTAAAGGTTGGTCGTCCAGCAGCTTCAAGGTTTAAATGCATCCTTCACTTGTGTACCTTTTACGCTACTTCGCATCCCTGTTCTAGAATGATGGTAAAATATGAGAAAATCGTTAACTTAAGTGACGAGACAATTTTCTTGATAATTTCCATACATTATCCAAAAACAGTTTATTTTCAAAAGCATAAATACTAAATTACTTGCACTGAAACTACAAGATTAAATTTATGTTTTGAGTAAATTAAAATACATTTTTGAGATCTTTTTTTTGGAAACGTTTTGAATTTACTTAATTCTTTAATTTCCTTTATCTAATTGGAACTATTTAACACATAATAAGAAGAGTTGGAATAATGAAAAGATATAAAACCCAAATTAAATTAAAATTAGTTGAACAACACTGAAAATTGTTTTGGATTAAATTAATCTGCAACGCTCTTTTTTATACCAAATGGAATTTAAATAATCTGAAATTGACTTAAAACAATCGAGCTGCAGATTATTTTAATACATAAAAGTTTTCAGTGAATTTTTAAAAATTGAAAGTGTAGAAATGCATAATATGCAATTTCAATTAATCAAAACTTTCGAAATGTAAGGAAATAAAACATAAAAAATGTGAGTACACTTTTTTCCCCTTAATCTAAAAAAAGTTAAACAAAGTACCAAAAAGTAAAAATAGGATATTTTGATTGGGTAGTAGCAACGGTTGGGCAACCACTCTCATCCATGCACGTAGACATGCTGATCTAGTTGTATTTATGTCGGCAGTGAATCATGTCGGAGGTTTGATTTGTCGATGGCTTTTATGGACGGGAATTAACGCGTGCAGTGCTTTGCATTTTGTTACTGCGTTACTGCGAATGACCGCCCCAACCGCCGCCGTCATACACATTTTGAAATGACACTTCCACTATTCACCTACTGACGATTTCCAACCATTACCTTTTGTTTTGCATGCTTTGATAATTGCATCAATAACTGCCCGCGAATTGGAGCCTCTAAGTCATAGCAAGTTTATTTTACAGGTAAATTAATTAATCTAAAAAATTTGTAAATCATATCATCAGATTTATACACTGAAAAAAAATTCTTGTCTGAAAACAACTATTTGTCTATATTCGAAACCGTTTTAGTTGAAATAACTACACTGAGTAAAAAGAATTGTTAGATTTACAAATCGAATTGTTAATATAGAACTCATCTATCTGATTTGTTGTTGTAGCAAAGTTTTTGTTATCTTAGCAATTTGGGATTGTTGTAGTAACAATCAGTTTTGTTAGATAACAAAATTTTTGTTGCTGTAACAATCCCAAATTACTAAAATTTACCCTGAATTCATTTTTCTCAAAAATATAAATAAACGAAGTATATATACTTTCCTAAATTATAACTAACTACTTAGATTAAACAACGCGCTAAGATTAGTTTTTACACCTTATGTTATCAGCAATTATAAATATAATAATTATAGTATTTAAAAATAAATCAAACAAGTTTTATTCACATGTGCCAAAGTTCATAAAATTTTAAAATTTAATAAAACTGCAAAAATAATTGAAATTTAAAAAAATAATTACAAATTTTGCAAATTAATTGAAAAAAAAAATGAAAACAATTAAAATTGGCGAAAGTAATTTAAAAAATCATAGAAATGTCTTACGAATAAAGCGAATAATTTATATTTGATAAAAATAATTGGAAGAAAAATTGGAGAAAATAATTGAAAATTAACAAAATTATTGAAATTGGGATAAATAATTAAACATTTAGGAAATTAATTCAGAAATACCTAATGAAAATTACTCAAAATTAAAGAAAATAATGAAAAGAAGATAAAAATAATTTAAAATTTGAGAAAATAATTAAAAAAATTACATAATACCTGTATTTGAAATAAAGAAAAGTTAAAAAAAATGTTAGAAAAATACTTGAAACTTTTAGAAAACCTTTGAAAAAAAATAATTAAAAATTAGAAAAAATAAATGAAAAAAGATAAACATAATTTAAAATTGAAGAGAACAATTTTTAATTTGAGAGAAATAATTGCAAAAAATACTGAATATACATAAAACACAAGAAAATCATAAATGATATTGAAAATTGAACAAAATATTGGAAATTACAGATAAATAATTCAACACTTTTTGAAAATTATGAAAAAGAACGTAAAATTGAAGAAAATGATAAAAAAAGCAATATCAATAACTTTAAATTGAATTAAATAATTGAAATATCAAATAAAGAGTTTGAAATTTTGGAAATTATAAAAAAATTGAAAATAATTAAAAATTAAAGAAAAATATTTTAAAATCTTAGAAAATAATTTGAACAAATAAGAACAATTAAAAATTGGGGTAAATAATTGAAAAATGATTTTAAATTTTGGAACTTAAAGAAAATAATTGAATATGATATGGAACAATAATAAGTTGAAAATAATAAATGAAATTTAAAATAAATAAGTAATTGAAAGAATTGCAGAATATTTTTTAAATAAAAAAAAAATAATTGAAATTTTTGAAAATTTGACAAAAGAATGAAAATAATTAGAAATTGGAGAAAACAATAGAAAAATTACAGAATTTATTTTTAAGTAAAAGAGAATAATTGAAACATCGTTTAAAAAATTGAAAATTGAAGACAATAATCTAAATTTGAGATAATAATAGAAAATTTCGTAAATTAATTGAAAAATAATTAAAATAATCATTAGATGGAGTTAATAATTGCAAAATGAAAATTAAACAAAATAATTGAAAATTGAGATAGGTATACATTTGAAAGTTTAGGATATTAATTTAGAAATAATTAAAATAATTAAAAATTAAGATAATAATTAGAAAATAAAAATAATATGGTAAATGAAAAAAATTATTTTAAATTTGTGATAAATAATATAAGGCTTCGTTCACAAACTACGTAACAGGTTTTATGGGGGGGGGGGGAGGAGGTACACTAAACTGTTACTATCTGTTACATAGGGGAGGAGGTGGTTTCTCATTTTGTTACGTAACACTTAGACAATATAAAAGTGCAAAGTACGTAGTAAAATATAATTTTAAAAATAAAACAACATTAAAAAATTAGGGGGGAGGTACGCAAATTTTTTCATAATTTAGAGGAAGGGGTTCTTCTAACGTTACTTCCTGTGACAAAGGGGTGGAGGGTCAAAAATGGGCTAAAAACCTGTTACGTTATTTGTGCACGAAGCCTGAAATTTTAGCAATAAATAATGTAATTATTTTTTTGTCGAAAAGAAAATAATTAACATTGAAAAATTGATTGAAATAAATGAAAATAATAACTTAAATTTGCTGAAGGGATTTAGGGAAAAAAGTCAAAAATAATGGAAATAATTAAAAATTGCAGAAAATAATTGAAAAATAATGAAAATTGTAGTTTATGTAATAGAAAATCATAACAGAAAAGAATTGACATTTTTAAATTACTTTAAATTTAATATATTTGAACCGTGGATTAATTGAACATTTAATGAATGCAAGTTTTTATTAACAAAAATTTCTTGTAATTTAAAATTTGAGAACATTTTGAAAAGGTGAAATATGATGTTAAAATTAAAAAAAAAATTACATCTAGTGACAAACTTTAAGTGTAGACAGAATGAAAAATGAATAAATGAAAGAAACTGGTAATTTATTGTATATAATTGAAATATTTTAGAAGAAATTAATTTAACCTACTATACTACAATTAAGACTTTGTACTTTTTCTTTTTCTACTTTATGTGCATTGAATCTCAAGTTTAAAACATACATAATAAAAATAAAAATCTAATTATCGGTATAGAAATAACTTAATAATTAAATCTAGTATTAATGATAAATACAGAAATTTATATAAACACTTTCGTCTGTAATTATGTGAACATAATTTTTAGGTTAGATTAATACTATAAACTTTTTCACAATTCACGATTGTTTTATATAACAATATGTTGTAATTCTTAATTGGAAAAATAATATTGACAATAATAGATAAACAGATTCACACTGATTTATATGCATTTTGTATTTTTGTTTTCTGCTACAACTTTTCCAAATTACTTTTCATTGCAATAATTGACTACTTGTGTATTATTTAAATAAACCGAGAAATAAACAACAATTATAAATATAATGAAACGTAACCATATAATTATGTGTAAGGCGTTATTATAGAAATAAAAGACGTCTAGAATTAATAATTCAAATATTACTGTTTTGGTAAGACTTTACCAGTAATTATGGGTCAGAATTTGGTAAATTACTCAGTAATACCGGACGCATCATATCACTCGTCATAATATCATGTTTTTATCAATATATCCTTAATTGATAAAATTTGAAAAAGTCTAATTTTTTTTTAAAACGTCTACAAGGAGAAAATATTAAGAAAAATTGCGTACGTTTATAGAAAATAGGATGTGGTTGTCGGTTATGTGCGCAGTAATTATTTGGGAAAGATGGCACTTTGCTGGGAATTTTGTTGCCTTGAACCGCTAATGGTCGGTGGTTGATAACAAGGTTTTGCGAGACAGCGTTGTCCACTGAGAGACGTTGACAGGGGCTTTCAACCTGCCGGAGGATCGGCTTAGTCAAATACTTTCTGGACGAAGTGTGACAAATTTTATAAGTTCATGCGCAAGACATTTTACACCCAAGAATCTACTTTTTCGAGTCCCAGAGCTTTTAAGGATAATGACTTTTACGCAGAGATAAATTGAAACTGTAAAATTACAAAAGCTCTTTTGTAATTTTGAAGTAAACAAAAAAAAATATAATAAGTAACTCACGACAACGTTGATATACTTGACCTTTTTCATCTGACTTTTCACCTATGCTACCAAGCTTATCCTATTAAATATATAGAGATAATCTCGTATTTTTCTCTCTAGTTTTCTATCAAAAGGTGAGAAACTGTGTAGCTTATAAATTTTTTCGTTTACTCGTTCTGGATATAAGGAAAGTAAAAATAGATGCAGGGGGTGCTTATGAAAGAGGAAGAATTAGCATACTTGGGAGTACGTGGTCAGGCGTCGTGCGACACAAGAAGAAGGCTTTTCGCAGCTAATCCTCGAGGCAGACTAAATGAGGTGGTGGATTTGTTGGAAAGAGCTTACTTACTAGCAGCAGGATTGGTGACGGCGCAAAGGGGACATTCTCTGCTCGAAACTGCAAAGCTTGAATCCACACGTGGAGTAACAACAATGGGATCCTGCTGGGATTACTACCCAGAGAAGACTCTCCTTCCATTCTAGTACCAACCGCTTTGCTGTTTTGGTATGTAACGCACCTACGGAAACACGGTCTTAACTTTCAACCCCTTCTGGATCAACGGGTCACTGCGAATAAATGTTTTTAATAACTTCAAATGTTCTCTGAACCCCACAAAGTTCCTAGTTTGTTGAATTTTTTTCTCTTTGTATTTTAATTGTAATTTCATTAAATTAAGAAATTAAATGAATATTATATTACATTAAATCTAATAAATCAAGTGTTCAGTTTCTTTGCGTGAACTTTAAACATACATGTTAATTAGTATTGTTGTAATGATCGTAAAAAGCAAGACGAGAAGAGAGGTACAAAGATTTGAAAGTAAGTCTTTCCTGTCAAGTGCAGGCGATTAAATACATTCCAAATCCCGTATTCTGGATTAGGTATCTTGAATTCCACAATTGTCGACACTACATTCCGGATTCCACGTTCTAAATTTCATGTCCCGGTTTACATATTCCAGATTCCATATTCCGGATTTCACGTACTACATTCCATATCCCGTATAATTATACGACCTATATTCCACGTCCCGGATTCCATCCCGTATGGAAAATGAAATATGTCCCAGACTTGTTCCTGACCAACTTTTCTGAGACCAGTTCTGGCAAAACTAGTCTGTAACGTTTTTTCCATAGAATCACCAAATTTTTCTGAACTGGGTCAGACTTGGCTCAGACCAAACTTCTGAAGCGATCCTTTACAACCTGCTTTTAAATAACCAACGAACTTTAATGTGAAAACAGATCGCAAACAGAACGAAAATATTAATACAAGTCGAAGCCTCCCGTTCATATAATGCTTTTTCAATTGTTAGAACAAGATTATTCTAATTCAAAATTTCGTTTAAGAAAATGCTTATGAAGATAGCGGACAATATGATTCTTATTCAATTGTCAGTGCAAGATAATTCTTATTCAATTTTTAGTGCAAGATAATTCCTATTTAAAATTTCGTAAAAAATAATTCTTATTTGATATTCCACGACAAATAATTTTTATTTAAAGGTTACAGACGGAAAATATACACTGAGAGACTTTTAATTATAGTTTTTGCTTTTTTCAATTTCTATATTTGTAATAAAACGTAAGAATTTAGGGATAATCGAGGTTCGATCATAATAGTTCTTTAAAAAAAAAGAGATTGTGTTACCTTGTTTTCTATTATTGTAATTTCGTGAGAAAAAAAATTAATATATGTAATTAGAATTAGTATTATTTGAGGTTAGAAAAAAGTAAATGTGAAAAAGCGATATTCATTTTTAACACATTTTGATCTATTTATTATGGCATGTCTAAAATTTTATTAGACTTTTTCTACGACAGTTTTTCGAGCAGCCATATGTCTCATGAGCTATTCTACCACTTCACAATATTTATTCAAAAATATATTTAAAAAAAATCGATCTCTAGAAAAATTTCGTATCATCCGGAATACTGAACACAGATGTTAATTATTATTACCATTTTCACTTCAATTTAGTAAAAAATCACTTCAAAAACCACATGAAACTTTTGCTAGTTAGTATATAAGGAAAGTTAAAACACTCTTTTCTATAGCTACGCGCGCGATTATTCGACGTCATCGAAATGTTATATATGTTTGTAGTTAAGGCTTAAAAGTGTGCGTAATATATACATCATAGTATGGGTTGTTCGGTACACAGATTTCGTCAAATACCACTATAAAGATACAGAATACCTGTAACTATACAAATATCAAAGACGAACTTGCATCTGTATCTCTGACCTGTCAAACAAATACTGCCATTTTTCTTTTTACTGCGCGCGCACCCCATGCTTTTAAGTTTCTAACACACGTTTTATAATTCTTGCAATTCTTTATTTTCATATCTCTTAAATTTTTTAGAGGTAATATAATTATGTGTCTTATGAAGTATATAACACTTTTACTACTTTTTATCAAAAAGACAACTGTTGCATCTAAAACGTCTTTTCTTAAACAGTGTATTAGTTTTTATAACCACATCTCGATTATCCCTAAACTCTTAAATTTTATTGTACATAATAATAAGCAATAAAGCAGATATTAAAATCAAAAGTTTCTCAGTGTAGTTGTTCTACACATTTGTCAAAGTGAAGGCTAAATTGACGACTGTATTTAAAATAAATTATTAATAAAAAAATAATTAAATTTGAATTAATAAATTATTTATTTATTATACGATTTAATGACCACTTAATATTTAAATGTTTTTGAGGTTAATTTGACAATAATATGAAACCTATGTAACAAAACTTAATATTAAATCTAAATTAATAAAATTTTGTATTATCTTTACAATATGTATAACAAAAATATTAATTTGAAATAAAATATGTAAATATGAAATAATGAATTATGATTAATTATTGATTGAAATAAAAAAATACAAGACATAGATAATTATATTAAATTTTAAAAAAAATCCAATTATCTGAAATTTTTTTCTTGACTTTTGAGTTTAATCTTATAACCAGTGAATTACAGAATTCCGATCAGACATTTGCTTTTAGATTAAATTTGTAGGTACTCTTGTAATACATATCGTTTTCACATTATTAAATTATAAATTAACCTTAAAAACATTTAATTATAAATAAAAAAAATAATATATAAATTAAAGTAAATTTAATTTGAAATACATAAATAAAAACGTAATAATTAATTAATTAATTTTTCGTCTGTAACTTTGAAATAAAAATTATTTTGCATGGAATATTAAATAAAAATTATTTTTAACGGAGTTTTGAATATAAATTATCTTGCACTGAAAATTGAATAAGAATTATCTTGCACTGACAATTGAATAAGAATAGTATTACCTTCAATCACGTTCTCTATATTTTCCCTGTAATCTACACGCAAAAATACATATGTGTTCCAAATTTCAATACTCTAGGTCAAATTGTATGAGAATAATAATATTAATAACTGAAATAATAACTGAAATGACAAAGAAGTTAATTATGAGAATAATTTAAATAATCTATATTTTTAAATCCATTTAAATTCGGATTATAGTCTCGAGATGTGGACTCCGGAATGTGAAACCTAGAATGCGGAATCCGGCATGCTAAATCCGACATATGGAATCTGAGATTCACTGAAGAAATAAGGTGACTAAATATAACCAATTCTTTAATAAAAATAACCGAGTTAGGTTGTTGATATAGGAATCGCAAAACACTTTGTTGATTGTAAGCGAATAATTCTTCGAAAAGATTACTTTTAACTTTCTAATTCGATTGTGATAGCAGGTATCTCATTTATTTGATCCGAGTCCCTTTAACCAAACTGTTAATTCAACTTGATTAGAGGCTTATTTTTTCAGTGTATAAAAGTTGGGATGCAAAATGAAATTCCTAATGTTGACTACGGGATTTGGAATCCAGGATGTAAAATCTGGTATGTGGAATACGGAATAAGAAAACTGGGAGTATAAATCCAGGTCTTGATACCAAGATGCAAAATCTGGAATGTGGAATCGGATATGTGAAACACAAAATATTAATCTTGTCTATGGAATCTGGGATATGAGATCAGGGATGAGGAAACCAAAATGTGAAATCTGGGAATTGAAATCTGGTTTTTGAATTTTTGGATGCGAAGTCCAGCATGTATAGTCTCAGATGTGAAATCCGAAATTACAAAATCCTATCTCTGTCTATATCCGCAGCTTGGCTACCGTCAAAAGATTTGACCTTCATAACAGTGGATATCAAGGTTTCAATTTCCGCCGCCAGAATTCCCAAAGATGCGTCATCAGCTAGACCTTGTTCGCTGAAGAAACCTTCTAGTTGAATTCTAGTCGAAAATGTTTCCGCATCTTATTTTGGGTATAAGAAGATGAGATTGTATGTACTCGTTAAACAATTTTTATTTTATTTTTTCTGCGTGCTCTAGGGGTACGAGCTAAAAATTCTGCGACCTGTTATTACCTACCTGAAGTAGAAGAAAACTACTCCGAGTCTCTGATCTATACATGTGGCCAGAGTGTCAATAAATCGGTAGCAAAAGTGATTCTTCGTAGGTTTCCTCTGATCTGATCAAGAGAGGGTCAAGCAAATACGCGCACTTCTAATACATTTCTTCAGATCGCATTAAATTCCGTGATTGCATTTTGACGAAGCATGCCTGAATGAAAAATTTTCCTCTAATGTCTTCTCTTTGTTCATGAACAGTTTCGTCTTTCAAACACCCTTATATCCCGCGCTGTATTCTAATTTTGCAGAGCTTTATTTGCTGAACGCCTCATGAAGTCCTACAAATACCCCTTGTAGAAAGTACTCATATGACGAATGGTAAGCCCAATAAGTTTCGTCCTGACTTGATTCGTGGTTTCCTCGGACGACATACGATAATACGTTCTAATTTTTAGTATCCTATGACATTATCAATTAAATTTTAGTATTGTGTGAGATTCGTAAGGGTGCAATAGGAGCAAAGGCTAGACGGCCTTTATAAATTACTATTCCTGTTGTCTCCTTGGGTAGGTATTATTCCGTCTGTTGATTTATCGGATACCATTAATTAGCGGGCGCGCCTTTATTCCTACGAAAGGGACGAACCTATTGCTCACAGTTAGACGCCAATTCAGTGCCATTGTTCTTGCGTCGTTCACATACACTCTAGGCAGAATCGCGCGCGACGATAATAATTTTTGCCACGAGTGCGTTAAATAAAATAAAGAGAGAAGTCAAATGCAAGAAAGGGAAAAGTGAATAGGAAAACGGAAAATCCGGGAAAAGCACAAGCATCGATGCCTCGATAGTGGGCGTTACTTTTCACGGCGACATACGTGAGAAATATTTTTCCAAACTCTACCCTCTTTCTTTCTTTCTTCCTATTTCTTTTTCGTCCCTTTTAAGTCATTTTGCTTTTCTTGCTATTTATCATCCGAGATTCATAACACATTTCGAACTGTTCGTTCTTTTTTCTTTGTATTGTAATGTTCGCTTAAATTAATTTAATAATTTTACTAGACAATCTGATAATATAATTTATTTAATTCAATTATTTATAATACAATATAAGTACCATAACAAATTTTTACTTATATTTTCCCTCACTTTGTTAATTTTTATGTGTTGATTCATCTTTAATTAAATTACGTCAAGTAATTTAGACTTTTAATCAGGTTAATCAAAATACTAATAAACCAAGATAATCCTTGGACGTAATGCGCCAAATCATTTTTACATTAGAACATAATTTTTGGAAAAATAATTAAACCTGATTATTCACAAAATGTTTAGGTTAAAATGATTACAATTGGTCTATGAGAGTTGCTAGCTTGCCGCTAACAACTGAGAGTGGGTTGGTAAGGAACAACACTTAACTAAAGAAAACTTTCGAGTTGAAGCATTTAACATCATATTCGATTTATTATATAAAACGTGGAAGTTACAAACAATCCAAAAACTTTGAGTTTAACCTTTTAAAGTAGCCACTGAAAACATTAGAGACTTATAAAACACGCAAGAACATATCGTCGGCAAATCGACCACACACAAATAATGTCCAAAATTTACACGAGAGACTCACCCACAACTCCTCGTCGCTTAACCGCTGAGAAAAGAAATTAACAGTCCAATAGACAACTTTAATTTTTAAGGGCACGGATCGTGCCACTATCAAACTAAGAATGGGGTGACAGCGTCTCCTCGTCAAAATTCAAGTTGTCGCGACAGCAGCGCCGCCACGGTATTAATGATAAAAGACATATCGACCGCTGCTCAATGTATCAATCGTTAGTTCAAGATGGCCACCGCCAGTATAATGACAGTTAGTAAACAAACTCGGGCAGGATAATATCAGTATCCTGGCAGTATTGCGAGGTTAGGACTCTCATCCAACCTCATGTGCAAGACTGTCCCACGATGGGCCTTGGTTGAGAATAGGACGTTGATGGGTATTTGTTAGTGCATGAAAGAGAGTTATGGACTTTTATTTTAAAAAATTGTATTCGTAATGTTGGTCGCAACGAATCCAATCTTGTGTTTTGGCATAAAGGTTTTACAGCTACACTGCAAAAACAAATGCAAACAAATGTCTCAAATATGGGGACACAAGACACATATTGTGTCTCACTCTGAGACATATGCGTCTCAAAGTGTCTCATTTTGAGACATATTTTCCCAGCAATTTTTACAGTGTAAGTTTTTATAATTTTAAATTACTATTAAAAGTGACTGCTAAAAGTTGTGATGCTTCAAAATATTGCAAGTCACAAGTTAATTATTTTTGAAATTTTAGAAACTAACTCTGGAAGTTGCACGAATTTTCCAAGATTGAATAACTGTCCTTTTAAATTAAGTTAGACCTAATTTTGTAAATTTCGTTTATTTCTTATGAATTTAGAGCAACTTCGGAGTAAATTGGTGACGGATTTTAACGAGAAATCAACAATTCTTTCAAAATTTCCTGTTTCCTGATCCAACAATTCAATAAACAAACTATTTATCCTTCTGGTCGTACCTCAGAATTTATTGGATTATTTTTTAAAGACTTACTGGATTTTGACGTGGTTTCTTTTGTATAATCTAGATTAACTTATTCACCTGGAGTGGAATTAAATAATTATCCATTTTTTTGGGAAGGTTTATCGTCGATTTTTGGCTTACCACTTGTAAGCATGGACCTCCATAGCTATCAGTCCCTGGAATAATAATTAATATTTTTGGTGTTGGGCTTTTCTTTATTGGATTTCATCACTTAGGAATCTCAGTAGCCAGCCTGTTTCAAGATATTTTAGAAGAGGAAGGACGTTAATTGAACATATTTTGGACCAAATTGATTTAATCATTGAAATTATCAATTCAGAAGAGAATTTAGATTTATTTGTAAATTTAAAGTGGGTCGCCTTTTGTCAAGATATATTGTTTCAACTTATTTCAGCTACATTCAAGTCAATAGCAGCTTAGTCTATTAAAATGATATTAATTTGTTTTATTTAAAATCCAGATATTTGAAGTAAAAGAAAAACGGCAATCAATAATTTTGGTTACCAAGGAAGTTTATGTCGTGAAGATAAGACTTGATTAGACCTCTTTCGTTTGACAGCTTCCAGAGGATCAACATCATCGAATTTGATTTTCATAAACCTTTAATTTAATTTGTCCTGTTTTCTTTTTCCTTCATTTTAAAGTGTGTAATTTGATTTATTCAAATTATTCTCCCATTTATAAAGTTTTCTTAAAACTAGTGTTTTTGATATTGTCTAAACAAAAAGATTTTCGAATTTCTATTTGGGATTATTATTTCTGGATGTTTTACTTCTAAATTCCAGGTGAGATTTAATTTTAAGATTTAAAGGAAGTTTTTCTTGTTTAATTTTAATTTCTTGCTTAATTTCTTAGAATGAAAATTTTTTGATTAAATTTTGATTGCTTTGTTAAATGTTTTTGATTTTTAATTTCCGAAATAATTAGTTAATTTAAATTTTTGTTTAGTCCTATTCCCTAAATTTTCTTGGTTCTTTGTTCCTTTTCCAATTTAAATATTTAATTAATTTAGTAAAGGAAATTATATTCGCATAGTTGTACCTCGAAATATAATTGAATTTTGAATTGTGAAAATTCTAATTTTAGAATTTATAAATTTGCATTTGTGTGTTTTGGAAATTTAACCATTTTAATAATAAATGACCGAGTGATAAAGTCATTATTCTCATTTAATATATATTATATATTGCTTCTTTGTTTCATTTTTTTAAATAAGTTACTGTAATTGATAATTTTATATTTATAAAAAATTAGAACCACCCCCTCTGTCTTAACCAGAAAGAGACTCAGTTAGTCGATTCTTTTCGTATTTGATCCAAAAATTAATTTTAAATTTAATATTTCCTTTGATTCTCGGAAGGATCTGGCGCCTTGGCAAATTTCCTTCATTTTATCAATCTATTTTATTGTGAATGGTAATATACTGCCACATCACAGTACATATTCAATTTTTAAAAATACTTTTTCTCTGATTATTTTGGTTAATGTAATTTTGCCGAGTTTATGATACAAATTTCAAAAATACTTTTTATAATCCAATTTTCAAATTGTAAGATTGTATGGGTTTGTCGATTTGAGTGCTAGAAAATTCAAGTCCTTTCCTCTACTAATTAAATATGGATGGTGATACGACCTCTGAGCAAGAGCGTTAACCCTTTTCGCGGCAATTAGCACTGGTGCCTCGTTTACTCTTGTTCCGCGAAGCGGTAACGGTGGGCATGGATTATTTCATCCTGCACGTAATATCGCGTTGTAATATTCGTAGCCGGCTGTTTGAAATTGTTTGCCAGTGCTGCTTTCTTCAGCATTTCTACTCATTAAGGGTGTTCTGCGAAGGCAGCTTCTTGTCTCAGGATAGCCGGATGTACTCGTCTCATCCTGCCTCACTTACCATTTTCAGTTTTACTCCTAGTTCCTTTCCATATTTAATCTTTCATTTCCCAAAAGTCCTAATTTCTTCCTCTGAGCGTATTTTTCTCAAAAGTTTAATTAAAAACTTTTGTCTTTTAAAATGAAATGTTAAAAACAGTTGTGAATGATTAATTTTAATTAAGAGCGTGTCATGTTTATAATTAATTATAGTTTCATGTAATTTTTTAAAAGAAACTCTAGGATATAAATAATTACGAGTTTTTGTAGTTTCTTTTTACAATATTTTAAATAATAACTATTTTTATTTGAAAAAATCTAGTATTGAAAAATAATTACCAGACAAATTTGGGAGAAATGCGAATATAGAAATAAATTTCCCGCAGAATAGTGGATGCATTCAAATGTCGAGTTACTTGTTTAGATAATTTCCAGAGTACAAAATATACGAATTTAATTTAGAATAATGTTCTCGCATATTATTTGGAAAACATAACTCACACTCGTTTCATGTAGTAATTCGTGCGGACCGGTGGACGTTGACAGTTGATGCTTTTGACAAGAGGCCGCTCTTGACAGCTGTCAACTGGATAATGTTTCCCGTGATGACTGGGTTGTACAAAATAGATGAATGACGCAGATGACGCTCTTCGTAATATTAGGCGGTTTAATGAGATTCGATTTTAGATACACAGCGAGTTGCAAATATCATAATTCATGATGGAATGCTTCTACATAACATTCAATTTCAGCAAAATGTTAAACCAACTATTGGCTTGTTTCAAGAATTTAATTATCTTTCCCATTCATTATATTTTACATAATTATTCTCTCTTGTAATTAATTAGGTTAGTAAATTTAATTTAATTTTAATACAGTTAACAAGAGAAACAGAATTTATTACTAATAACAAAACAAATTTCCAACTGTTTAGTGCAAACTCACGTGGAAAAACATTAATAGTCAGTAAAGACATTTTTTGAGTATACACGGGGAGAAAAATTTGATGATTTATATAAATTTATATTCAGTCAAATATTTATAAATATTTTCACATTTACCTTATATAACCACTGAATGTTCACCAGATGCTATGTAAACAAATATTCATGTCCTTAAGCAGTATTACTAAACGCAACATATGCATCCATAGCCAGAGGGTTTTACAATTATTTTTATATTTTGAAATTGAGGGTGGTGGAAGAAGCCTCGAGAAAGGTCCTTATAGCTCCATTGTTCTGAAAATCAAGAAATGTGTCAGCGGCAGCTTGGGTAAAAAGGTTAAGCTTGGTTGGTAACTCGTGTCAGAGCCAGTGGTGGAACGTTACTCTCACCATCTCGAAATCCACACTCCCCACCGTGGCACGCTAGCATTTGAACGTAAATTATCTCGAGAACTTAAAACCCAGCATTGCGAGCGTCACTGAGAATCCTGAATTTCCTTGGAATCTTAATTTCTGCCACAAATGCTCGCGTGTTCTTCTCTGCTTCGTGCCTTGCCCCTTCGAATTTCGACTTCTCCTTCTGTTCTCCAACGCGAAGAACTCACGACTGGATGCAAAATGGTAAAAAGAAAACGAGAACAGGAAAGAAGAAAGGATGAGGACGATTCACCCAGCTGGAAGTTACTTACAGTTCAGCAACTTAATCTTCAACCTGTCCAAATCATTACATCTATCTGAATACTGGTTTTTCTTATTATCCACATTTTTAACACAAATAACTAACTGTTTATATTAATTGCAGTCAAAATTTAAATATGTATATAATTAAATATTTGTCTGTCTGAGCAAAGAATACTGAATTAATCCTTAACAGCAGCCGATGTACACATTACGGAATCCTATTTAAACGTATCCCCACTTTCTCCGTTACTCTTTGACTGGGTGTACTTTCGAATAATGGCCTCGATTTTTTTGAAACTTGGTATACCTACGTATTTTGATGTGCTGATTATTTATTTATTTTTATTTATTTAATAATATCCAAGTTCCTAGGGCCGACTAGTCCTTCAAGGAACAACTACATTATCTTAATTAATAATGAACATATGTATGCATAAACTAAAACTAAGAAAAAAAATAATAATATAAAATAATAATAATATTAATAATAACAGAAATAGCAATAATTTTAAAGAAAAATGCCACAATACTATCGCCTCACATCATATTAACAGTATAATATAAACATAATCAACTATATTGAAGATCAACAATTCACTAATAAGTTATCTTGAACAATATTACCATTGCGAAAATTGTAGTGAAAATTGTCGACTAGATCATTTTCATAGTTATAACCATGTAAAAATCACTGTTGCTCGGGTATTTTTTATTAAAAAACCACTATAGGTATCAAAAGAACCCTATAAAAGGGCAGTTCAAGAGAAGACCTACAACTCTGATACAAAACAATTTTTAAAGTTTTCAATATTTATTGAGATAACTTCAAGAAAAACTCCATTTTTATGGATTTTTTAAGGTTTTCACCAGTAAAATGATATAATCGACAAATTTTCACTACGATTTTTTATAATATGCGCATCAAAATTCAAAAAACGTAGGTTTATCAAGTTTCAAAAAAATTGGGGGTATCCATTATTCGAAAGCTTATCCCTTTAATTAATCTTGTTACTTTACGAAATTCAAAAAACACTTAACACATTTTCTTTCGTCGTTTAGAACGTTCCTCAGAATTTCTATTTCTTAAATGTAATTTTCTCTTAGTAATAATTACAAGTGTATCTACTTCCACTACTTTTTGAATCATTTTGTCACTTTACGAAATTCACAAAACACTATTTACATTGTCACATTCATGTTCGTCATTAAAAATATTTCCACGGAATTCCTACATCTTAAAACAATTAATACCTCCTCAATGCACACATTTCAGAAACTTTTTGTAAGTATCCCCGCATTCACTGCATCTTAAATAACCTTCTTAATTAACAGGATTCAACAAAGTAATCACGTTTCTTTTTGTCCTTAAGAACATTTCTCCAGAATTTCTACTTCTTCAAACAATATTTCCCTAATAACAGCAGCTGATGCTCACTATAAGGTGTTTTGAAAAAATAAAAATTTTGAAAATCGGTTCAAGTCGCACGGAAATCAACTACAAATGGAAAAAAAGATTACCCCTATTTTTTGTTTTTTTGATCTTACAATATAAAGAGGTGCCCGCTTGCACCACCTATTTTCCCATTAGAATTATATACAGAAGAATCAACAAGTAGTAAAAAAAATATTTATATTCTGAAATATAAGAAAATTAAATTGTTTAAACAATTGAATGTATATTGTAAATTATAAATAAATAACTTCTATATAATTCTTTAATGAAAATTGCTAAAAACCACATGATTCTAGCTGAATTTAATGAAAAAAAATTTTTAAACAAATTAAAATTGTTTAAACAATTAAAAAATAATGTAATAATGCAGCAAGCCTTGTATGCTGTGCAGTAAAAAAATATATAAAAAAAGGGGACGTAAAATAGTATATTGTGCACCAAGAGCAGCAATTTGCACGAAGCCGGAAAATCTTCTTTCGCTCGAGGTTCACACGCTATTTTGTGCAACACCTGTTCAGGTAAAGTACTAATTAATAATTGCGCGGGTACCTACCAGACTCAAATGTGTGCAGAAAAGTGCACTTTTCTGCACAGTATGCAGCAAAGTATACATTGTTGCTATGTGCAGCAATTACCTATTTTGCGTCTACTTTTCAGGCAAGATAAATGGTACTTTTCTTACAGGTGTTGCACAAATAATATTTTAGACCTATTTACTTATAAATGCTGAATTCATGTTTAGGGGTGGTTATTTAACGCACCCCTAAAGAAGGTCAGTTAAAAAAAATAATAATAATAATCCACACACTATTGGGAAAATAGGGGGTACAAGCGGCACCTTTTAATATTGTCAGATCAAAGAAACAAAAAATAGAGGTAATTTTTTACATTTGTAGTCGATTTTCGTGCGACTTAAAACGATTTTAAAAAATTTTCTTTCTTTGAAATACCATAATGCACACTAGGGTGGCCCAAATAACTTTTTTTGTGGGAACCCCCGGAATTTGTTCCAATGCGAAAAAAAGTGAATATGTATTTTTGGATTTTTCAAAATTTTGATATTAAAACTACCCCAAAGTTGCCCCCTTTCTTAAATTTTTGCACCTATACGCAGACTTTCCAAGTAAAATCCATGTTTGACAGTTTTATCGATAGAAAAAGTTGTTATTATTATTTATCGCAAATGTTAATTAATGTTTAATTGAGTTTTTTTAAGAATATTTTTAACTATTTGACAATTGATTAATCAATGATTTTTTTCTAAAAAAACTTTACAAATGACTTTTTTTTTATTTTGTAATATAATTTTTCCGTTAAAAATTTCTATCAAAAATTTTGAAATCATTTAAACAATTATTATTTATTTACTATTAAATTCATGTCAAATTGGATTAGAAAAATGCACGGAAAAAAATGAACTGTCTGCAGTGGGTAACTAATATTTGCTGTTGAATCTAACAAAATTAGTAACCACAGCGAATTATTTGCTGTGACAATGAACAAAGTTTGCTGTGAAAAGCAATATTAGAAAAAAAATTTTTAATTTATTCTCACAGCAAACTTTTTTACTCTCACAGCAAATTTGTTCGCTGTCCCTATATTTGCAAACTTATTTTGACAGCGAATACTTTACTGCCACAGTAAACTTCTTCTATGCGTGTGATTTTTATATTTTTAATTTATTCAATTACAATAACAAAATTGTTTAATATATCTTATTTAAAATACATTTATTTAAAAACATTTCAGAAATAAAATTTTCGCTGTATTTAGTTACATTTTAAGTATATAACCCTTGGAGCACACACCTATTTTTTTGAACAAGGAGGACCTTTTGGGTCAGTGAGACCCTGTGCAATTTCCAAGCTCCACCATTTCTAAACTACTCATCTAATCAACTTAAAAAAATATTTAAATATTCTTTTAAGGTTTCTCTTGAATACATTCACTCTCAAAAATTTATTAAGCAGTCCATATAAAGTTTACCTTCACATCATATGACATATTCTAAAAAAATTTTCAACTGACTATCGCTTAGAGGCCATGTACACTCAAAAACCATGCAAGTATTCCATGTATATGTGTTCGCTATTCTCACTTCAGACAACTGTTTATGCTACTGCGCATTCAGTTGAATCAAAAAGATAAATTTTTTTTATTATTTTTTTTTAAAACGGGCAATAAAGTATTATTAATGTTTACAAATATGACGTTTAGCCTAATTATAATTAACATATTAGTTTTTTTTTAAATCCTAAAGAAGAATTTTCAAGTTATACCTCAAACGGTTAGATGTGCAAGGCTTATTACAGATTTTACGTGTAAAATATAAAATTTTAAATTTCAATATCTCCATTATCGTCTCGCTAGTCGACATGGAATTTTACAGGTACATAAATCATATCTTTTTCAACTAATTTCCAAAGTTTAAATGAAATCTAAAGAAAACGACTTTTTGAGAGATATACCTTAACAATGTAAAACAAGTTTCTATAATTTAAATGCTTTATTAAAAATATTAAAATATAGAAAAAATAAAAAAGTCATTTGTTTGATTTTTTAAAAAAAATCAGGTTTTTTAGAACCTGTTTAAACAATTGTTAAATAGTTAAAAATATTCTTAAAAAAACTAATTAAACATTAATTAACGCTTGCGTTAATAATAATAATAACTATTTCTATCGATAAAACTGTCAAACATGGATTTTACTTGGGCAAACTGCGTATAGGTGCAAAAATGTAAAAAAGAGGGTAACTTTGGGGTAGTTTAATACCGGGTTTGGGTTATTAAGATTAAAACTTATACAGGTCAAAATAATCGTCAGAGAGACTATTTTAAGATCTAGTAACTTAGTGTTAACTTTTGTCAAATCCTTGCAAATGATTTTGATTTTTCGAAAATTGAAATTTTTCCCATGCATTTTACATGAAAAAATTGAGGTGCCCGGCGGCACCAATTAATATCAAAAATTTGAAAAATCCAAAAATACATATTTACTTTTTTTCGCATTGGAACATATTCCGGGGATGTTATGCCATTTTCCAGGAAAAAAAAAATTTCAATGCATTTTTGGGCCACCCGAATGCGCACATAACGAAATCCTATTTACAAGCATTCCCACTTCTGCTTCTCTTTGAAGAACATTTTCACTTTATAAAATGATTAAGTCACTAATATTACATTCCCTTTCATCATTTTGAACGTTTTTCCTAAATTCCTGCTATTTGAAAATAATATCCTATAATAGCAGCCAATGCACACATTATGGAATCCTATTTATAACTATCCCCAATTTCACTGCTCTTTAGATAATATTCTTATACTTAACTAAATTCAGAATACAACAATCGCGTTTCCTAACGTCATTTAGAATATTGTCCCATTAGGCAGTAAGATAAGAACAACTCCCAGACAGAAATAGGCACGTAAAATAATTAGAAAAGGTGTAGAGTTGTACGAAAAGTATGGTGTATTGCACCGGAATGGTTATCTCTAAACAACTGTCTACTGCATTGTCAAATCTGCGGCAATTGATAAATTCATTCAAAAGCTAGTATAAAGTGCTGGAATAATTAAGTGAAAGCAATAAACAATAATATTTTTATATTTGTCAAAAAGTAAATTTTTAGGTTCGTTAAAACGTATCAGTAAGTTTCTTTCTTGGCGCAAGTAAGGGAAACGACAATTGTGTCGATTCAGAAAAATAATTATTCTGGGAAATGTCGATTTTGTGGATCCAAGAAAATAATTATACAGGGAAATGTCCACTTTTTTGATCCAGAATTTCTTTTGGATTCGGGGATACGGTTGCCTGAAAAACGATGTTCGGGGAAATATCTAATCGAGTAACCTCAATTGAGCTGAGGATGTCCAAGATTTTTTTCCCATGCAAACATTAAAAATAATAACAATTATGACTCGGAGTGGTTGATATCACCATCTTTGTTATTTAACATAATATTTTTCGTTTCATAGACTCCAAACCTTTTTACCGAAATTTGAGCCTCCGCCCGTCCTGTCCATCCATCTGTCCAGTCCATCTGTCCATCTGTCCATCCACCCATCCGTCCGTTCGTCCATCCATCCATCATTTACCGCTTCGATTAGAAGGGCTTTGGGCTTGGTTATTACATTTACTATTTTGACAAAAAATAAACGTTAATGAGTGAAAATTTATTTTTATGAAGTACTTAAATAAAAAATAATACAAATTGAATAGGCTTCATATAATAAAAATATGCAATTACTAATAGTTGATTTTTGAAGCTTTTCTTTTGCTTTATTTTTAGCTATTCAACTTAAAGACTAGTCGTTGTTATTCTAGGCGGTTAAGTAGGTGATTCGTATGCCGGTCGGTCTTTCGATCTCGAGAATCTCGCCAGTTTCTGTCAGTCACAATGGTCGAGCGAAATTGCTCCCGCAGGAGCGTATACGCCTAATCAGAAATTAAATCTTAACCTTAATTTCTTTTGAAACTGCTTGTGCCAGTCTGAAAGAATCTCCGATCGATCAGGAAAAAGCACTTAGAATTCTCAGGTTTCGGTTCACTACATAAAACACTTGCAGAAAGAAAAATCTACAGAAGATCATTTGTTTCGTTTCTATGAACAAAAATTTTTATTTATTTAGATAAATATAAAGAAACAAAATATCATTAAAAAATTGAGTATTTACAAATATTTTTGGCAAAGAGCGAAGTACACGAGAATAGTATTAAAAGCACGTTAACCTTCTAGAAATTAATTTCAGTTGACGTATGTAACATTTGGTATAATTCATTTACAACATTTTATTATAACTTCACAGACACACATCTCATTTGATTTAGACAAACTAATTAAAATTACATGCAGGAGCCTTTAAGCTTCATGATTGAAATTAAACTTCTATAGAAGGGATTTCAGCGTGATTTTCGAAAAACGTTGTTTTCAGATCTCTACAACGTGAAAGGAACTTGAGCTGAAAAATATATACGAATGAGAAGAGCATGTAATACGTCGGTTGGTAGCAAATTGTTTTCGCGAAGCGGACTCGAAAGTATGTTTAGCAAGTTCTGGCCTATTTGTAATGTATGCAACCCCCTTTATTTCTGTTAGGTAACGTCTAACTAAATTGAAAGTTTCATCTGAAAGGAAATACATTTGTAAATGAAACAGTCATGAACGTATGCCCCTGAACCCTTGAGGCTATTCAATCCAACCGAGGCACAAAGCTAAACAGAAATCCTATGTCTCGCCTAAAGGATACGCTGAAATAAAATCAAATGGAATCACTCGTACCAATCAAGGATAGGTATAAGTATATAGAGAACTCGAGGGCGAACGAAGTAACGATCTTTGATACCTTTACTGAGCAAACCAAGTGAAAGGGATGATTCGACTTTCGACAACAAACGTTACAACTTTTATTCTTCTATTAAATCGAGATCAAAGAATGTAAAGTTATAAGGATTATCTTTATAAATTGGATTATAATAATCTCTTATTACGATTGTATTAAAAAATTATATTAAAATAGAAAATTCTAACTAGATGGATAAAACTGTCTTTGATAAAATTTATCATAATTTTATTAAGAACAAATACCATTTTTTTAAAAATATGTTCAAAAGTTTGAAAGCAGTTTTGATGATAGTTTTGTAGGAAACGTAAGTTCAGAATATTATGGTGACTTCGTCAATTACGAAAGAAGCTTTAATAATGAAACTAGACAGAAGAAGATCCCTTGGGTAGCATCACTATCTTTCATGCTTAACGTCTAACAGTGTAACTGTAACATTCAAGCAAGGGTACATCGTTACATTCCGACCCTCCAGCTTATACTCAACACTTTGCGCGCACATTCACCCTTTCTTTACATTAGCCATCATAAACCCTCTTTACGTATCCTTCCTTGCTACTATTGCGTATAAAACGCATTAAACCTTTCGTCAACTCATTACTATTTAACTATAAAGCGATTAGAAAGATATTCTGCATTACTAAAATGTTATAAAATATATGCATACTACATATGTTTCATAAGTGTTAATAACACAGCGGTACTATTTTTTAATGATTCGAGATTTATGATTTTTAAGAATCAATCTGAGGATGATTGCTTTTAGAAAAAATGTGTAATAATTGTGAATTTGTTAATACAAATGTAGATTTCGGAACAGGACTTCGGAAAAAGCTACAACGAAAGAGGGGTAAAGCTCCGATTAGTTTAAAAAAAAAAAAAGAAAAAAGAATAATAATCATAAGATAAAGAAGTTAAACTTTAATTTTGAGGAAGTCCAGATAAATCCGAGGATAATAAAAACAACAAAAGGTGTAATACATAAACGTCAAGTATCAGACCAAAAATTATTGTTAACGTCATCCTGATAGCTTAGTTTACCATTTTAAGACACTTTTATCAAACTTGGTCAACCTTTTTAAATTCCGTGTTCTTCAACTTCTGTTTAATTTTTACACACAAAGATTATTCCTTCCCAATTTTTGCAACCCTTTCAAATATGGATTCTTCAACTTCAGTTCAACCCTCATACATAAAGTCAAAATTTCCCCAATCCTTCTCTCCTGTCGCGCCTTCTCACACTTTGTTCATATCTTCCTTGCAGCTTCTGATCACTCCTTTTTCCTATATCCACACTGTACTTTTCAGTATATCACTCACTCGTCAAAATTAAACTTCTTCTGAACTTGCTTTCTGTCTTCGCCGCTGTCTATCCTCAACTCAAGTTCCGTCTTAAAAATTCTTTCGCCTACGTATCTTATCTTCCTAGGGGCCTATCGCGTAACTTTAAAAACGAAACCACGAGTTCGAGTCGAATTTGTTTAAATGTCAACTTGTTTTCTGATCATTGTGATCAGTATTTATATTTTAAATCAGGTAATTTATTATACTTGTTAAATTTAAAAAAAACTACTGTAACCCCAATACTATTCCGATCAGCAAATATTTGTAAGAACCACAAATTTCGGGATGGTGGTTAGGCCTAAAAATGTCAAAAGAATTAAATAAAATAAAAATAGTTATAACTTACCAAAAAAAATATAACCCGAAATTATTGTTCGTCGACTTCTGATGTCTTCAATACCGAATTACCCCAGCATCGACCCTACTCTCAATTCTGTCAATACGCTAAAGAACTCAAATCTAAAAAAAAATGTAAGTGAATTCCCTTTCCTAAACTTTATTTAACCAAAATTTGTCTTAACAACCGACCAACTGACTTAACTAACAAAAAGGGAACATATTTACTCTTAACTAATTTGTTGGGCGCCTGGCTAACTAATTAGCCAACGTAACTACCAACTTAACTATAAAAAAAATGAAACACCAAAATCTTTATTTAATTTACCGAAACTAACTCTTCTGAATTGAGAGAGGAGAGCTTTCCATTTTACTCGACTAGCATAGCTGAAAACAAGGGAGAGTGGGGAGGTTCGTCCTTATTGGAGAGTTCAAATACCGAGAAGGCATGATTTAAAATTTTATTTTTTAAACAATTTAGTTAGCAATTTTGATCTCAAGTGAACAACCAATATTTATTTTCTAGAAACATTTCGGACAAAATTTTACAAATACAAAAAATGGGTTTCCGAAATACTGGCAGAAAAGCATAGGGAACGTAAAACAAAATACGCTCGAATCAAAATATCGCAATTAGAATTTTTAACGGTATTGTCTTTCACTCTACGAGTCATTCGGTCTAGCATCTAAACTTGAATTTCGAGTGTTAACTTAACTAAAGAAATTATCCTAAAACGTGAATTTACTACACTTGGTAAAATTTATGAGTACTTCTCAAAGAGGCCAATGACACTTTTTTGAGAATGGTAAATTTTAACGTTATTCACGACTTCTATTTCGACCATAGCGTAATCTGAAACAAAATAAACTCACTGAGACTAAAAATTTGGACAACATGGAGTCTCTGAACTTGCGCCAATTCTCCAATAAATAAAATGAAATTTGGCCGCCAAAATGTACAAATCATAGCTGAAATACAAACAAAAAAAAGAATAATCTACGATCGATCCCTCGTTAAATTACATCGTGACTGACACTTGAATATTCCTAGGATTATTAATTTAGATATACGCACACGTTATGATTCTCAGAAAATTACTACTATATATCTAAATTTTTATTAATTTAAAACGGTCTCTTTGAGAGCGAGCTCTTTACAATAATGTTAGATCTTTCTGAATAAAATCGATGAAGACCCGAGAACAATATCTAGAACAGAATCTTCTTGACGGCGATTGACGAGTCCTCTATAGCGTAGCTGAGTGCTGATTGGTAAACACATTTTCCGAGTCTGAAAGTGTCGCGAAAGTCCCTTAAATTCAAATTCTTGTTAAAACCAAATCGAAATTAATCCAACTTTTCTGCTGATATCCAGGCTTGACTTGGAAGTTCAAACCAATTCCCGTCACAATTAGCTGAATTTCTTCTATTTTACTTTCGGGAAACAATTAATTTTTAACTAGTATTTAAATTAATTGAGGACTCCAGAGAACCAGGTGGTGATAGGTGTCGCCAACTAGGGGGCTCATCTGAGTACTAAGTTCAAATCTTATCCCGTCGTTGGCAACAATGACTAAACAACAAAACATCCTAACCTCAAACTCATCTGTCACGAAGCTTGAATCTTGTTCTTTGGCCAGGATGTGTTGACATAACAAAAGAAGGTGTCCCTTCAGTTGGTTCATCTAATTACTAAGTTTGAGTCTTGCGCTACTAAATGGGGTGAACCAAGTTAACTTTCCTCTCGTCTTGCTCATCTGTAACGAAGCTCGAGTCTTGCACCGGTGAAGGTGAAGTATCGTTCCCAAAACTTAACGAATTCCTCTGAGTCTTTTTGTCGTTGCAGAAGATGATAGGTCGTAACAGAAGGCGGCAAACAAACGTTGTGTTGTGGATAATTATTGTCGAAATCGAAATTGCCATCGACTATTCCAGGCAGGAGAAGTGTGTTTTCTGGCAAATCGTCTTCTTCTTGGTCGGAGATTTCTAATTCTTGGGCAGCAGCAACATAAACAAGAAAAAAGGAGAAACGGCAGAAAAATGTCTCAAATTATATCTGACTCAATTCATGACCGATTCGTGGAGTGGAGTTTTCGTGAAGGGCCTCGCCTTCAAAGTTTTCCAAAAGACAAAATAATAATAAAGAGAAGTATTGGTGCAATTTATTATTAACTAAGCGCGATTTTTGTGACGTGCAAAATTGCAAAATTGCCAGTTCAGTTTTCTTTTGGAGATTAGAAAGCTGAAACTTATTCTTTTGACGAAACTCTATAATTGGTGTTACCTATGTACCATAGGACAATAAAAAGAAAGGAAAAAGAAAGAAATGCAATTAGAATCAGGGTCCTTCCCGAAATGAATGTGTCGTGTTGTGTTGTGTTCTGAACACGACACATTTCACCACATGCTTAACGTGTTGTGTCCTGGACACAATACATTTCAATCGACAAACGTGTCGTGTTCTGAACACGACACATTTCACCACATGCTTAACGTGTTGTGTCCTGGACACAAAACATTTCACCACATGCTTAACGTGTTGAGTTCTAGACACAACACAGTTTCGATTAATAAACGTGTCGTGCCCCCAAAAAAACTTATTTTCTAAACGTGTTGCATTGTTTAAAAACAACAGGGCATCAAATGAATAACACTGGCTGATTTGAATGCGAATTAGTGTAATATAGTAGTCACGCATACCCAGTAGTGTAAAAAAGGAATGCATTTTTTGTTTACTTTGTCTACGTTATTCATGCCCGGCAGTTCATGTTAAATTCGGATGGGTAGTTAACATGAAAAATACCCACATGAAAAAATTCTGGATGGGTATATATACCCCCTGGAGAAATTCTAGTTGGGCAAGTATCCACCTGTAAAATTTCGGGTTGATAATAATAGGATGGACCTTGTACGAATCGTATCGTAAAGAGCCACAGCACGCGTTACTATCTCGTCTTGAATCGTATGGCGGAGCATTGTTCAATTCAGAAGTCAATATAAACAAATAAAATATATATTTACTTTCTCAAACAGAAGAAATGATGAGCTCTTAATTCCTTTTATTAGCATTTCCTAGAAATACAAGCCCTTCTTATTATTTTATTTGGCTTCTTTATATTATAATAAATAATTTAATAAATTGAAACAATACGCTATATCAGCTCATGCCCAAGAAGATAACGATACCAAAATAGAGTCGATTCTGGGAAATGGAGAATGCTTTAAATAACTATTTTAAGCATTATAAATTGTTTAAAAGATTAATTGTTAAGACAAATTGTTATAAACAAATGGACAAATATTACAACTTTTATCAGAAAAAAAGATTCTAAAGCTGAAAATGTTTTAAATAATTATTTTTAACCTTTTAAATTGTTTAAAAAATTATTTGTTTAAACAAATTGTTATAAACAAATGGACAAATATTACAACTTTTGTCAGAAAAAAATTCTAAAGAGCTGAGAATGTTAAAAATAATTAAATTTAACATTATAAATTGTTTAAAAAATTTATTATTTAAACAAATTGTTATAAACAAATTGACAAATATTAAAATTTTTATCAGAAAAAAATTCTAAAGAGCTGAGAATGTTTAAAATAATTAAATTTAATATTATAAATTGTTAAAAAAAATTGATTAAGGGGACCCGGTGGTCTAGAGCTCTAAAATTTAAGGTATTTTTAGGAATTTGTTTAGAGGTTAAAATAATAAACAACGATATTAAAACTTTTCAGATATTTTTAAAAATTTATACTGTACACAAAAACAATTTTTTTATTTCTAAAAAGATTTTAATTAATTAAAAAATGACATTAATTAAAATCCTTAAAAAAATTGACCTAGCTGGTGTGATGGATTTCTTCTCTTCTATTTGTCTAAAAATTAAAAACCAAGAAAATTCTTAATCAGTATGAGTATAGTTATGGCCGGAACTAGAACCAATATTTTATTTTAAAAACTTCGTATTTTTTACATATGAAAATTAATAAAAAAGGCAGCCTGTTTTCAGAGTTTAATTGTCAAAAGCGCGCCACTTTGTCAATTTTCAATATTTTTTGTTCATTCTAGTTCCGGCCATAACTGTACTCATACTGATTAAGAATTTTCTTGGTTTTTATTTTTCAGATAAATAAAAGAGAAGAAATCCATCTCATCACTAAGGCCTATTTTTATAAAGAATTTTAATTAATTCAATTTTTTAATTAATAAAAAATTTTTTTTAGAAATGAAAAAAATTGTTTTTGTGTACAGTATAAGTTTTTAAAAATATCTGAAAAGTTTTGATATCGTTGTTTATTATTTTAACATTTAAACAAATTCCTAAAAATACCTTAACCTTAATTAAACAAATTGATTTAAACAAATGGACAAATGTTGAAATTGTTATCAGAAAAAAGGATTTGGAAAAGTAGAGAATGTTTTATAAAATTATTTTTAACATTACAAATTATTTAAAAAATTATTTTTTTTAAATATTAAATAGGTATATTAAATTAAATATTAAAATATTAAATATTACAATATTTATGAGATAAACAAAAATTAAGTTTCTCCACTAGTGTGGTCCTAAAATACCTGCACTGAAAAAAGTTTAGTACACGATATGTTCGAAATGAACGATATAGATAGATGATTACAATTTGGTAACAGAGCTGTCTCAGTTTGGTACGGGAGCCGTACCAAAGTTTAGAGCAGCAGCTATCTTACGTCCTGGGGAACACGTTTGGTACAATATATGTACCAAAATAATGCAGGAGCAACACCAAAGTGGATTTGCTGTTATTCGGAGGTTATAATACTTCTGCTGTAAGGAACTAAGTTTGACAGATTTCCTTACCTCTTTTCAGTGTGGGAAAAACAAAAAGTTGAAAGAAATTTTTTTTTTTAGAACTGATATAAAATCCACGAAAAATAATATTTTTTGATTGGATAACGCTGTTACTCTTGAGAAGAGTTTAAAGAATCACATTCAATAATTCATTTAACAATTTTTGATTAATAACTATTTTTGAAAAAGTCCCCTAAAACCCCCATAAAATATAATAAGCAAGGGAAAGATCGTTAAAACAAATTCAAACAACTTATATTGTTAAAAATTATTTTTAAGACATTCTTTACTTTTCAAAATCTTTTTTTCTGATAAAATATTTAATATTTGTCCATTTGTTTATATCAATATGTTTCATTAATTAACTTTTTAACAATTTATAATGTTCAAAATAATAATTGAAAACATTCTTAGCTTTTGAGAATTTTTTTTCTGATAAAAATTTAATAATTGTCTATTTGTTTATAACAATTGTTTGAACAATTAATTTTTAAACAATTTATAACGTTAAATTTAATTATTTAGTAAGGTAACTGCACCAATAGTCGATCGGGTACCAATAGTCGATCAGTTTGATACAGTTTGATATAAGTCGATTAATTTGCGCTTTACATGTAATTTTTATTTGTTTGTTGTTAATTTTATTTGTAAAACTTATAAATACATTAATTTTTAAATACTACGACTCATTTTTCTAGTTAATTAACTACATAATTGTATTTCAAGTTGTGTGATCGACTATTGGTCCAAGATTGATCGACTACTGGTGCAAAAGGTTTTCAGCGATTTTTACTGCTGATCGACTATTGGGTCCCTAACCCCGAAAAGAAGGTCCTTTTTAAATTTTAATTTTACAATAAATAACTTATACTAAATAATTCGATGTCAACGGTTACGCATTTGCAGAGCTTCCACTACATAATTTAAAAAAGAAATTTCAAAATGCATAGTTCGTTTTGAATTTATTGAGTTTTATTGAAAATCTTACTTTTTTATCTCAAGATGATGATCGACTATTGGTTCCATTACCTTACATTCTTAGCTTTTCAGAATTTTGTTTTTGATAAAAAATTAATGTGTCCATTTTTTTGTAATAATTTGTTTAAACAATTAAGTTTTTAAACAATTTATAAGGTTAAAAATAATTATTTAAAACATGCTCAACTTTTTAGAATTTTTTTCTATTAAAATTTTTAATATTTGTCCATTTGTTTATAATAATTTGTTTAAATAAATTATTTTTTAAACAATTTATAATGTTAAAAATAATTATTTAAAACGTTCTTAGCTTTTCAGAATTTTTTTCTGATAAAAATTTTAATATTTGTTTTATTTGTTTATAACAATTTGTTGAAACAATTGATTTTGTAAAGAAATTATAATTTTAAAATTTTAAAAATAATTATTTAAAATATTCTCTATTTTTCAGAATCTTTTTTTCTGATAAAAGTTGTATTATTTGTCCATTTGTTTGTAACAATTTGTTTAAACAATTAACTTTTTAAACAATTTATAAGGTTAAAAATTATCATTTAAAACATTCTCAACTTTTCAGAATGTTTTTCTATTAAAATTTTTAATATTTGTTCACTTGTTTATAACAATTTGTTTAAATAAATTATTTTTTTTACAATTTATAATGTTAAAAATAATTATTTAAAACGTTCTTAGCTTTTAAGAATTTTTTTCTGATAAAAATTTTAATATTTGTTTAATTTGTTCATAACAATTTGTTGAAACAATTGATTTTGTAAAGAAATTATAATTTTAAAATTTTAAAAATAATTATTTAAAATATTCTCTACTTTTCAGAATCTTTTTTTCTGACAAAAGTTGTATTATTTGTCCATTTGTTTGTAACAATTTATTTAAACAATTAATCTTTTAAACAATTTATAAAGCTTAAAATAGTCATTTAAAGCATTCTCCATTTTTCAGAATCGACACTTTTTTAATCATTATCTACTTAGGCATGAGCTGATGTAGAGTATTATTGTTTCAATTTATTATTTATTAATTTATTTATTATAATATAAAGGAGCTAAATGAAATAATAATGAAGACTTGCATCTCTAGAAAATGCTAATAAAAGAAATCAAGAGCTCATCATTTCTTCTGTGTAAGAAAGTAAACAGCTCTTGTTTGTTTATATTGACTTCCGAATTAAACGACGCTCCGCTATACCATTTAAATTGAGATGAGAGTAACGTATCACACTAATGCGTATGCGAGACTACGATATTATACTACTGTGCATGAATGGCTACTATCACAAGTACATAACAGCGCACATTTGTTCTGATTGGTTGATTGCAATCTGTTTGACACGATGGTGGAAACGTGTCCTGACACAAACTCGTTGATTATTTCTTCTGTGTCGTGTTTGAAGATGAACACATTTTATCGTTGCTACTGTTTTCATGTCTGGACACGAACACGTTTCTCGGTTTCTAACGTGTCGTGTTGGAACACGAACACATTTCATCATTGCTAAAGCTGGCTCTACATGTGAACCTAACACTGCTCCGCACGCACGTCGTGCATGAGATAGAAAAGGACGGAGAGAGTCTCTGTCCTTTTCTATCTCGTGCAAGTCGGGTCCGACATGTCGTGTCGGATCAAAGTTAGCTTTGCATGTAGAGCCAGCTTCATGTGTTCATGTTTGGACACGAACACGTTTCCCGGTTTCTAACGTGTTGTGTTTGAACACGAACACATTTCATCATTGCTAACGTGTTTCGTGTCCGAACACGACACAACACGATAGCTGTTTAATGTGTTGTGTCGTTTCCGGGACGGTCCCTGATTAGAATATTCATAAAATGTGTCGGAATGTCGCAGGAGATAATAAAAACGCTTTTTGGATATCCATGATCCTCATAAGATATCTATATGATAGGATATTCTAGAAATATCCTTTTCTGATGAGAGTAAAAACATCAAGTTTCTCGCACGCTTGAGAGCTAATTTTGCTAGTCAACATATTAATCTTAATCTCAAATAGTAAATTATTTCCTTTCCTGAGAAATCTAACCTGCTTTTGGTCAACATCAATAAGCGGAAAGAAACTTAACAAATTTAATTTGCCTATTGGAAAATAAGTGAGTTGACTGTTTTTCAGTCTTAAATTAGAAAATTTCTTTTCTAACTCAAAATTAAAACAACCTAAGAGAAGATATTCAAATTCCTCGTTATCTGTAATCATGTTCCTAGAGAATCATAAAAAAGGTTATGGAATTAATATTTTCCAACCAGAAATAAAGTTTTCCTAGTTTCCCGTATGTTGTTAATCACAGTATATATTAGTGAAAGTAGTCTTAACAATTCTATTGACATTATTACCTTTGTTTAATTAAAGGGTTTCGCATAGAAGCGTCTAGAAATACAAATTAGCAATAACGCTATTAATTCTGATTGGAAACTGGAATCGGGAGATATAACAATATCAGATGGGTTGGAGGGAATTTGAGTTGGTTTGGTAGTGTGGAGATGAAGTCGTTAGGAGAGTAAGATGGGAGGTGGATTGTAGCCTAAATCTATATTTCCAAGGGGGTATCTCGTATCTGTTCATCTGGTGCCTAGTTCCGACGACCCAAGCAAGCGGTGTGTGGTACGGTGTAAACGTTCTCCAGTTCCTCGAACCACCTATGCATATTTCGAAGTGCCCTCCCCTCTTTGGGAAGCTGCAAGTCGGTACCTTCTCGCTCAATGCGGCCCCCGAACGACAAATCCTCGTAGCTGTGGCTCCTCTAACACCCCAGCAGAGCGCGCGACGGCACACGAGCACATTTCTCTGAAATACGACGTCCCTGGGAGCATAAACGCCGTTGCTATTCCCACAAGTTGTAACTGGTGTTAATTATTGACTTGATATATATACGCAGCTTGCTGGAACAAGAGAGAGGGCTAAACTCTACATAGAAGGAAGCAGAGCGTTATTCATACCAGGCTCGAATTCGATATCTGATTATCGTACGTCTTGGAATGATAGTACAAATAATTAAACGTCGTGCTTTCAAGATTTAGAATCTAGCTGCAAGGACTAAATAATCAACTTCTGTAAAGTATCTCAGATTTTTACTCTTAGAAATGTTTAGTTACGGGATTTAATTTATAAAAAATTTAAACATGTTTTCGGAGGATTTATGGAAAGTAAAAAATTAGTATAAAATAAATAAGAGGACATTTTTTTTTAACCTGAAGGTTTTCTCAACATTAAGGCCAAGGAAAATTAGTCAGTTATATGTGGACCCTTGAAAAGTTTTAGTTCCACTAAATGATTTTTTCTGACAATCATAAATAGGTGAGGATTCATCTAAAACAGTAGAAAATTTCGCTATTCCAGATTGGAAAAAGTTTAGGTTAGTAGTTAACGTATATTCTACTGCACAGGACGCTCAAAAAAAAAAATTAAGGCGATATATGTGACGCTCCAAGAGAGAAGAGACCGAACGCGGAAAAAGCAAACTTAAAGGGGTTACGTTGAGTTAGAATTTTCAAAAAATCGATTTCTTTTTATTGCATTTTCTAAAAATATAAAATTTTACAAGTACTCTCTGAAAATTTGAAACAAATCGGACCAGTATTTATAAAGTTATAAAATTTTGAATCGAGCCGACTCAGCCATCTTTGTGAGCAGGTAGCGGCAGCGCGCTCGGCTACCTGAAGGACCGTAGTAGACCCTTTTGTTGTCAGTTTGCTGTGATATGCAGCTACTAAGGCAAAGGAACATCACATAGTCCTGAAATAGACGATACAGTGTAAGTACCTAAATAAAATTTGTATCTGCCTAAAAATAGTACTTAAAACTTTAAACGCGTTTTTCTCGAAACCATGTTTTGGGAGTCCATGATCATTGTAACTTGAGAACGGCTTTACAGATCGGTTCGAAATTTATACCACTTATTTTATATATAATTGTCCGGTATATGGACGAAAGGTTTTTTTTAGACAATTACTTTTTTTATAGCCGAAAATGTGAGTGGAAGTTTGGTCGAAAAACAATTTTTTACTTTCAACATCCGCCATTTTGCGAAAATTCAAAATTCTTCAAATTCCTTCGTCCAAGTACAGTATTATTTAATTAACTAACGATTCCCCATTTCGATTTGATTTCAGATGATCCAGTCAAGAGATAGCGTGATTACGGAAAAACCATATTTTAAGGAGCTCACGCAAATATTGGGTCATTCACCTGTTTCTTCATATTTACTTCTTATAATTTCAGAATATTTTCTTAAAAGATATATATTTCATGTGAAACAAGATTTGTTATTAATTATTTTAATGTGTGGCCACAAAAAGTGCCTAAAAAAAGTTCTTTTTAAGCTGTATTTGTACGTAACCCCTTAAAGGACGACAATCAAAGAGGTGGGAGAAAAATCGAGACGCTTGACATGCTCATATTTGAAGCTTCATAATATAAAGCTAAGAGGTATGAGTAACTACAGTCTTCCGTCTTCAAACAGACACGTTTAATACAATAGGTACACTAAAATACAGCAGAAAAAATATGAAGAATGGAACTGCTAACGAAAAAAAGCTGCAATGCTACTGCTACAAACACTAACATTACTCTACTAATTTTTTTTTTACAGTAACCCTGTGGACATGAAGGCATAGGCGGCTACGTAGACACATCTTATTTTTAAGACTAAAACATTCTGAAACGATGTTCTGAATAACGAATAGCAAAGTGATCAGTGTTTTCTGAATTTCGTAAAAGAGAAGGTTGAAGGGATCAAAGGGTTATTAATATGTACAATATTTCATTTCTTTTAAATTTAAATTTAGTTTCTCATTTGGCTGGTTTAAAGTCGTGAAAATAGCGCCAAAGATATCTCGGATTCGGGAACTGCTGGACAGTGTGCTGTATTTCGTAGGTAAGGGGGTAATAATTAGATGATTAATAAAAGTACTTTCCGCACATGCCTCATTCTCACTTATGCCGATCTGGTAGAATCGTTTGGTCGACACTTCTTTTGCGTGTCGCCGACAGCCAAAAGGTAAATTTTTATATTTGTGTAAATTAATTTAGTGACGTGAAGTTTATTTTTGTGGTTGATTAACTCGTCTAATTTATTTAAAAATTCTATAATTAGAGTGGCGATTTATCTCCGTGGTTTGACTCGAGGATGGCGTGTGTGCGGAAGGTCGGAAGTGAAAAACCCTATTGTAAAATCTACAGGCAGATATTTCTCTGAATATTTGGCCACTGATGAAGGAGTATTTTCTGTCTTTTCAACTTTTATTTTCTGAGGATTCAGTTCCAAAAAGAAACAGGGTTGTTTCTACTTATCCCGTGCCAGCAGTTTCCGAATCAGAGTTCAGGTTGAACGAACCACGCTCCTCAATTCAACGTCTACCGGATGGATAAGTTTTTTAACATCTTTTTTTTTAATTAACATTTTTTTTAATTTAATCGCCTTTTGATTCCTTGTCTGTTCATTTTTGTTTAATTGAATATTTATTTATTGTATTGAATTGTTTTGTTGAGTGGAAGAGTGCGACTCGCGAATCGTATTTATTATATTTCTTTTTTGTTAATTTTTTAATCTGAGGATTAATATATTTGACTTTTGACGTTATTCAGTGTTTATTTTATTTTATTAGCTGTCCTCTATATATTTGATTTATTTTTATGTATAATTTTTACGATTTTTGAGTAGACATATTTTATTTTATTTTATTTTATTTATGATTTTATTTTCTTATATAAAATAAAATCGTTACAAGGTGTTCAAAGAGTAAAGAAAGCGCGGGGATACTTGTTAATAGGATTCCATAATGTATACATCGACTGCTTTTATGGTTTCAAGAAGTATGAATTTCAGGGAAATATTCTAAATGACGGAAAGAAATGTGATTGGCGTTTTCTGAATTTCGTAAAATAAAAGATTATTCTGAAAGTAGTGGAAGTGGAGATACTTGTAAATAGAATTCCATAATGTGCACAGCGGCTGCTGTTAAGGGTGTTACAAGGAGAGTCGTCAGAGTTGCGTGAACAATTTTTTTTTCGGCGCTTTATTTTTTCGAAAATTATAATAAACTTATAATAAAAAACGGTCAGCACTTACAGGAAATTTAAGAGTAGGTCAATAAAAGAAAATAAGAAGACATTATTTTTAAATAGTAAAAATTCAGATGCAATTCTCTGAATAATTACAAAAGGCAATAGGAATAGTTTCTTTTGAATTTTGTAATGTAGAAATGTTTTTATGGAGAAGAAGTGGGGATACTTATAAAAAGAATTCCATAGCTGCTGCTGAGGAAACTATTTTCAAAGAAATACATTTTTGGGGAATGCTCTAAATGACGAAAGGGAATGTGATTAGTATCTTCTGAATTTCATAAAGTGAAAGGTAATTTAAAGGGAAATAGAAGTGGGGACATTTTTAAATAAGGTTCAGTACTGTGCTGATACGTAGCTGTTAGAGTTTATTTTGAAGGAGCAGGAATCCTAGAGGAATGTTCTAAATGACAAAAGGGAATATGATTAGCTTGTTTACTTTTGTAAAATGAAATGTTGAATCAAAGAATAGAGGAAGTGTCAGTACTTGTGAATAGGATTTCATAATTGTCACATTGGCAGGCTGTCAAGAAAATATTACTTTCAAAACATAGAAATTCTGGAGGAATGATCTAAATGACGAAAGAAATTATGACCAGTGTTTTCTGGATTTTCTTAAAGTGGGGATGTTATCAAAAAGTAATGATGCAGGTCGAGAGGAGGAAAAATGATAATTTCTCAATTTTTCTCTTTCATTTCTCATAGATTCCTTGGTTTTACTTTAATTTTTCTCGATGTTCCTCATATTCATTTCGTTTCTTCTCTGTCCGTCTATTCTTAATCTCTTCTCGGTTTTTTGAAAAACTCATGACAGATGTTCGACTCCTCAAAAATCAAGGTGAGCACGAGAAGAGACTGTTTGAGATGAGATAGGCCGTTTGAGACGATTATTTTTGAGAAATTTGGTCTGCCTCATTCTCGTATCATTTCATTCCTCACTTTCCTCCCTCAACGGCATCACTATCAAAAAGCAATACAAGCAGGAATACTTGTGAGTAGGTTTCCGTAATATAAACATCGATGTCTGTTGAGGAAACATTTTATTCTTCTTTGTTTTAATAGATCTAATGGTAAATGACAATCGTGCCTTTCAATGTTTTCTTTTCAATCCTTATCAAAAAATGTTCTTACAATTGTGCATAATCTTGGAGGAACTAACACATTTCTTCGTTATTCTTTTGTTATATTTGGATCGTGGAATGAGAAATCCCACTCTAGCATATTGAAATTTCTTGTCCAATTTTATGAAATCGTTTAGAAGCGAGACAGAAATTTCAGTAAAGTAAATTTCAGTGAAGTAAATTAGGTAGAAAGGCAAGTGAAAATGGACATTCAAGGTAAGCCCGAGTAGCGATTGTCGTTAGAGAACTCTCGGTATAGCTCGCGTTTCAGATTAACGTTTGCGCTCGCAACGATTTTAATTGGCCTTAATGTCGTAAACATCAGTGAATGCGTTAATGAAAAGAGCCTCAACGCTCGGCATTATTATTCGCTACATTAAGTCGCCAAATGAAATTTGCAATCGATGATCACGATGCTTTTCCTGGCTTGCCCCTCTCCCACTCGCCGAGGTAGACCAGGCCAAATCAGCCCTCGATGCACACAAACACTCCAGCGAAAATCATAATCTGCCGCGTACATAATAATAAATATGTACCTATATCCCAGTTTATCGTAATAATGAGTTCACTGATTCCCAACGCAAAAGTGCCAAAGGTGGATATTTCGGACGATTTCGCCCGCGGAAATGCATTGGCTATTATTAATGTTATATGCTTTGAATATATTTCGTTCCCATTTCGACTCGCCCCATTATAAATATTTTTCCATTAACTTTCAACAATTCATTGCCTTTTTCCACTGTGCTCTCGCTCTCAAATTATCTTATTGAAAAATCATATTCATTAATTCTGTCATCATTCTCCAGCAAATTACATATTTCATTTTTATGCTTTCAATTCTATTTACTCTTTCATTTCCATCCGTAAAATTTTCACTATTCATTGCCTCGGACTCATTTGGATACTGTTTTGACTATTGACTCGGTTGAATAAGTGAATAAAAGACAAGTTTTATTACAATCATTGAAAAAAAACACTACTGTTATTCCCGAAATTGATACATTAATTGATTATTCATAATTTTAATAAAATAAGACAGAAATTTTTGCAATTCTTAATCACAAATGTACATGTTTTGATACTGAAAGGACGCGTCCATCTAGCTATGAGGAAAATCTAGGAATGAAGAGGCGTTTTGCTACATCTGCCGCTAGGTCGTCCATCACGAAAGCTACCGTGCTGGCTAATACACGTATAATTACTCCTTTCTAAGATTTATTTTAATTAGCCCCTATATCTTTCCCTAACGACCACCGCTCTGATTTAGCACAAACTGTTTTAACCTCCAGTGCAGAGACTCGTCTCGACTCTACACTTTTCTTGCAATCCAATTATTCCTGTCGTTAAAACTTTTTCTGCAACATCAATACTCACATTAACTTTTCGATTAAATCAATTTCGCGACTTTCTGCTATTTTATCTTGAGTAAGTAAATACTTTATGAACCTTAGGTAAATAAACTTTTAATCAATATCGTTTCTTTAAATGTTAAAAAAATATGGATTTTATTTTCTGAGTTTATATTAATAATAATTATTAAAAATATGAATAATTAAGAAACTTAAAATTTAAAGAAAACCAAATTAAATTATGGTATTAATAATTTCTTTTTATAAAAGTAGTACACACTTTAAATAGAAAATTTAATTTTTTGTATTGAAAAATATTTAATATTGTCTGAGAATCATTGGATTTTGTCAACTGACACAAAAAAGATTTTCCGCGGAGATCTCTCCCATTACATCTGTAATTTTTACCCATACGAAACTTTTGCAACAAAGACTAGATAATTACGTATAGAATAATCACTAAGAAGTTTAAATTCACGAGAATATCAAATTGTAAATCATAAAGTATTTGTTTTATTTAGTGAAATAATGAAGTAACTAATTCCTAATGCGTACAAAAATAAGTAATTTTAAATGTGAAATTAAATTTGTATACTTCATAAACACTAACAGAAATGTATAGAAATGTATGCATGTATGTGATGATTCAAAAATGTAGATTTGTTTGTTTCAATGGTGAGGTGATTTAGAACCTCAAAATTGGTTTATAAAGTAAGTAAAAGTTCGAAAGTTCAAAACTACTTATCTAGTTTTATATAAACAATAATAATAATTGAAAATAATAAAATTCTGTATAACTTTTAGATTTGCATTCAAATAAATATAAATTAATGAAAAACATTATTCTTTCTTATCTGTCACAAATAATTTCCACATCTATTTTTCTAAATAATAACAATAATACTTCAACTTTTATTTTTCCTTTAAATGTGCAGAACTATTAACTTGATATCCTAAAAACAAACATCATAATTAACATTAATAAAATTCTGTGTACCTTTTCAATTTACAATTAAAAAAAAAGGTCATGAAAATTATTATTATTATTATTACTCACCTGTCATCAAATGTAAAGAGGATCATCATGTGACTGAAAATAAATAATAAGACAAAATACTCTAACCTTCACTGCCAATCTGCTGTTTTCTAAGTGTCTTATTTTAAGACATTTTGGTGTCTAAAACGCAATTAATGTCTTAAAATGAGATTTTTTCTGCGTCTTATATACAAAAATGACATCAAAATGTCTTAAAATACGACACTTAGAAGACATCAGTTTTTGCAGTGTTCAACTTTACCATTGAAATTGCAAAATTACTAACTTAATTTTATATTTTAATATAATATTCATAGTAAAATATAATTAAATTAATTAAATAAAAGAAAGCAATAAAAAACATTGGTATTATTACTCGCCCATATAAATCTGAAGAAGATTTACACGTGAAGCCCAGTAAATAAACAGACCACTTCTCTTATAAAATTAAAACACTATTAATTACTAAACACTTCACTGTTTCTTTTATAAAGTACTTTTCTCCTATTAAAGTAAATTAAACTTTCAATTAAATATTACAAAATTACAAAATAAAAAGAGAACAACTAACCTAAAATATTATTTTTAGCAAAGTACCGCCAAAATAACAACAAAAAATTATCGATAAATATCGAAGATATTGTTGCCCAATGAGAGAACAAAAATGGATCTTACACGTCCGATTATGGAATTTATGTGTATGTAATTCTCCGTTTTTCAAAGCATTGTAAGTAGTGTTCGTGCGTTAAGAAAAGATTAAAAATAATTAAATTTTGACTCAAGAAAAAGGTCAATCTTCATCCAAACAGATCCTACAAGTTGGCAGGTAACAATAAGCTTATTTACAAAATTACGATATTGATATTCAGTAATAATAGCAAGAATACTCAATTAAATCACAAAATTAAAGTGAAATAATTAAACGTAAGATTAAGAAAATTTATGGTTGAATTCAGTAGACATAATTATAAAATTAAATTAATTAAAGACTTTAATTATTCTTCATATCGTTTAAGCATGAAAACTCAGAATATTAAATTTCAAGAAAATTGATTCCAAACTGAGGTATTTATAATATTTTTAATTGCATTTAAAAATATTGTGCGAGGTAAACTTTTAACAAAGAAATCTTGCTTAAACTGTAAATTGAGATACATTTATTCTTCTTTGTTAGAAATCGTTTCTGCTGTACTTTGTGTAACTTGTCATGAAGAATTGACTATTTTGTTAGAAATCTCGTGTTCCCTCACGAGCTCGATCGCGCTCCATTAACTCGTTCATAGGCAAGTAGTCTAATAGTAATGTCGTGCAGGCAGCAAGCATGCATGCAATGGCACCCCAACCCCTCTAAGCTCGCAGTAAATCAAGCCCTTAGTCGAAAATCGCTCTTACCCTACCGCCAAAGGCAAACCTGAGTCTCAAGCCAAACATAGGAACGAATCCGATTCGGGGTCGCGCCTAGAAACAGTAAGATCGCGCGAATTCGTAATCGCCGTAAACCTCAGATTTAGGCGAGACCGCTAATTCTCTCAACTTACATTCCTTCTCCAAGCAAAGTACTTGAACTAGAAATTTCAACTTGTCATGATGAATTATAGTCTCTTATTGATGTCGACTCTCTCCTACGTTAAGATGTATTAGATAAGTTACTTTTACTTTCACAAATAGGAAGCTTTGCGATAGTTAAAATTCTCGACTTTCAAAAATTAGGTTTTATCGACTCACTTTCATCTAACCTGTATAAAAATTTATTCTTCAGCAAATATCTAGAGATATGTGTGTGTGTATGTCTGTTAGGGCAAGTTTGTGTGTAGTGACTTTTTTGTCGACAGTATATCCAGGAAATGACCATCAAATGCACTTAAGAAATATTCAATTAAAATTAACGATAAACTTTCGATAGCCCCATACCTCGAATTTTAATCAAACTTGATATACTTACGTAATTTGATGCGCTGATTACAAAAATCATAGTCAAAATTGGCGACTAGATCATTTTCATAATAAAAACTTTAACCCCCTCACTGGTTTTGTCCACTACAGAGGACAAACATTCAAAAATGATTTTTTTTCCATCTAGATGTATTTAAAAGCCCGGTCCTAATCGAACATGGAAAATAATGAACAAATAAAAGAAATTCATTCGAATTTGTGCTGTTATAGGATTATAAATTTTAACGGAACGTAGTTTTTGACACTGTTTCATCAAAGATAATTTTTTTTGGTCAGACTAATTTAATTCGGCACTGAACGGGATAAAAAACAATTAAAATTTCAGTTTTTTGCATTTATTTCTTAAAATATAAAATACATTAAAAAATGCTTTGTATAAAAAATGTAGGTCTCATTAAAATACAGATTTTACGTCTGAAGATTTTTTTACAAAAACCGATAAGTTTACTAGAAAATTGAAAAAAAAACATTTTTTCTTCCTAATCAGCTACATCTTTTACAGTTTCAGATTAATTTTCTGTACAAAATGTTTAAATTACTTTAAAAGTTTAAAAATAAAAAAAAATTGATAAAAAAATGTTTTTTCATGAAAATTCAAAATTATACAATAGAAAAGCTCAGTCTATTTGCGCGAATCTGACTCGCACTTGCCCGGTTTTTTATACATATTTTTTACCATGAAAATGATCTGGTCGACAATTGAAGGGTACGCTACAACAAAGTTGTAACCTCTATGACGGCACTCCAACTTTTAGAGCTAATTATTTTACAATAAATGTCGTTGTATTGTTAATTGAAAGTCTTGAACATTATTATAAGAGATATTAAAATAATAATTTCGTATAGTCAGCCACACAATAAACGAGAAAGCTCATGAAAAAACGTCAAATAGGATGCAAAAGTTACCTAAAAGAAATTGGCGGCTTTGTTTTAGCGCACCCTATTTAATTTTTAATACGATTTTCTATATTAACGGATCAAAATACGTAAGTATACGTAGTTTCAGAAAAATTGGAGATATGGGACCTTTAGAAGTACACCCAAATTAGTATTTATACTGTAAAATTACTTATTCTTTTAATTATTTTTTTATTAGAAGAAGTATAAGAAACAACCTAACAATAAGTAGAATAAGCAAAGCTGTAGTCAGGCACGGCTAGGCAGTTATTTCACTTCCTCAGTAAACTGAATTAAAATTATATGGGTAAATCTCTAGAACTTTTAACCTTCAAATGTCTCATGTTTATGAAGTAATTACACAATATTCGCAAAGAATTTGGTCAAATTAACTATTGGAAAATTTAAACCACTTTTTGAAGTAATATATGAATTATATTAGTTTCAAAAATTTTAACTTGCTTTTTTTGATTTAATTTTTTTATTAAACTCAAAATGACTCAAAATGAATATTTAAAAATAATTTTTTGAGTGTTTAGATAACGATTTTCTTTAAAAGAACAAAGAAATTGAATTTTTAAAACGTTCCTCGAGTATTGAGTCAGGACCGTAACGACACATTTACTTTCAAATATTTAAAGACTGACGAATTAAAATTAATTAAACAATACATAGAATGATAGCTTATAACTTACTGAAACTGTGACGAGTCTTGCTGGCGAATGCAATAACTTATATCAAAGATTTTGAAAATTATTGTTCTTCACTTTGGCAGAGAACAAGGTTCTGTCAGGACCGTAACGGACTCGTCACAACTAAATGAAGCTTTTTAAAATTAAAAAAACATGTGGCACATTTAAATAAATGTATTCTCTACCAGCATGTGAAAGTACTTTTTAAAACTTTTAACAAAAACTTCACTACAATGAGATACTTGCGAAAATGTCAGAATCGTAACGGTCTGAACCGAAACGACTAATTTTTAAATCATATTGAAGGTTATTAATTTGATAAATTGCCAATTTCACTTAACTTCAAATGTTTTGATGTTTTGACGTAATAAAGAAATCGTTTAAATTAAATTTAATTAATTAAAATGAGAGGAGATACAATTTTGAAAAAAGCCGAACAAATAAGAGAGAAGAGACGGAAAGAAAAAGAAGAAAAGTATAAAAAAGCGAAATATTCGAGAAATTAGCGTCAACAAAAAAAGCCTTAAAGGTTATTTTTAAAAATTGTCTACTCGTGTTTAAATTTTTAAATGATAAAATCCAAGGCCATAGCCAGGGGGGTGATAGGGGTGTTTGAACCCCCCCCCGAAATTTTTTTGATAGCTGTTCAAGTTTTCAAAAAAAAAAGGTCATCACTTTGACTGTTTGTTGACAAAACCCCTCCCGAAAATTTTTTCTGGCCACGGCCTTGATAAAATCTATTTTAAAATTATTCTATGTTTATTAATAAAATCTTATAAATTATAAATTTAAATAATATTTTCTATTCTTTCTACTAGTAACAATCTATCCGACTTAAATACACGTTGTGATAACATGTGTTCAGAACCAACAAATGTGGAGATATTAGAAAAAAAATTCTTAGATGTAAAATTTAAAAGCTGACAGAACATAAATAATAAATTTTAATGTGTAAAAGAAATTTTTAAAACAGCAAAACATAAATAAAAATTAATTTTTTAAATTCAAAATAATCGACAAATGCTATCATTCTAACCTGTATAATATCGATATTTTAAAAATGAAAAAAATGTAGTAAATCTTTAAAATAGTAAATGTTCAATTAAAAAATTTTATTCCAGATATGGTGGATTTCACGTCAACTGTCCAGCCAAAAAAAAAATTTTGTTTAATCCTTTCCCAATTTTTGTTATGAGTTGTCTTATAGGCAAGTAATTTATCAGCCAAATAGTTTTGGATTATATAAAAAATTGCCCGAGAGGGAGGGGGTTAAAGTTTTGAACTTTTTGTTAAGACACTCTCATTTGTTTATTTATTGAGCTTAAAAAAAATTATAAAAAAATTTTTTGGTACATGATTTTTCTAGATTTTTTCATCAGCTTTCGATTGGCGTGGTCTATTTTAAATTTTTTTTTTATTTTGACCAAAATTTTTGATAATTAAAAATAAATTTCACTTTTTTTCGTCTTCGGGCTCGTTTTATTTTTTTTATTTTTAAAAGAAAGCTGAGATTTTTTCCTACAAAATATGTAATTTTCAAAAAAACCTTTTTTTTGTTTTTGAGAAATTTAATGTTGAAGTTAGCGCGCCACGTCAAGGCGAAGTCTCACTCTACCGCCCCGCTTGTTGCTGTACGCTGTTTGCATCATTACGTGGATATTTAATTATTCTAACCCTTAATTGAACTTTTCTCTGCATTTTACAGTGCTGAGACTGACATGAAAACAATTAAGTGCCTGCACCATAGTTCTTTTGTTTATTTTTTTATGTTTAAATTTTTTTGGTAATTTTTTGATATTGGTTTCTCATAGAGAAAGTATTGTTTTACCTCCACAGAATCGATTGAAATTTTCTGAAATATCTTGACATATTTTGAACTAAGGATGTCAAAAATGATGTTTTTAAAAAATGTCTTGCTTATGTGTGTATGTAGTTATGTATTTTAAGATTATGTTAGACTCTATATTTCGAAAACAATAATTTAAAACAATGTTTTTTTGAGAGATTATAGGTCTTTAGGGGGGACAAATTATGCCCTACTTTTGAGTCTGATCTATCACTTCTAACTACATTTTTTTGAAATTTAAACATTTTGAAAAAAAAAAATTTTCAAAAATGTACATATTTTTTGAAAACAGTAAAATCAGATTAACAGAAAAAACTATCTGCGATTTTTGCTGCATGTGATTTTCAAGTGAATGAAATTCTTAAGATTAACTCTAGATCATTGTTAAATGTCTCTTTATTTTGATGTTAAATTTACATATATGGTTGACATTCTGCTGCATTGAAATTTTCACCCAAATCATATATTAAATTAACAAAATGTTTTTTCAGTGTTATTTTATTTTTTTTATCTTTTTAAAAATGCATCGATTAAGCTCTTAGCGATCCTTTTACTGCAAATTGATAAAAAGTTATTAATATTCTATAAACAAAAAATATTGAAAATTATGTTCTTTAACAATTTTATTTTTATATTTTGTTGCTTTTTTAATATATTTCTGACTACTTCTAGGTCACTAAAAATGAATCAAATGAGCTCTTTGCGAACGGTCTAATGTAATGTTATTCAGAGTTATCATTGTTTAAAAAAAAATTAAGTTTCGTAACTTACGGAATCTTATTTACATTTTATAAGAAATTATATATACACCTATTTTGCGAAGAGTTTAAAAACACATCGATTGGTATGCATAACTTGTCCCCCTTAAAGACCTATAATTTCGCAAAAAAAAACATTGTTTTAACTATTATTGTTTTCGAAATATAGAGCCTAACATAATCTTAACATACATAACTACATGCACACATAAGCAAGACATTTTTTAAAAACATTATTTTTGACATCCTGAGTTCAAAATATGTCAAGATATTTCAGAAAATCTCAATCGATCCTGTGGAGGTAAAACAATACTTTCTCTATGAGAAACCAATATCAAAAAATTACCAAAAACATTTAAACATAAAAAAATAAACAAAAGAACTATAGTGCAGGCACTTAATTGTTTTCAAGTCAGTCTCAGCACTGTAAAATGCAGAGAAAAGTTCAATTAAGGGTTAGAATAATTAAATATCCACGTAATGATGCAAACAGCGTACAGCAACAAGCGGGGCGGTAGAGTGAGACTTCGCCTTGACGTGGCGCGCTAACTTCAACATTAAATTTCTGAAAAACAAAAAAAAGGGTTTTTTGAAAATTACATATTTTGTAGGAAAAAATCTCAGTTTTCTTTTAAAAATAAAATAAAAAAAAAACTTTAACCCCCTCCCTTTGGGCAATTTTTTATATAATCCAAAAATATTTGGCTGATAAATTACTTACCTATAAGACAACTCATAACAAAAATTGGGAAAGGATAAAACAAAATTTTTTTTTTGTAGAATCTGTCCGAGATCATTCGAATCCTCTACAGTCGGAATTTGCAAAATAGGACAGAGATCAATAGTATATCCTGCACAGTCAGACTCTGTAAGATCGGACAATTATCAATTGAATCCTGCACAGTCGGATTTTAAAGTATCAGATTGTGATCAATAGAATCCTGCACAGTCGGATGTTATAGAATCTGATTGTGATCAATCGAATTCTGCACAGTCGGACTTTGTAGAATCAGACTGTGATCAATCGAATCCTGCACAGTCAGACTTTGTAAGATCGGACTATGACCAATAAAATCCTACACAGTCGGATTTTTTAGAATCGGATTGTGATCAATAGAATTTCGTAAAGTAGCATCTTGTAGAATTGGACCGCGATCATTCAAATCCTGCATAGTCGGACTTTGTAAGATTGGACCATGATCAATAGAATACTGCACATTCGGATTTTATAGAACCAGATTGTGATCAATCGAATTCTGCACAGTTCGACTTTGCACAGTCGGTCCTTGCACAGTTATTTTATGCTCAGTTTTATTATGCACAGTTATATTACTTTCATTTTTATCATGCACAATTTTATAATGCACAGTTTTATCATGTACAAAAGAAATTTAAATTCAATTAAATTGTGCACAATAGCTTATGCACAGTCGGTCCTTGTAGAATTAAAAAAGGTAGAATTGCATCCCTGCCGAAATAGCTGACCGCATGGCAAGGCCATTTACAAAAAACGCGCATTGAATAATGAACACTGACTCTAAATTTACAAAAATAGTCGGAGACCCGACTCTATCAAATTAATATACAAAAGTTAATAATAAAGCTCACCTGGTAGCGCACAATGGCCACGAATGGAGCCCCGTCTCACTTATTTTGTTACATTTTTATAAAGTGGATGGAAAGATCGATCGGCAATCGACCGAGAAGTGTGAATCAGGTGTAGTGGTGGCGGCGCTGACGTCAAGCGCTAAAACGAGATGGCTGCCATCAGTGTTTTGACAATGATTAAAATCAACTGACGACATCATCTTCGGGTCCTGGCATTCTTAAGAGAACGGGTCTCACATCCGGACCCATATGCCAGGACAATCCCACGACTACAAGGAATGTCAACAACGACATTGACGACCACCAGGACCACCTCCTCGACGATTCATTATGATGTGGAAAACTCCACATCGGAGTCAAGCAGTGTTCGTGCGTGTAAAATAAAAGTGTAAACATTTAATGTTTATAGCACAAAACAAATAATTGGCCGATCTGACAAGTTGGCAGGTAAAAAACCGGAAGTTTAAATAATATTATTATCTTAATATTTCAATTAATCAAATACAAAGTCAAAATAGAAATGAGTCTTAATTTAACAAAATCTTACATTCGACATTAATCAAAATAAACATAAATTAAAATAACTTTCAAATTTTAAATATTTGATAAAATTAAAGAATATGTAACCTCAAAATAATAAAAGGCACAAATCACCAAGTTTACATTAAGGCTGAACAATAGCCTGTAATTGCTTCCAGACTGGTGTGTAATAATTAAGTTAAACAGTTAATATATTATAATCTCAATTATTAAACCATATAATATTACATAATTATATTTTTAAATTGATTTAATAATATTGATTAAAATATTTTCTCCTCGTCACAGTAGTTACTGAAAAGTCAATTAATTATTACTAATTATTATTATTAATCATCATATTAATTAATATGATTGTTTCAAATGATGTTACAATTACATTTGATTTATTAGTTCTGGAGGATTACGAACAAATATTCAATCAATTTTTATAGCAAGTATTTCCTCACCTGGCTGCATTTCCTCGTTTTTGCCAATAAACATTCAAGGCTTCACAACTCGTCATTCCAAACTTTGCAGTTGCAATTTGTGGAAATGTTTAGTACTGTGTTGGTGTGTCATAAAATTGTTTTTACAAACACCCTAAACACTAAACCGATGCTAACAATAAATTTAAAAGTTTCGTACTCAAACTGGTACAGTGGACATTAATGAGTCGAAGAAGCAGGTAGCCAAAATGTATACAAAAGCCGATACATAATTTCGATGGGCTTTTCTCAATGTTCTCGTCTATTATAATCCGGCCTCTTCATTTCCATCCCTTCGCCTTTTCTCATTGCACTTCTGGAGTGGTTAATTCCACTCGCGGCATATCGAAGCCACGGGTTAGGTGTGCCGGTTAGTCGGTGGCAGTGTTAAAGGGGTTAAAGGGCGCAAAGCACAGAGGAAGGGGTGTACACGTATATAGTTAGGTGCTAGAGTGAGTGGAGGACGAGGACGTTGGATGTGGATGAGGATGAGAGGACAGAGGAACGAATAGAGAAAGAGGAAGAGAGAGAGGGGGTTATATGGCTACGGGCAAAAGGATCTGCATGGCGGCTCCACCGCGTCGCAAATCACTTAAACTGCGGAGGGATGGAGGTGCTTTGGAGGGAGAGAGCCTCGACTCGTGGGGGTGGTTGGTCGAGGTGGGTCGAGGGCGACGGTGGAAGGGTGTAGGGTGATTATAAGACCGCTCGGGGTTGCTGGCTAGCGAGGTACTACCATCCGTTATGACTATAAATCTAAGATAACAATAACGCCCTCCACCTACGCCACCTCTGTCTCTTTCTTTCTCCCCTCACCCCCTCAATGGCTGTTTCTCTCTTCTCCCTTCCTCTTCACCGGCTTTACAGACCCCGCCAACGGTCCTCTTTCGTTTGTCCAGCAGGCATTAATGCCTGCCTTGACTGCCACCCTGGACCCTGACTCCCTAGACCCAGCGCTATGCTACAATACTCACCAGCCATTCGACACACGTGTTTCTAAATCTGAATCTAAATCTTTGAAGAATTACAAGAGCATGTTTTATTGTTTCTTTCTTCAAGTAAACCAGGTTTAATGAAAAACATTAATATCGAAAGCTCAATAAATCAACAAAATTGATAATAATTAGAGAATTATGTGAAATCATTTTGTGCAAAGTTTGTTGTATGTCGAATCACAGAAAAAAAAGGTATTTTTTCAATGTAAAAAAACCGACTAGTTTTCAGGCGAAATGTAAAGTAGATCTATTGGATTAAAAATTAGTTGTTCATAGAAATCTTTAAACAAGTCTAACTTGAGTCGTAAAACTAGCCCTAAGGATAATTAAAACGAAGCTTTGAGTCAGAATGTGAACTTGAATCAAAATATCACATAAGTTAAAATGTAGGATGATTATGTATTTACATTTAATCACGCCTCATTTATTTGAGTATCATCTTATAGGGGAGAGTCGGGTAAGTTTGGCTAAAAAAAAGTTTAGTGTAAAAAAATATTATTTCATGGTAGTTTTTAAATATACTTACCGTATCACACTAAACAATCAACCTTTAAAAATAAAGTGAGATAGTTATTTGAAGCATTTTTTAATGAAAACATTAAGTAAATTATAATTAAAATAGCGATGGCAAAACTCACAAATTGGTCAGAGATGCGGATAAGTTAGACTACGTAGGAGTATAAGTCTGTTGCTCAAATTTAAAAAAATAGGTATAAATGGGTGCAATTGTTAAAAAACTTTTGCTATTTCCTTTCAATAAGCTATTATCTTAATAATATTATAAAAATAATCACCTTTTAATAATGAAATATACATTTTTCATTGAAAAATTAAAGTTGCCATCAAAACTAGTGTCTCAAGTAAAGGAAAAATATATTTTGAAACATAAATAACATACCTAAGAGTGAAAAAAATTGTAAAGTTAAATAACATAACATTATATAAATATAACAATAGCTTTAGTTGTAAATAAAAAGTAAGTTTTCAAAAAAATAATTGAAAAAACTTGATAAAAGATTGAAATATGAGCGCAAGTTAACCCTCTTTGCATAAGTTAAGTAAAGTTTGTCAGTAGTCGCGCATGCGAGTTTGGTGCGACCTTATTTTAATTATATTAATATTAATTTTTCAAATAAGCTTATATTATAACCATTTCTTATTTTTAAAAACTTTTTTCTTTAATTTAAATTAATTTTTAGGGAAAATAAATTAAATTAATATATTGTATGCATAGGAGATGAATATTAATTGTGAAAAATTAAAAGTGAAGTGGAATATATAATAGCAGAGTTGGTAGTAGGAGAGACCAAGTTGAGTTAAAACAGAGGAGAGTTAAAACAAAGTCGATTTTTTGAAAGCCATGACCTTTCGGAAATCTACCCCGAAAGATACGAGAATTTTTGAATTGTTATATTTTCAAGAAGTTAGCATCAATTTAATTACAATTTTTAATGTATACTCTCTAAATTTGAATCAGTGAAATATCACTGGTGAATCAGTGCGAAATAAGCCGCTGATTTAAATCAGTTAAAATTTCAATGGAATTTCACTCATTCTCAGTCAAAATATAACTGATTCAATCAGTAAACTATTTAACTGAGAATCAGTTAAAATTGATTGATTCTCAGTCAAAATCTCACTGATTGAAATCAGTGGCTTATTTCGCACTGATTCGACAGTGATATTTCACTGATTGAAATTTAGAGAGTAAACAAATTTTTATTAAATTTTGCAAAATTAAAAAAAAGTTTTTTTTCACATTTTTTCTTGTTTATTTATAACATTTGTAAATGTATTTACGTGGTCTATTAAGCTAACTCTAAGTATTTTAAATGTTTTATAACTTGAACATAGTCAAAAGGTATTAAAAGCATCAAAGTATTGATGTGTATTAACAGATAATATATTTTTAAAAAAGGTACTAATAATTTTCACTTGTTTAAACAAATTATTATTGTAATCTACCAACTTTTTACACACTACACCTAGAATGATGCAATTTTTATAAATTTTGCAATTCATTTATTTATTTATTTATTTATTATAACTTTCCCCGCAGTCCAAAAGGACCATAAATGGGGTACATATAATTAAAGTAGTACATTTTTTAATTACAATAGCATAGGTATAAAGCTTAAATATAAATGTAAATGTAACGCTGATTAGGTACATAAAGAGAAAACAAGAAAATATCCATATATACATTTTTTGCACTATCTCTTGAGCTTGGACCATATTGTTATGGAAATAATTATTCACGATAGTGTTGTCTTTAATCTTTTGTATTAACCAAACACTATACAATGGCGAACAAAGATTATAAATAAAATTAGTATTCAAACAATATATAAACAAATTTTTATTTTTATTTGTTATCTTCTGTAATTGTATGAAGTTCGGTAAATTGCAAAATTTGGAACAAACTGCATCTTTCTAGATGTACTTAATAAAAAAAAGTTGTTGAATAACAATAATAATTTGTTTAAAAATTGTTTCAATAATAACTTCAATTTTATTTCTTATTGGTAATTGTATAATGTTTGGTAAGTTGCAACATTAGAAAAAAAGTGCATCTTTCTACGTACATTTAATCAAAAATTGGCAAATAACAATAATAATAATAATTTGTTTAAACAATTTTTTATTAATATTTATAACTATTTTAATTTAATATTTTATATAATTTTTTGATTTAGTACAGAAGAACGATAAAAACTTTACAAGTTTTTTAAAGTTTGATACTCTCACTGTTAACTTTAGAACTCTTATAAATTTGCAATAATAAATAATTTAAATATTTGCAAAATCATCGTAATAAATAAAATTTCTTTACTAACTAATAACAGTATTATTTTAATTAAATTTTCTTATTTAAAATCCCAAATTTTACAACTGTTTCAACTGACCTCGATATGTGTTTCAATTCACCTCGGTACTAGGTGAGTTGAAACGCGAGGAACTGTTTTAGATTTTCCAATTTTTATCATAAAACCTTATTACTTTTGAATTTCTTTATTTTTGATTCACATACTACATAAAACTAGCTACCTTAAATTATAAAGCTCATAAAAATAGAACTATTTTTGGTTAAGCTATACTTGATAATGTAAACATTGTTTCAACTCACATCGGTCTCCCCTAATATAATACTCTGCATTTAACAAATAAATTATTCATTTACTTATTGTATTATTTTATTATAAATAATTATTATTATTATTAATCATAATAACCACTATAATTTACTAAATAATATAACTACCAAATAATTATAAACTTGTTTTATAATTGAGGTTATGAATGATGTTGATTAAGATATAAAATACAAATATTCGTATAAATTAAAAAAACTTTTAAATTATGCAGTGAACCATTTTCAAAAATAAAATTCTTTTCATTGTTACATTTAAAATAATATTATTAAACATTTAACTGTATTTGAAAAAATTATATTTTTTCTCTTAAATGAGTGGCTTTGCGCACCTTACGAATCTTTAACCCAAGGCCGTAGCCAGGGGGGGTGAGAGGGGTATTTGAACCCCCCCCGAAATTTTTTTGACAGCTGCTCAAGTTTTCAAAAAAAAAAAAAAAGGTCATCACTTTGACAGTTTGTTGACAAACCCCCCCCCCCCGAAATTTTTCTCTGGCTACGGCCTTGCTTTAACCTATCTTATTTGCGAGTCTTATAAATTGACGAACGTAACCTTCCGAACTCAAAATATTAATAAATTTTTTTAGTTTTACAAGATGCTTTTAGTTATTGTGAATAATTGGTTTTATGAAGCATAGTATTTCAAGATTATAATAAAAAAAAATTTATCAAAATCTTTCAACGATAAGTACAAGTTTTCCAAAATTTAAAATTTATTAAATTTTCATTTGGAAGCATCATTTTTACATTTATTTAATATTTTTGTTAATAGTTAACCGATTAACATAAAATTTTGTAGAAACTATCGTTATCTTAATAAATTTCATTACTATAAACAATTGTAATGAATTTTCATTTTTTTAAAAGTTATTAACAAAAACTGACTTAGCCGCAGTCCGAACTTACCTGACTCTCTCCTACATAAAAAAATTTGTAATTTAATCATACATTTACAAAAATTGAATTTATGCAGAAATTGTAATAATTTAAAATGTAACAGAACGTTATTATATACATGGAAAAGTTTAAATTATGTAACATTTTCATAATATATATTTTGCACCAAAAAGTCAATTAAAATTTATTAAATCATTTTAAAAATACACTAATTTGCGTAATTTATAAACTTTAACTACCTGAATATCATATAATATTGAGGCAACATTGCCTGTGGGAAAAAATCGTAAAGTAGGGTTCAAATTGATTTTTTGAGCCCAATTTTTAACCAATTTCAGATTTTCTTTTTTTAAATGTTCACAAATAAATTCTTCAGAAATCTGTGAAAGCCGATTTGTTAATTTTTGCATTATAAATAATTTACGTTAATGCAAAGTGTTAAAAAAAGTGATCCTTAACATTTTCTGATCTCATTCATCGTAAAAAAAATTTTCTATGCTTTATACTTCATATGTGTAGTGCTTAGGAGAGTACGAAACGAAAAAAAAAAATTAGGCTTTTAAAAAATTGTTTTAAAAAAAAACAATATAAACAAATTTGCTTTTTGGACATAGAGTGAATTTTTCACTCCAAGCAAAAAGTGAACTCTCACTCTAATTTTGGAGCGAATTTCCACTCAAATTGGAGTGAAAGTTCACTCTTTTAGAGTGGGTCTTTCACTCTGATTGGAGTGGCTCAATTTCCACTCTTAGTGAAGTGAAGACTCACTCCAAGAAATTTAGAGAGGAAAAACAACTTATTTTTCTCAAATATGCAAATTGAAACTTTAATTACCAAAAATGTATATTTCAATTAAATTTGCTTCTTTTATAAACAATGTTTATAAACAATTGCTTTATTTAGCTATTTTGAGCCTAAAATTACACTTTGCATTAATATAAATTGTTTATAATGCAAAAATTAAAAAATCGGCTCTCACAGATCTCTAAAGAATTTATTTGTCACCATTTAAGAAAAAATCTGAAATCGGTTAAAAATTGGGCTCAAAAAAGCAATTTGAACCCTACTTTACGATTTTTTCCACTCTGCGCTCCAACAGATGTTTCCTTCTGACGGTTAGCGTGAAATCTGTACCAAAATAACAAATAAATTTTCAAATGAAAATAGCGCTCTTTACCTAGTATTTTGACCCTTGTTCCAAGATTGATTAACAAAATTAAACGCAATTTTCGGGACATCCAAAATACCACGTCGCAAACTTAAGTTAAGTTACTTGTACCATTTTTCTAAACTTATGTATTTTTTAAATTTTTTTGTATCAAAATTATATAACAGAAAATAAATACATTTTAAAAGATACACTCTCACAGATGGTAATGGCTAAGACATTTTCTATATTTACTTGAAATCAATTCAAAGTAAAGACTGACAATTTCCAAGAGAATTTAAGATATTTTTGCTCAAGGGTTGGAATTGAGAGAAGAACTCTGATATTCTTGGTGAGGAGCTGAAAAAAGAAAAAAGTGGATGTTGTGACGAACACGTAGGTCTGCGGATGGAGCCAATCAACAAAGTTGCAACGTCAGCAGATTTACTCGAACCGCCGGTTGTTACCCTGACTGTGCTTCGTGACTCTTCGATCTCGCGAAAATTCCTCTGTCAGTGCTCCCAAGAATCCCGCTTTATACACGTACGTAATCGAAATGCACGTACTTTGCCTTTTCCAGAGACGCTAAAGACTGGATTGTTATAATTTTTTACTCAACGGTACTATATGCACTTATGATAAGTGAAATTTTCACTTATTATAAGTGCATATACACTTTTTGAAAGAGTCTTGAAATTATTATTCAATCTTGAATACTAATCATTGGCTTAATACCAACTTCGTTTTCTAAAATAGATTTTTCAGTTTGAATTTCATTTTAACTCCAAATCATCTTTTTCCATCCAATCAAAATAATAATCATTTTTCAGATCAACCATCAGTTCGTGTTGCCTTTTTGCTGCAATTCGGATTGGGCGAATCTTTTTTTGAGTGGTTTCAGTTTTAGTATGTGCTGATTTATATTTCTTGAGTAACGTGATAGATGCGAAGTATAGATTGCAAGAGTTGCATATTCTTTTCTTCAAATCTTCATTGACTGACAGACAATACAAGTCATAAGAAATGTCTTTAAATTCTTTACCCACTTCTGGTAGTAATTTTTTTAAATTTTAACTTTTTGCTATAAAAAGAGAAGGAAAAAATAAATTGATTTTCTTCGTTCATGTTTGGAACTTTCAATCTATCTGGAGAGTTAACAAGAGTTGGAGGACACAAAAATGTCTCAGGTAAAATATTAAATTATAATCTGATATCCAAATTATTCCAAATTATTCCATATTTCAGCAAACGTGTTTCCACAATGTTCAAAAATTTTTTTTTCTAGTTATCAACATCGATTGTTCGATCGTTTAAATCAAGATAAGTTCCGAAATACTCATGTGAAAGAATTAATCCTGCAAGTTCATTGCTTAAAGGTGACAATCTATGCTCAAACCTATTGAATTCACTTCTGCCGGGAGCATTAGTAGCAAAAAAAATACATCCAAATTTAATTCCACCAAATGATCAATATCAACATTAATCACATTTTGGTACCGGGGATTTTCATAGGGACCTCCGTCAACGGTGTCAATTACAATCGGTTTAATTAGAGTTTTAAATTTTGTGATAGATTCAAATTCTTTTAACTCGAAAATTGGCCGAAAATCAAGATCATGTGAATATGCAGTTGAAGAAGAGTGTTTATCTGATCGAATTGAAACGTATGTTGGTCCAGAGTTTCCTATGTCGTTTGTATCATCTTCCCATTTTCTTTGATATTTATTCCTGCATATACAGAAGGTGTAAGTTTGTGTCTACGAGCAACGAACCAGTCGTGATCAGGTAAAATCACTCTGTATTCTACATGCATGAGAATTAGAGATTGCACATTTGCAGGACTCAATCAATCCAAGTGGTACTCTAGCTTTATCATCTTGACTAAAAAAAAAAAAACACTTCATTCAGTTCAAGTAAAGTGAAGTAAAGATTCAATTTCTTTAAGAAGATTTATTGTTGCTTTGCAAAATTTTCCATCTATATGATCCTTATGGCCGTCTTTTTGATCTTTAATAAGTTTTACAGGAACAGTTTCAATGTGCCGTTTCCCCTCGGAAGATAAACTACGTTCTGGAAAAAGTCTAAAATAAAGAGCTCTTTGACTTAAAGTGAAACCGATTGCTCTTAATTTTTCTGTAATTTGATTTAATGTTTTAACACTTTTTAACAGGGAAACAAATTAATCGATTCACTCGATCTATCGGATTTTTAAAGATCGATTAATGTAATCGATTAATTGGAATAAATAAATAATCGATTATTCTAGAATCGTTTCAGAATCGCCCATTCTCAGGTCCAACATCCCGCAACCACAGATTGACGCTCCTCTTTAGATCACGACTCAATACTTAATAGTTCAATCCGTCGGTAATAATCACCGTGCGTACTACTCGTGTGATTTACTCTTGTGGCAGAGAGGCGCTAGTGTCTCTACAGTCTACACAGTGAACGCTTAACGAAAATATTCAAAGATTCATTTATATCGGTCACACTAGGGACATTTTAAGCAAAATGAATTCCAAGAAACGTGTGTAACCTAAACATTAAATGATTTGATTTTTTAAATAACAACAAAAAATTAATGGACGAGGTTCCTATCGTCGAGGGCTTTTATCAAATCAATCGACCTAGTTGGTCAAATTAAAACTAAACTTATGTGGAGCCGATTGTGATCATCAGCCTAAAGGTTATTTGTAAATAATCAGAAAGTGAAGGTTCATCAGATACTCTCCATTTTCTTACCTTATTGGATACAGAATCAGGGACAAGTCTAACATCTAACACCTCTTCTCTGTTCTTAGTCCTAAAAATCGTTGTTGAACCTGTATTTAAAATGTCCAAATATTGGTTTAGTTATTTATTCGGGAGGTTGCCACCTGACAAATTACTAGACCATAGTTATCCGACCCTGACTGTACACATGGCTTTATATTCTAAAAATTGAATTACATTGCACGATAAGGGATAATAACCCACATTTTCATCCATCCTGCAAACGAATTTGCATAAAATGTCTAGTCTTCTCATCATATACACTCAAGTCAATACGTTACCTGAATTACATTCTTAATCTCCCTCATAGCTTTTAACTTTATGTTTAAAGTAAAATAGACGAAACAAAGGTTTGAAAATCGATTAAACCGATTTGAGCTCACAGAGTTCTTTCCTCTTTTGTGATGAACTCTCAGCAAGCGCGTTCGTCACGGGGGAAAAAAGAAGTAGAAAATAGTGGCACAAAAAGCTCCAGAACTTGGATGGCCGCAGAATGTGCGGAAGAGGGGTGAAGCAACGAGCACGACGACCCGGTTAGGACGATAAGGGATCCTGTGGAGCTTGATGGAATTCCATAGATCCACGTCGGCGTCGAGACAGAGTCGGCTAAGCAGCCATTTAAATGCAACCGATGTGTCTCGGGGAGCTATTACATCTGATGGACGGTTATTGACGCGCGCTGGCTTATACGAAGTAGCTGTAGCAGCCTCCAACCCCCAGCCTCCTCTTCGAAACTCACCCTGTCGTAGTGCCGTCGACTCGCCGCCTGCCTGCTTGCCTGCCTGCCTGCTGTTTCGTCGACGAACCCCACGAGATCCAACTGAGTTCAACTCGGCGTACAAACCGAACGAGCACCCGTCTTTTCCACTGATCGTACTTCTCTACGCGTATCAACAGAAACCCGATTCCGATCAACTACCCCTTTCTTCTCGATAAAAACAACCTTTTCCTATAGAGAACTCTGACCATTTCGTTTCCGCCCACCATAGTAAAAAAAGGAATGAATTTTTATTACTTCGACAAAAGAGGAAAAAATACTAAAATGAGTTAAAAAAGTCCTTTCTATTTCGCTAACTATTTTCTAAATCTACACTAATCTAACACTGTATTGAACATTAAAAATTATGTGATATGATGCCATTATACTAGAAAAAAAACGTACATACGTGTTTTGGAACAATTTTTACTTTAGTGGTGATCGCCCAACCTCCAATTTTGAAAACAAAAGTATGACCTCAAATGCTTAAACTGTCAGAAGATATTATACAAGTGTAGAAAAGTTGACTGTAAGATAAAGTTTATACTGAGTAAATAAGCCTCTATTAGTAATAACTCGGTTAAAGGGATTCGGATCACTGTTTTTAATTTTTAATTTCTTTTTATTAGTTTCTAATACTCGTCATATCAAAGAAAGTGCCAATACAGAAAGTTTCTAAATTTGCTTTACAATACTCTCTAAATCTGAATAAGTCAGGGGCGTAGCCAGGGGGGGTCAACCCCCCCCCCCCCCCCGAAATCGAAAAATTCTATTGAAAAAGGGTCTTTTTACGCAAAATTTTTTTCAAAACCCCCCTAAAACGTAAAAAAATTTCAAAACCCCCCTCGAAATTTTTTTCTGGCTACGCTCCTGGAATAAGTCAAAAGTCTTCCACTTTTTCAATAAGTATGTATGCACTTACAACACTGCAAAAACTGCACGAAAGAACTTTTGGTTTTAATAGTTAATATTATAATATGTATTTTTACAAAAGTTCGATTGTAAATCAGGATATAACTGTAAAATGGTATTTTATACTACAGGACTAGAAGAATATACTTTTTTAACAGTTAATATTTATATATTTTGAAATTAAAATTTACTATTTAAAACTGGAAAAATTGCTTTTTTTAAAAGGAAAATGAAACTAGGAAAAAGTATAATCTAAAAAAAATAATTAAAATTATTTAATTTTGATTAAATAATAATTTTTATAAAAATATTTACAAAAATAGGTTAAAAATATTACTATATTCAATAGGAAGCAACAATAAAATAAGTTCATCTTGAACATCTTACTATTAAAAAGATTATATTTCAAAATAATGCTTTGTTGAAATTCCATTAACTATTGGAAAATTGGCGTCCATGACAGTTTAACCGTTGTGCGCGTCTTGTCACTGTTGATTTGCTTATTCGGATTATATAATTTCTCTCTTAAAAGAAACGATTAAAGCATTAACGTTATCGTAAAGTGGGTGAAAAATAACACAATAAATACTTTCTACGTGATAGTTTTATTCAATATAAACCGGTTATATCATGTAAAAACTTTTAAGTGAAGTTTGAATTTGGCGGATGTCAAACTTCAACTGTTGTTCACAGATGGAAACTTGTGATTTTTGTGGATTTTTCTCAAAAGTGGTAATGTATTATGTCGATTAGAATATAAGAAAACTTTTCCCTTCAAACATTATATGTATTGTGCGATTCGTTAAGCATACATACACTGAGAGACAGCTTGTATGATTAAATAATATGACTATATCAAAGTTTAGTATAAAACCGTTTGAATTTAGGGATAACGTGAAAAACTATAAATACTAGGTATATTTGTATCAATATTTGAAATAGGAACATTGGAATTTGATATAATGCATGCGAAAGACCATAACACTATATCAATCTTTCGGACGCATTATATCAAATTCTAATGTTCCTATTTTAAATATTGATACAAATATACCTAGTATTTATAGTTTTTCACGTTATCCCTAAATTCAAACGGTTTTATACTAAACTTTGAGATAGTCATATTATTTAATCATACAAGCTGTCTCTCAGTGTATGTGCGTGCGTGTTATCGTTAGTGTTTAGGTTATGTTAGGATTTCGTTTGTGACGGTGATTGTGTTTATATATGTATATAAAAGTGTTAAAAATATATGGAATGTCAATTACCACAGGTAACCTATAATAATATAATAATCATGAAGATCGGTTTATTTGCCTTTTTATAGGAATTAGGGGAGAGTGGCCATCAATGTACCGGTTTTTTTTCAAGGTCATAGTACTTATTCAATTTCACCAATTTCAAGCACTTCTTTGCATCAATATAAAACTACAACACTTCTCTAGGTAATGCACACATATTATACACGATTTATTTTGATTAAATAATAAAATTTAGGATCTTTCTAAACTAACAAGCTATTTTCATTTTCAACAACCTGGGTACACAATGAACCACCTCTATAAAAACACTAAAAATGTTCAACAATAATAATATTGCAATTTTCACTTTGTAAAAAAACTTATTTTCTATCAAATACTATAAAAAAATATTACTTAACACTTTTTAATTGATAATGTATAACATAAATATACCTCAACTTTAAGTTAACTAGCTAAAATGGCATTTTAGTTTTGCTATGTTGAGAAAAGTACTGATAACAATCGCTGTAACATGCTGTACGCATGCCTAGTTTTAAATCAGGCATATCACTCTAGAAATCGAAAATACACTAAAATTCCAGGTGGTTCATTGTTCCCCGGTACATTGAATCAACATGACATTTGCAACAAAAATGGTTTTTCATAACTTAATCCAATATTTCAAAATATTTATCTCATTAGAATATTGTAGTTAAGGCCCAAAACAAAATAAATCGTAAGTACATTTATTTTTAAATTGCCTTATTTCAATTAAAAAACGTGTTTGTATTTTAGGTAAATTTTTTCTTCAGTGCATCAAAAACAGTTTTCTTCAGTTTTCTCTGTAAAGAATAAATCCACACGTCTCAAATTTATGGACGTAGTGTGATTACGCAAACTTCATTTATATTTAAAATTAGGAGAATTTTTATTTAATTGTTTCTGAGAAAATTGGAATGGTTCATTGAAAAAACTGGTACATTGATGGCCACTCTCCCCTACTTATTAATCTCGATTTTACTAATTCCAAAACTCAATAGCAATTTTCCCAACAAAATGTCGATTCAAGTTTCTTTTAACATTTCCTATCGAAAATAGTAAATATTAAATAGAAATAGTAAATTCTGAAAATATAACGATATATCCTGGTTTCCTATCGAAATTTTGTAAAAATAAATACTATAATATTAAGTATTAAAATCGAAAGTCTTTCCGTGTGCTGTCTTCTAAGTGTCTTATTTTAAAACATGTTGGTGTCTAAGACGCATAAAATGTATCATTTTAAGACACTGATGGCGTCTTTGATACAATAAAGACACCAAAATGTCTTGAAATAAGACACTTAGAAGACAGCAGTTTTTGCAGTGAATAAGCGAGAATTATGTAACCATATTTTTTTCAGAGTAAGTACCGGTTTTGGTCGTCTTAGTTCCATTAGTGGGCACTTAAAAGAAATATTCTTATTTAAGAGGTAAAGAGAAAAAATAAATTATAAAAATGATAAAAATTGATTACTTTCCACTTAATTTTGAAATATATGTAATGAATTACAAATATTTAAAAAAATTATATACAGAAATATATTTGACATTGGCCAAGCCACTAAAAGTGCACTGGCCACAATCGGCACATCTGCCCTACAGAAACATACTACAATTTTTAATTAATTTAAATATTTGATTTGCACAAAATTATAGTGCACTAAACAGAAAATAATTGGAAAAAAATTGAATATAATTGAATAATTTTAATACCTATGTATTTACGTGATTTTTTTAACCTACAATATATGAAAAATTATATTTTTTGCATCCTCATAGAAGAAGCTTTGTGATTGTTAAGATTCTCGATTTTCAAAAAATAGCCTAAATCGACTCATTTTTATCTAAAAAGCGTAAATTTTCATTCTTAAGCAAATGTCCAGATGTATGTATAGCGTTTTTTGTGTACAGGATATCTCGAGAAATCGTTTTTTGCCAAAATTTTGGTTCATGCTAAAAATACAACTTAATGAATATACAAAAATCATATTCCTTATCTCAAAACGAAGAGATAGATCTATATAACTTTTATGATTGATCAAAAATTTGTAAAATAATTCATGTTTTTTCATTTTTTTGCATTTAAAATTATTTTTTTTTTTTAATAAATTCTCCAATTAACTGTTAAATTATTAATTTAAATTGCATCCTCTATAAGGAAGCAAATTTTTTTTCCTTGCTTGGAAGCGAAATGTCTATACAATGGACATAATTTTCACCTATTTTACATGTAACTTTCTAAAAAGAAAAATTACAAAAAAAAACATGTTTCTGACAAAAATTTGTAGAGTTTATCGAGTAATATATTTTATGTTCTATACACTTTTCCATTAAAATAAATAGTTTTCGAGAAAAATGCAAAAAGATGTGAAATAAATATAGAGACTGAGTTATATGCTATTGGGTAAACAATATCTAAAATAATTTAATTCAAATACATTTTAATTTATAAATTTCCAATTTTTTTCAGTCCATAACTTTTTTGTAAAAACTCCTAAAAATTTAAAGTTTTGAAATTATTTAATTGTTGACAAAGTTTACCTGTTTTTTTTTTTTTTAATTTGGTGCAGGTGTTTTGCTTTATTTTTAAAATATAACAGATTCAGTTCAAATCGCTCTATTTTTATAATTTAAATTAGAGAAGTATATTGTCACAAGATATACTTATTGTTAGTTTATTTTATGTTTGTTTATTTATGTAATTGACAATTTTTAGGTATAAAATTTAAATATTTAATATCTTAATAAGAACGATGCAAAACACCTACGTCAAATTTTAGAATCAAGTAAAGTCAATAATAAAATCATCAATAATAAAATAATTTTAAAACCTCAAATTTTTAGTAGATGTCACAAAAAGATAAAGGTTGAAAAAAACTGGACAATTTTTCAAAGGGAAGTTTTTTTTAAATTCAAATATTATTTTAAAAAAATCCTTTTTTAATAGGAATTACAACATTTTTACATTGAGAATCAAAAATTTTATGTTTTTGGTAAGTTTAAAAATCTGATATTAACTACTGTTTTTAAAAAATTGCAAAATTTAAGGTTTCTAATTACCCTTGTAAATATCCAATATTTGATATGGTCGAGTCCATACCAAGTGATCACACCAATTTCAGTCATATTGAGTAATATTTACGAAATTAATATTTTGGGTTCCTTTAGGAGTAAAAAAAAAAAATTTTAATTATTTTTAAAAAATTCAAAATATTTTCGAAAATATTCAAATTCAAAATTTTGAGTACTATTTTTTTTGTTTTATCATAACTTCTGTAATTTTGAAGCAATTGAGATCATTTTTTTTTTAAATTACTCGTATTTAAATACTCTTTCAAGAAAAATTATAATAGTTAAGAAATTGTTTATAATTAAATTTTTATTAAAAAAATTAAATTATTTATTTAAACAAAATCTAAAGTATATCATCGATCTTTTTCAAAAAATTCATAAACATAGCCTATAATGTGCTTAAAAATTTAAGCCAAAGAAAAAGATGGTATGTATTATAGTTTTTGAAAAAAAAATTATTAAGTTATGCTAGCGCGGCGCAGACCGGTGTCACCGCTACTAAACGCGTAGTTCCGTAGTAACCGAAATGTATGTATATTTTTACATAATGTAAATATAGTTAGTGTATTATATTTAAATTATAAGCTTCAGAAAGTCACACTGATCTTTTCATAGTACATGGACATCAAACTTTAGAATTCAAAAAATCGGAGAAAATAATTAAAGTAAAAAAAAGTAATTAAAATATTGGTAATTTATAGAAAAATAATAAAAATAACTAAAAATTGGGAAAATTATTAAAATTTAAGAATAATAATTGAAAATTTGTTAAATCAATTAAAAATAATTAATATAATTAAAAACTGGTAAAAATAAGTGAAAATAAGTGAATAATTAAAATAATTTAAAACTGAAGAAAGAAAAATAATGGACTGGTAAAATTATCAAAATTCGCGATGCTCAGGGGTGTTAATTTTTTTTCTTATGCAATTTTAGACCTAAAATTATGGGCTAATGTCAAAAATAGAGAAACAAATAATTTGCGGAGTTTGAGAAATTTATTCTAAGAAAAACTTAAATTTTAAAAATTAAACCTCTTTCACAATTATCATTTTTTCCATCGACAATTTTTTTGTGGGATTTTTAAATGATTTTCTACAATCCATCGTATGGATTTTGAAAAATAAAATTTCGAACATGACCAAAAAAATATTGTTTTTTAATTTTTATGTAATACCATAATTCTACATCTTAATTGATGTAAGAAAAAAAATGACACCTCTGAGCATCAAAAATTTTGTTGAGTTAAAATTTCACCTATCTCTCCCCTTAAAGAATGATAAAAATAGTTTGAAAATAGTTGAAAGAAATGAAAACTATAATAAATTTAAAAGATGACAAAATTTTATAAGGAGAAAAATGATTAAAAATTCAACGATTAAACGAACTTACCCTTAAGTGAAGTTCAATCGGAATTGTATGAAGAGCCTCTTCCGAAGAGATCACCAGGTAGTGCCCCCACTCAGTGCCGCTAGCGCCACAGGTTTACAGTTAAAAATTTGGCTTCGTTCTCCTCTCTATTGCTATGATCCTACTCAATGCTCATTTTTTAAAGTTCGCCGTAACTCATAACGGGTAAATATTTAAATATTAAATTGGGAAAAGACTTGTTCTTGGGTGGGACTGATCTCTTCGGAAGAGGCTCTTCATACAATTCCGATTGAACTTCACTTAAGGGTAAGTTCGTTTAATCGTTGAATTGTATTTCGCGCCTCTTCCTCGAGATCACCAGGTAGATGTTTAAAGAATTGTTACGGCGATAAGTATTGATTCTATTATTCATGTTTAATAATATAGCCAAACAACTTCTCAGGCTTTTACAAATAATAGAATTATATTAATTATTATATTACGAACAAAACGAAAAGTAATAAACATTTTTTTTTTTTTTTATAGGTTTAAAATAGAATTTGCGAAAGTATGTGGATCTTCCACAACTTTTAAATCATAGAACTTAGCAAAAGTCTGCGAATCTTCTGTCCATCCAGCCATGGATCTTATCGTGTCTATATTAACACCCATCCTTTTCGCTGCTGAGGTTGAAGCGTGTCGTACGCTATAGGCCGAAAAAATGCTTGTGTCCACTCCACTTTCCTCTAGAACCTTTTTTATCCATCGACTTAATGTTTGAGTACATACAGCTTTATGTGGTTTTTGGAACGATAAGAATAGTGTATCGATGTTATTTCGTAAAATTTCTGTTCTAGCAATGTAATCTTTTAATGTCTCTGCAACACAAATGTTTTTATTGCTATAAAAGGGTAAGATCAGCATGGGTTGCTTTCTGCCTGGTTGCGAGGTTTTAATTTGTGCAGAAATTTTTATTTCAACTCTTTCCTTTATTATTCTTATATTACTTAATTTTATTAAAGAAAGCGTCTGGATTCTATGCCCCGTTATTAAGGCCAGTAATGTAATTAATTTATAAGACATTTGTTCTAAAGATTTGTCATTGTTTGGTCCCCATTCAGATACAAAATCAATAACAATTTTTGGATTCCAAATTTGGTTATATCTGGGTGTCTGAGGACGGAGTTTAGATGCACCCTTACAAATCCTTTTTATTCCAACGTCTTTGGCTATTTCTGGTCCCAAAATTAACGATAGTGCTGATCTATAACAATTCACCGTACCATATGAGGCTCCTTTTTTAAATTCTTCTGTTAGAAAATTCTGTATTTCTATTATATTTATAAGCAAAGGATCAATATTTTTCAGTTGACAGAATAAATACCATTTTTTTAATGCACTTTCGTATTGCCTCATTGTGGACGTCGTAATTGATGAGATAGCTATGTCAATTGCATCTGATGACATCCCTTTTAATTCGAAAGCTTGCCTGATACAATTCCTGCCACCAGGGAAAGTTGTGGCCAAAGTGGATGAGGCTCTCTGTTGGAAGAATGTAACAGATTAATATCAGGTTTTAATCTCAATGGTTTCGAAATAAACAATTTTTTGCAAAGCGGATACCAGGGTTGAGATGGCCAATCTGGTACCACCAGAATTCCTGTGGAACCCTCTTGTTTAATTTTTGCCAATACTTTTAGAATTATGGCGAATGGGGGGAAAGCATAAAAAAAGTACGGTTCCCAAACTTTTGTGAATGCGTCAATCGCGATCGATCCTGGATCTTTTTTCCATGAAATATACGTTTTACATTTGGCATTGGCTCGACTGGCAAATAAATCTATCTCAGGTTTTCCAAAAACTGCGCACAACGTTTTGAAAACTTCATTTGACAGTTCGTATTCCGTTTCTGGTTCTAGGCATCTTGATTCGGCATCCGCAATGATATTATCTTCAGACCTAATGTATGAAGCAAATACCCAAATATTGCGTGCCTCGCACCATACCCATATTTGTTTTGCCACGTCGCTTATTTTTTCACTTTTAATGCCACCCATTCGATTAATATAATTAATCGCGGTAGTGTTATCGATTCTTAATAAAATCTTACAATTTTTAAGGTCTTTTGCAAAACTTTTAAGAGCCAAAAAGGCAGCTAGGATTTCTAAAAAATTAATATGGCATTTTCTCTCTTGAACTGACCAAAACCCATGAATCTTTTCGCTTTTACACGAAGCACCCCAACCAGATTTCGAAGAATCAGAAAAAAATTCTAAAATAAACTTGGAGTCACTCAAGGGTTTACTAATCGAAGAAACGTTAAATTTCCACCACTCAAAATCACTTTTTAATTTGGAATCTATTTTGATGACAGCATTAAAATCATTATTGTATTTTTCTAAGGCTCTAACTTTATTTCTTTCTAGAGCTTTAACGTATGTCCAACCATATGTTGCTGCCTGACAGCAAAACCCTAAGGTTCCTATGAGAGATGCAAATTTACGAATACTACATTCCTTTACTTTTATAAATTTATTTATTAACTTTAGTGTATTTAAACGTTTTTCCTCAGGAAGTCCGATTAGCATTTTTTCCGAATTAAACGTAAGACCCAAGTAAGTACATTTTATAGATGGAGTTAGTTTGCTTTTTTCCTGATTTATGATAAATCCTAAATTTTGGAGAAGATTTATAGTTTTATTAACATTTTTTAAACATTCCTCAAAAGTTTCACCCATTAACAATAAGTCATCCAGATATATAACGGAAATATAACCTAATTTTCTTAAATACGCGACGACAGGTTTCATAATTTTTGTAAACACGTATGGTGCACAATTCAAACCAAATGGCAACGCTGTAAATTCCAAAATTTCTCCTAGGAAAATAAATCTCAGAAATTTTTTATGACTATTTGTAATGGGTACCAGATAGTAGGCATCTTTTAAATAAATCGTTGCCATATAGCATCCTTGATGCAACAATCTTTGGACCGTTCTAGTATCTTCCAATTTAAAATGTGATGTTTGTATAAACTTATTAAGTGGTTTGAGATTTAAAATCAAGCGACTAGAACCATCCGGTTTTAGGGTTAAAAATATTTTTGATAAGAACTGATATTTTGTAGGTTGGCACTTTTGAACTACGCCTTTTTCAATTAGTTTGTGAATTTGGTCTGAGATAGCTTCTATCTCAGTGTTTGACCAAGTTGTTTCTAAAGGCGGCTGTTTTTGTTTAACCTGAGAGTGGAATGGTATCTGTAACCCTTGTATCCAGCTTAAAACTATCTTGTCAGAAGTAATATTATTCCAATTGTTTACAAAATGTTTTAGTCTACCTGCTAATTTACTTACGCTTTCTATTCCTTCTTTATCCTGGGATTGTATGGTTGAGTCCTGGTTTTGTAATGGGGCTGCTGATGTTGACGGTAGGGTTGCGTTCCTTTCTGCGTGTACTGTCTGGATTGCCCGCTCCCCCATCTCGTCTTCGGCCAGCGCGGATTGACAAAAGACTTGTTCGTTTGATGAAGCGGACCATTCAAGTTTTTTGGATTTCGTTTTTGAACACTTTTGCTTGTCGATTTTAATTCATTGCTTGATTTTTCAAGCAATTTTGCTGCTTTTAGCTTTTCTTCTAGTTGGTCACCGAAGAGCAATTCGCCAATATCCGTTTCTTTCAGCGTGTCTCTCAAGGATGTATTGATGTTAGCCAGAATTAAGGATTTCCTTGTTATAGATTCATCTCTCTGTAAATCGACAAGAATTTTGCAACTATCGCTTAAGTTTTCTATGAACTGAATCTTATTTATTTCTTCTTTTTTTAGCAATGTTGATAATAATAAACTTAATGCTGATAAACAGACCGCAACTTTTTCTTGCTTCAAGATAAGCCGAGAATCACGATTAACAACTGGCTCTTGGACCGAAGCTTTAACCTCTGGGTTAAGTTTTGGGGCATCCAAGAAAACACAATTTTTTGGTTGAGCATATTTTTAAAATATTTCAGTTTTTACCTCTTTTGGAAGACCGTTCTTATAAATTTCTTTCCAGCGAATCTCTAGATCTGTATGCACTGGATCTGCCAATGTTTTATCTGTTGTCAACCGTTTTCCTATCGCGTTTAACATATCGTCATCAAGTCTAATCGAATTTTGGTGATTTTCTAGAACTTCCGTCTCCTGGCCATTAGGATTTTCTTTTGAAACGCCTGACGTATCCTTTTCTACCTCTAAGGTTGCTTTTCTGCTAAAATGCGTTTGATAGTCATTATTATAACTTTCCCGTGATTGTGACCGACCCGGACGTTTGTGCGATGATTCTGATCCTTGGTTATTATAATCCTTTTCTGACGAGCTCCTAGAACTCCTCGAGCGCGATCTTTCATTTACATTTCCAGCCTCTGAGCGTTCCCTAGAACGATAACCTCTATATCTGTGTTCCCTGTCTGTAGAACTGTCCGAACTTGATGAATAACCTGCGACAAATATGTAATGGCTACCATTAAAATTTGTTAACACTTTTGCAGAAATTTATTTTTTTTCTTCTAACAATCCTAAATTGTTATAAGAAAAAAGAGAAGAAAAAAGAAACCCAGTATGAGTCTAACTCATCTGTGCATGCCTCACATGCATTGAAAATTAACGTTAGTGATTCTAACCTAGAAGTATGAGGGTAATCTTATTCTTTGCGGAGTCTAGTCCTAGACATATGACTCGCATTTAAAACTGCTAGCTTAATAATATTGCCATTGTTCTCGATATTTGACGCTTAGAAGGCTGAAACAGAGAAAGAGCATTTTATACTTACGTCGTTTTCTATGACGATGCTTGCTTTTTTTCAATTTCCGAAGCTTCCTTTTAAGACGTTTAATACGTTTTTGTGAATCCTCTTCACTTTCACTCGAAGTAGAATAATCGTATCTTTTTCTCTTCCCCATTTCGTAACTAAAAACTTTTTGTCGACAAGAAAAAACGTGTGGCTTTAACGACACAAAATGGAAGAATGAGCATTGAGTAGGATCATAGCAATAGAGAGGAGAACGAAGCCAAATTTTTAACTGTAAACCTGTGGCGCTAGCGGCACTGAGTGGGGGCACTACCTGGTGATCTCGAGGAAGAGGCGCGAAATACAATTTGAAACATAAAGTATGAAACATAAAATTTGTCAGTACTGCGAAGTACTGACAAACTTCGCAGGTGTTGACAGATTGAATTAATGAATGAAATTTGAAGATTATTATAAATAACTATTTTTAATCAATGTTTGAAAAAAAAATTTCAAATCAATCTTATAAGTTCACATAATAGAAAAAATTATATGAATTTGTGTTGATATCTATAATTAAATTCAATATTTAATATTTTAAAGATTTCGAATTTGCCGCTAACATTTGTAGTTCTTAACTTGCCGCTAGGTGCGTGTATTTCTCGAAAGAGAGATCGTTGAGTATTTTTTATATAAGCAAGCAAGCTTTAATTAAAAATTCACTTATATACAGGTTTGGATCCTTTGATTTTTTATCGTTTTGCGTTTGTAGTTGAAGTGATTGAATTTGGGTCATTATTAGTACTAGTCTCACTTTTTTCTAATTTTTTGACCATTAAAGGTACACAAAAATTTCATTCCTTCGTACCCCTTGAGAATAAAATTGAAACAAATATTTTTTCAAATTCTGTGCACAGCACAATTTGTAAAATAAAAAAATAAACATGACGATTAACTGTATTTATATTATGTAATAATATACATACATTTCGGTTACTACGGAACTACGCGTTGAGTAGCGGTGACACCGGTCTGCGCCGCGCTAGCATAACTTAATAATTTTTTTCTCAAAAACTATAATACATACCATCTTTTTCTTTGGCTTAAATTTTTAAGCACATTATAGGCTATGTTTATGAATTTTTTGAAAAAGATCGATGATATACTTTAGATTTTGTTTAAATAAATAATTTAATTTTTTTAATAAAAATTTAATTATAAACAATTTCTTAATTATTATAATTTTTCTTGAAAGAGTATTTAAATATGAGTAATTTAAAAAAAAAATGATCTCAATTGCTTCAAAATTACAGAAGTTATGATAAAACAAAAAAAATAGTACTCAAAATTTTGAATTTGAATATTTTCGAAAATATTTTGAATTTTTTAAAAATAATTAAAATTTTTTTTTTTACTCCTAAAGGAACCCAAAATATCAATTTCGTAAATATTACTCAATATGACTGAAATTGGTGTGATCACTTGGTATGGACTCGACCATATATGACCAACGCTGAGAGAAAAGATTTCTTTTACCAAAGATAAAAAAATGTGTTTACATTTATTGTCTTGAAAGAAATCATACTTATGCCTGTTCTAAGAATATTTCAAGTTTGTGAGAAGAAAAAGATAATAGTATGCTTCTGTTATGCGAAGTTTAACATAACCTTAAATTCTTAAGTCTATAATATTTTATACTAGTAACGATTATAAGCATATAATTCATACTTGATACAATGCATTTTTGCATTAGTGCAAGAAAAGTTTTTTCTCAGTGAATGAAATCAAAAAAAGTTCAAGTTTCACGCATTATGAAACAATATTTTTTAAAAAATATATCCGCAACAGTCATCAGACAAAAGTCAGTGGACCAAACAAATTATTTTATGCATTAAAAATTATACTTGTTAATCATCTACTTTACGTCCATATATCACAAATAACTATTATCTTAAATATTTGATTATTGTTAAGGACATATGATGGAGAATGATGTCACTGGTATGGGCAAAGTTTGTCCGTAAATTTGTCATTATAAGAAAGTCTCTCTGACCCAAGTTTTTTTAAACAGTGCCTTAAAATTAATTTAACCCTTAGCTGCACAGTGGTCAGTCCCACTGACCACCTATTTTTTTTATTTTTTCGTAGATCATTAAAGATTTTTGGAATACAGTCACTATTTTACATTTATAGACCCAATTTTAAGATTCCTCAGTAAATTTCCGATGCCAAACTATAGTTTTCAAATAAAATATGTTTTTTAGTTTCCAAGAAAAAAATTTGAAAATAGCAAATTTTTTTCGATTCTCTAATTTTCATATTTTTATCTTCTTCTGATTATAAAGTACCTATTTTAATCGAAAAAAAATATTTTTCTATTTTTATAAAATGTGTGCATGTAAGGGTTAAAAAAAATTAGATAATTTTCGGAAAAATAAAAATATTAATTTGAAGGAAAAATTTAAACAAACTTCGGTCAGAGAGACCATGCTAATGATGTTTTAACACTGAAAACTTTTATGTTTTAAAATAATCTGCAGCGCGATTATTTATAGCCAATTTCAAATTATTTAAACCCAATTTGGTATCAAAAAAAGAGCGTTGCAGATTAATTTAATCCAAAACAATTTTCTGTGTAAGTAATTCTACGAAGTTTGGTGTCAAAATATTTATTATTTTGAGAGAAAATTTTGCCTATACTAGTGACGTCATTCTACATCACATGCCCTTAAGACTGCTTTCTGAATTCATTAGTCTGAAAAATTGTGTCTCTACTCTTGCTTGAAGTCAATTTTGGAGAAAAAGTTTATTTGTAAACTAAGAAATACAATAATTGATTCATTTGAGTACTCAACACACATATAGTTGCCCTTATGCTATAGTAAAAGATAGTATGCGTTTTTAAAAATGTTTTTTGTAATGTTATTTTATCTTTTCGCTTTAATTAAAATTAGTATTGAGCTTGTATTTTGGATTGAATTTTAAAAATAATAGTATAAAGATTTGTAAAAAGCAATCGTTTACAATAAAAGATTTGAAGAGAAAAAGAATACTAAAAATGTATGCCGTTATCCCAAACGGCACGGCAAGGAAAGAAGCTATTATTACAAAAGTATCACCCTACTTCTCGTTTTCATGAGACAAGAAAACAGGACGAAATGTCGGTTCGATAGGAATGCCTCGGTAGAATCGAATACGAATGATCGAATTATCAAATTCTTACGCTTTCTTCATAAAATCGTTTTCCAATTCAGTTTATTGCTATTATAGTTTCATTGCTATTTACTAAAACTGATAAAATAATAATTGCTAGCAATAATTTCCATTATCTCATATTATTTTGTTAAAATGTCTAATATTATTTTTAAACCACATTAATACGTATAAATTTAATTCATCACTTAAAAAAAACCAATTAAAAATATTATGCCTTTTTATTTTCTAAAAAATAATAGTGTTAGTTTGTATACGATATTAAGGGGTTAGAACACTGTGAACCTTCCAAAAAATTGAAGATTTTTTTTTTAGTTCGAAAGGTCCCATAGGGTCTTAAAAATAAGAAACAATAAACATTATAGAAAGAAAACACTTTTAAAAGTTAAATTTTAAATCCGCGCCAAGCCCTACTGTGCGCAGTGCATTAGAAACGTCTATGTTCTTAAACTTTAAACGCGTTTTACTCGAAACCACATTTTTCAAACTGTCCGGTAACTTTTCTCACACAATTTTCGACCGATTTACTTAAAAATTGGTATGTAGCTACACGATAACATTCTTTATGGAAGTACGTAGGGGTTTTGCTCTAGTAAAAAAAATAGTTTTTTGATTAACAATTTCCTATCGATTTTTTACCGAAAAACTGAAAATTTTGATTCAAATGTGTGCCATTTTCACAAAAACAGTTTTTTTCAAAATCCCCGACGTACTTCTCTAGCTTTTGAGTTGCAAATTCATAAAAATTTTGGGTTTTGGTTCTACATAAAAAATTGACAAAGATTTTCAAGCGGCCGTAGACCTATACATAAAAAACTGAATTTTTTAAATCGACAATCTAAGCCGCCATTTCAACTTTTTCAACATAGCAAAATAATTTTTTTATACTTCAATAGATGCCTAATAATAATAAATAAAACCTGAATTTATCTCATTTTATCCTGTTCCAGTAAAAAAATCTTAAAATTAGGTCTAATCTCCGTACTTTACAGGGGTCTAACCCCTTAAACTAGATGAAAATTATTTCCATTTCATGGACGTTTCGTTCTAAAGTAAGTAAAATAATTTGCTTACTTATACTACAATAAATTAATAATATAAAAGTAAATTAGAGAATTTATTAAAAAAAAGAATTTTAAATTAAAAAAAAATTAAAAAACATGAATTATTTTACGACTTTTAGATCAATTATAAAAGTTATACAGGTCAATCGATTCGTTTTGAGATAAGAAATATGATTTTTGTATTCATTAAGTTGTATTTTTAGAATGGAAAAAATTTTTACAATCATAAAAACATTTTTTTTTACAAAAAACTATTTTTTTTCGATAAAAAAAGGTGCTAAAAAAATTTGTTACGGTATTTTCAAAAATCCCTGTGTCCAAATTCAGATATTCATAAGTTTAATTAGTCATCCAAATTTTAATGAAATCCATTCAAACGTTCTCGATATAACCTTGCGATAAAAAACGCTATACACACACACATACATACATCTGGACACATACATCCCAAAGCTTCCTCTATGAGGAAGCAACATTGGCTCAAATTTTATTTTCATTGTGAAAACCTTAAAAACCCCAAAAAATTGTAGACTTTTACATTCATCTCCATTAATAAGAAAAATTCCAAAAATAATTTAGATAAAAATTAGAGACCCCATAAAAGTACATATTTCATGTACTACTCATTTTTTCACGAAAATAAATATTATCCGAGAAAAATGCCAAAAACTAGAACATCAAAACGATGCTTGGTATTTTTTAATAGTACGCTAAATCTTTTTTTGCGTCATTTAAAGTTGATAATATCGAGTTGTCTTTGATTATCATAAAGAGAACCATGAAAACTCCCATGGAGTTAATATTTTTTTGCGCTTTACTCGCAAAAAACAAAAAAATTTCAAAAATATTTTAAACAAAAAGTGTAGATTCCATCAAAATATTTAAATTTAATATAAGTATCCTAAATTCTTTTATAAAAATGAACGTTTTTCGAGAAAAAGTTTAAAATCAATACTATGGATGCAGAAACAATCGAAAAAAAAATTCACAAAATAGTTGCCACACGGCTTTTGGCCACGTGGTTGCTTTCTGCTACCACATTTTTTTTACATTTTTATAGGAAAGCATTTATTTTCATGATAAAATGTATACAACATAAAATTTGTATCCCGACGAAGTCTATAACTTTTGTCTAAATCATTATTTGGCATTTTTTTTATTTGTGGAGGTAAATATAAAAAGCCTCAAAACTTTGTTGGGGTTTTTAAGGCTATCACCATGAAAATCAAATTTATGCGAATTTGAATTACGATATTCATAATTAGCTTGTCAAAATACGTAAATAGCCTTATTTACAAAAAAAAATTGGAGTTACCCTTATTTGAAAGTACATCCTTAATATTACGCGCTATTTGGACTTCGTATTAAATAATAATTATAATAATATCCCAAAAGATGATGATATTTTTTTACACAAATGGTTATTTATCAAATTAAATGACGAAAATTAAATTTACCTTAAAGAATTAAAAACTTTCGTCAAGTATTCCGTTTTCTTTGCTTAATAGAGATAATGATATCTTTTGGAATTCCAGAGAAAACTATTTTCCACTTTAAGAGCATTATATCATTATCAATTTGGAGATGGAGCACAAAGTACGAAAAATCAACACGCATTTGTGCTACAACCACCTGTTGAGACTTCGTAGAAACGGAAACACACCAAGCTGAACATGAATATCGCTTGTTATACATTGTTAGAAACTTAGAACTTTGTAACAATTGAAAACCTATTACTCTATTTTACAATTATCCTTGTCTTCTTTCATTTATTATGGAAACTTCAATGATTCGTAACATCAAAATAAAATTTAAGAAAAATTAAATAAAAAATGTCTATTTTCTTGAATATTTTAATTTAAAAAAAATTTCTCATTAGCCCTATTAATTAATTTATTTAGAGGATTTTATCAAATTATCTTTATCTTCGGTACTTCCTTACTTTAGACAGTTTTATAATTTGGTTCATAATTGATTAGTTAAATAATTTAATTTATTTGTCAAGCAATTAGATTAATTAGTTATTTACTTTTATTAAAAAATCTCAAGTCATTTAGATAATAAGAATGTAAGTGAGAGTTTTTCAGAAATAATAAAACACAGTTTTTATTGTAGATATTAAAATTTTCATTTAAAAAACCATTTTTACGAAGTTTGGAGTTGATTCACTAGACATTTATTTAATTAGGGTAAAAGTACCAATTACTGCGATGTGAAATCGAAGTCCGATAAAATATTGTAAAAGAAGATAATTATAAATAAAAGATAAATATTTGACTGATTTTAAAAACACTCTTGTTATTTATTGAAGTAGAAACCAGTAATTAAAATATTAAAAGAAATGATGTATTCTTAAAAATAACATATTTATAAATAATACTCGGTGCTGGTATCACTAAGAGTCTGCACCAATTACTGTGCCCCAATTACTGCTAGGAGAATAACGTGTAATTGAAGGTTAGGTTGTTCGCAGTAATAGAAACACGTGCATGTTCCAATTACTGCGATAGGTTGTAATTTAAACTTGAATAATTAAATAATTAATGATTTAAATAGGGGAGAGTGGGGCAAAGGTGCTACCTTTATATATTTTGCTTCATAAAAATGTAACTAAACATGATACTTAAGTAAACTTTTATTATTATAAAACTCTAATTATCACTCAACATTTCTCCACAATCATTAAATATTTTAAAAAAGCCTTGATTGAATAAAAATATAATTTGTAAAAGAGTACAAATTATCACCATTACCCCAGGTACCGGGGTAATGGTAATAAGGCTATTTTTTCTAAAAGTGCAAATATTTCGGAGAATATTTTTTTATATTACAATTCTTTGTTATCTAAAGCAGTATAAAAATATCTTCAGAACATATTTTGGGGTATATTTACGGTAATTTTTATAAAAAATACTGATATGTGTGATTTAACCTTGCATTTGTAAAAAACAGCTGAAAACAGTTGAAAGCTGCTTGGCGTTTGAATATTTTCATTACGTTAGTATCTTTACCCCAAACGTCAAGTCTTTTTAATATTGTAAATTTAATATATTTCAACCTTGAATCTAAGCTCAAATCTACGAATATATGATAGGTGGATGTTTAATTTAATGAAACATCAAACTTTTATGACGTAATCAATTTTAAATTTCTTTTAAACTTAATATAATGAAGATTTAATTTACCATTTTTTTTTACTAAAACAGTGTTTTACTCAAATTTTTCAATTTACATTGAAAATAAACATTTTTTCTTTATAATATCGTCTTGTAAATGAAATTAAAGATTCGTATATAGAAGAAAGTTTTAATAATTCATAAATAATGAAGATATTGTGATTATTATCTTTACCCCGGTTAGCACCTTTGCCCCAGTCTCCCCTATGTATATCTTAATTGGCAATTGTGATGAGTAAGGTTTTAAATAATTTTTTCAATTAATTTCAATTAATTTTAAACTCTTAAAAAGTGCATAATAATGTTTTTCAAAAGAATTGCAGTAATTGGTGCATTTACAGTAATAGGTACATCTACCCTATACGGTTTTTAAATTATACACTTTTAATATTGATTTCTATGGGAATCATAAAAATTTGTCTCTGTGTCTTTAAACAAATTTGTGATAGAAATGCAAACTAATACATTTTATATGAAAAATAGATACGGATAAATAATACAAAGCTTTTTAAAACACAATCTTATGACGTTAGCTTATTATTAAAGAAAAAGTTAAAATCATATTCAACCCAAGTGGGTAATTGACTTGTGAAGGGGAAGGGGGGGATTAAAAATTTTATTAGAGTAAAGAAATTCTAGAAAAATTCAAAACAGGACATGTTACTAAAATTGATTAAAATGCTCTTAAAAAGTGATGTCTGATTCCAAATGGGTATTTTTTCCACCGTATCCACGTTTTCCGACGGACCTGAATAGTACCAAAAAAATGTCAATTCTTTTAATCCTAAAAAGTTGAAAGTATTCGTGAAGTATAATATACGTATACAACATAATTTTTCATTGTGTGTGACAATAAGAAACAAAAGTATCTCTCCGATATTGCAAATTAATCTATGTAAAACAGATGAGCTTTGTGTTTTCATTTTTATCAGACAAAGTCGCTCACGTTTATCCTTAACTTTTTATATTCATTTTAAAGGATATTATTATTTAAATTGAAATATAAGAATGATCAATAATAATAAATAATAATAATAATAATAATAATAAATAATTCGTCTTATTTTCGTTTCTTTATCATCCAACTCGTTTATGAATCAAAGACAATTAATCACCGACCATTGTGAAGACTTCTGTACTTTTTAGAACAAACTTGATATCACAAGTTCCTTACAATTTGAATAATTTATCTCATTAAGTTAAAAGTTTGTTAATCGACAAAAAGGGTAAAGAGTGTTAGGAAGCTCGTGATCGAAGAGAAAAATGTGTATTGACTACAGAACGAACGGAAATGGTTTCCCGGCGGGGTTGTAAATTCAGAAGAACATCGTCCTCATCCAAGATTCGCTGGGCTATATTACTTACGATCCTGTTTACTCTGCCTTCGAATTTATATCTCGTTACGAGAACGTCATTCCGTCTTGAAGCGATAAAATAAATTTGTAGCAAGCGATTTTTGCAGATTGCACATCTCTACGGAAATTCACCGAAGATTTTTCTAAACCTTTTTCTTCTTGTATATTTCAATAATATTTGTCCTATATTATTTCACAGTACTTGCATAACTTTTTGCAATAGGTACATTTTTTATTTCTTTGGTTTACAATTATAAAAATAGATTTCCATCTTTTAATTCTTCGATACTTTATCAACTAGAAATTCCATTATATGATTGGTCGAACGATTTCGAAAGGAGGATTGAAATTTTATTGTTTTTGTAGTTTAACATTAATGAATTACTGCACCAATCTTAAAATTTGGAACCTTAACTTTAGCAATCCTACGTATTTTTCTTCACTGAATCAGAATCTAAAGTCAGAATTATTAGATCGGTTCTACTTTTTGAAATAATCTCAAAAAAATTTTTAAAACACAAATCAAAACGAAAAAAATTTTTTTTGTCCAATATATTACATTAGTGTATTCCTACGTATTTCTCTCCTCTGAATCCGAATCCAAAGTCAGAATAATCAAATTGGCTAAAATTTGTAAGATAATCTCAAAAAACTGCTTAAAAACCACAAAAAGTAAAAAAAAAATTTTTTGTCTGGAACAATATCCTAGTGTATTCCTACTTTCCTACGTATTTTTCTCCGCTGAATCCAAATCCGAAGTTAGAACTGCCAGATTGATTCTTATTTTTAAGATATTCTCAAAAAACTGATCGAAAACACGAAAAAATCGCTTTTTTGATATTATCTGAAAATTTTTAGCTAATCTGATCATTTTGACTTTTAATTCGGATTCAGCAAAGAAAAATACATAGTAATATACTAGTGTAGTGTCTCGGACCAAACAATATTTTTTTTGTGGGGCTGTTTTTTTTATTTTTGCGACGTTGAAAATTAAACCATTTTAAATAAATAATGTTGGTAACATTGTTTGGAAAGCTTGGTCAGAGCAAAAAAATGTCCGATTTTGCAAAAAGATTAATGTTAAAACTTCATGAAGACTTTCAACATCAGGACTTGTCTCAAAAGTGGCTTTTTATTAAATTTCAATACATTTTTTATATATTTTTTACGCATACTTAAGCCTAAACCAAAAAAACATATCAATTTGAAGTTTTAGATTAGAATCTTTTTAGAAAGATGTTTTTGATGTCATGAATCTTTGTTTTGTAAATAATTTAAAAAACATATTTCATAAAAATTAAAAAATTGATTTTCTAATAAATTTACAGTTCTGATGAAGACAGGAGGTCAATATTTTATAATGTCATCTCACCTGTATGATTAAAAAACTTTTGTTTATTGTTTTGACAGTTTCAGTTTCAAATATTCATGTGGTTAGGTATTTTTAATTTTTATTTAACGTCAAATCAAATAAAATCATGTAAATAAATTAATTAATGTATTATAATTATCTTCAACGAAAAGGAGTCAATTGCAATGATGAAAACAGGAAATAATAATAAATATAAACAAGATCAAATAAGTTACAAAAATTATAATTTTGTATATATAATTTAATTTTTTTTACAATAAATATTTTTAAATATATATTTAGATTTGTCAAGTATTCATAATTTTAATTTAAATTAATATAATATTAAATAATTTGCTAAGATTAATACGGTTTATATAATATGGCTTTTATTATTCATAACTTTATCAAAGAAGCTTCTAATGCAGGGGAGGTGGGGGCAGGACGGGGTACCTGCCTTAATTAAGAATCTAATTAACCAATCGCCATCATTTTTTGTATAACATATAGCACCGTTACAATAGTTTTTGATTAACCAAATCACTGATTGATGAAACTGAGTTTTTTATTTTTTACATGCAAAAAACTGTTTTTGACGATTTTCTTGTAATTTTTGCATTTTACTTAGAACGTGTTTACTATGTTAATATCAACATTTTATATACTATATAATTTTATTCATGTTCAACAATGATTACACTTGTAGTTAATCACTAATTTATTTTCGTTTCAAAACTTAATTTCTAGAAATTATTTTTTTAATGAAATTCCGTATGTTGGGGCAAAACGGGGTATAGGAAGTGAGGGCAGGATAAGGTACTAAAAACCAATCATTTTTTTATCTTATGAAACAAAAATGTTTTTGGTGATTTTACACACTATTTATAACTTTTTGTTACGTAAATAATATATTTCAAATACAAGAGCAGGTATTTCTGTTATAAAATTTATTGTTTTTTGAGGTTAGTTTTGTAATTTAATTTTACATGAGAGAATTAAAATTACACATTAAACTTGTTTTTTAGTTTATTTTATAATGTCAATAAAGATACTTGCGAAATTTGTAGGCAAAAATAGATTGTTTTTCATACTACCCCATCTTGCCCCCACGTTTGGTAAAATGAAAGATTTTGATTTTTTTACTTATTCTTAATTTTATATTTAATTAAGTAACAAATGTTCCAAAGAAGACTTAGTCATTGAAGACTGGTTATTAAAGATTATTATTATTATTATTATAATAAATAATATATTTTGGGATTGATAATTTTAGTTTTATTGAGCTTCAAACCTTAGGTATCCCGTCTTGACCCCACCTCTCTATATCTATGATCAAAAAGTGATTGGTAAAAACTTAAAAATATTATTTGTTACCTAATTTTGATATTACAACAATAATAATAAATTATTATCTTAACCACACTTAATGGAAATGTTCAAATTCGAGTGGAGTCCTGAGACCTCTGATTTCGAAATCCCAAATGCTGGAGAAGTTAGAGTCGATCTTTCAATTCTGATACCCGCGAGTGGTATTCAAGATGGTGGCAGTGGGGTTTCGAATGAAGGGGGTGATAAGGGAATCCCGAGGGGAGTAAGAGGCGTAGGAAAGTGCGATATTATCGCTGTAGAAATATTACTCAGAAAATTGCAGGCGTGACTTCGTCCAGCCTCGTTAATTACCGTAAATTACCCATAATTATAAGGACTGTAAAAGTTTTTACTATCGTCGTGGGGCAAGCAGCGAGAGAAGAGGACAGTGAGGTGGTCCTCAAGTAAAAGGTTGGGGTTTGATGCAAAGCCACGTTGGGGCGCACTGTGTCTGCAAATTTCACCGTGGTATAACCCTTCTTTCTAGTAAAGGTACCACCCAAGGTGCAAGTTTTCATTTTAAAAACTTGCGTCCCACAATTTACAACATTTTGTTCGGAACTTTCTCACATGAGTAAACCCCAGCTTCATTAAAACTTCATTGATGGTTAATCACTTTCTGGCAATAAATCAACACTGAAACACTGAATTAAAAAATTCGGTTATGTAACATTTTCAAATTGAATTTTTATCTGTTGAAACAGGTGTTTAGGCCTAGTTATAAATTTTCAAAATTTAATAATAACAGTACCATATTTTCTATTAAGATTATTTAATTTTTCAATCTTCTTCTTACTCTTTAAGGTATTTTTTGATATATTCTAAAAGCTTTTAGTATAATTTATTTATTTAAAGAAAATTTGTAACCGACCGTGTACATTATTACACAAATCTGTCGATAGTGTAGCTTCAGGTACAACAACTTGACATCAGTTTCTTTCTTTTCATTCCTTTTCACTGTCTGTTACCAAATTCTTAGTTTAATTAAATTTTACGATTTATCCCTTAAGCACCACAAGCGACAGTTTTTTGTACTAATGCGCGCAGTCGGTAACTAATTCTCTTTTAATACAATTTCTAATTCAAAGCAAAGTTCAATATGAAGCTAGTTCATGGTCCGTGTAATATGATTCCTATTCAATGTTCAGAATAATATAATGCTAACTCAAAATTTCGTTTTAAATAATTAAGTTATTAATTAATTAATAATTAAAGTTCACGTACAATGAATATTAAAATACCAATTAAATTGTAATATTATTCCATGCTTTTTCATTTTTAGTTGTAAAAGTAATAAACATTTTCAAATTATTATCAATAATTGTTTAATGATGTTTCTAGTTTATAAAATTATAAACAAATAACATAAAATTAAGATCTTAATCATTTAGATTTAGGATTTTAAAAAAATTAACTAATTTTGTAATCTTTTAATGAAAATATCAACATTTTAGACAGATCTTAGTATAATTAATACTAGATTATTATAAGTATTTTAAATCTTGATATTGAAAATATAACTGGCTGATTTTAGAAAAAAATCGAAATTAATGTCCTTAATGATTTCTGTATATCAGGATTGTCGATTATGAAAAGTTATTTTTTTTAATAATACTACTGTACTAGATGTACGAATTTATGAAACAAATTTATTTCTTATATGATAAACAAACAAGATATGTCCAAGAGAGTACCCTGAAAATTATGTCATCATATTATGTCATAAAAATTAATTAATTAAAATTACGTCATATCATTATGTCACAACTGCTGAATGTATGTATAGACGAAGATTTTGATGCACATTTGAAGAAAAAAAACCTGTTGGTTTTTCTTCTACACATACCATGTAATTTTGTGTCTAAAAAAAGTTTTGTAACAGTTTTTTCTCAATTTGGTAAAGTTATTTAAATTTATGATTTAGATTAGATTTTACTAATTCAGTGTTCGTATATATATTTTTACTGGGGATTAAAAAATGGGTCATGTACCCTAAGATGGACAGGCCTCAAATCTCAATGTATTTATTTGCATATTTTCGATTTTACACTTTTTTCAATAATTTTTTAAGCCAATTAATTAAAATTTTGTTTTTTCCAGCATAAAATGTGATGTTATCGTTAAAGAAAATGATATATCGATATTTTTCGATATTTTATTACTTTTTACTGTTACGCTATATTAAATTGAAGTTTTTAGAAATGTTATTTCTTAATAAATTCCGTAAAATGATTAAAAATTAGTTTAATAATTGCTACACGATGTTCATTTTTTATTTACTACAATTTTCAGAGACTTTTAAGCAGGTGTTCATCTTAGGGCCACTTTTTTTTAGACCGAAAATTTTAACAATTGGAAAAAATGCTTTAAAAAATGTTTATGTTCAAAATAAAATTTAATCCCTGTGGCCATAAGTTACCTTATAAATTGTGCTTTCATCCGGCATAAAACATTTTAATATATTTTATTTGGTTTGGATTCTAAAGCAATAAATCGATAGGGTGTCCAACTTGTGGCCCACTTCCCTAATTATAAAAATTATATTTTAAATAAGAAACATTTAAAATACTTATAACCTAGAATAATAATACTAAAAATTATTTAAATTGTTGATATTTTTAATTAAAAGATTTGAAAATTAGTTGACTTGGTTTCAAATTTTAAATTTAAAAAGTTTAAGATCTTAATTTCATATTATTTGTATATAAACTAGAAATTCCGTACATTAAATTATTCATACTAACAGGAAAAATTAATTATTTTTATTGTTTATAATGAGAAATATCATGCATTAAATTATTTATTACAGGGGAATTTAAATTATATTTTCATCTGAAAACGAAAACGAGTTATATAATGTCATTATTTAATTAGTATTTTATTATTTACTGTATTAAAACTTGAATTTTAAATATTTTAAACGAAATTTTGAGTTAGCATTATATTATTCTGAACATTAAATAGGAATCATATTACACGGACCATGAAGTAGCTTCATATTGAACTGAGTTTCAAAATAGAATTATATATTTTCCATAATTGAATAAGCATTTTATCAACGGGAGGCGTCAATATCGACTATAAACTGTCGAAAAAATCTTTTTTTTTTATTTTATAATAATAAAAGTCAAATTTTGCTCATTTCTTCAATTTCACACTGGGCATTCATTTTATTTATCGGTTTCCTATTTCTGCTCTTTTCTTATTGCTACGTTCTTTTATTTTCTCTTATTAATTTTTATTCTTCATTTTAATTTTCGTTGTTTTTCTTTCGACAATTCATATAGTCGATATGTTATTCTTTATTTAAATTATATCTAAATCAATTTCTGCAAAATATGAATTAAAAGTTTAAGCAATGAACATAAAATTCTTAGTTTTTTTTTTAAATGCATATATGCTTTTAATGAAAAAAAGGCAAATCAATTTTTAAATTTTATACTAACCTGTAAGTATCTTAGTTGAATCAATATTCAACTTACACTCAACAAACAATTTAATATGTGTGAAGTTAATATAATTAAATAAAATCAAAGTGAAAATGAAGTGAAGTGAAGTTACAGAATAGCACTCCTGTAAAACAATTCCTCTATGGAACAATTTCTCTAAATCTCCCCTATCATTAAAGCGTCTTTTGTGTAACACTTTGATTTTAAGCAACAGATTAAAAGAAGAATGAGATTTAAACGGTCGTGAGAGGAAATCAGTGAAATTAGATGTGACATTTGGTCTAAGAAGGACGATAAACCAGCAAGGCAGGCAAGTCGGCTCCATTGAGCGGATTCAGGAGAAGAAGATAAGTAGGTGATTCTTTCGCGGGTCAAAGCAGCAAGCCCTCACGCTCGTGAGAGTGGAAAAGCTTTAATCGGGATTTCCTTTAGCCGGCTGCATAGTACTACTAGATAACATCTATACGGTAGGTATTCTACCTCGTACTCGGTGCTACCTAATCTCGCGCTTCCTAATGGCGAACCAGGGCTTGCCAGTTACTTAGGCGGGTCTCAGATCGTTCTGCTAGGTATATTACGTACACTTACAACTAACTGCACAAGTGATACTAAGCCAATGGGCAAACACGAGTAAATCAAGATTGTCTGTGATTTGTAGCAGCTTCAGTTCGACCCACCTTCTGAGTTTCATCCCTCTGCAGATACTGAAAATGGTCCTTATACCAAAGATAAAGCTCTTCCAACATCTCAGACACTTCTGCCTTGATAAAGCTTTCGATTATCGATATTCAGGTGACTAAAGAATTTTTGTATCATCGACTGTTGAAATGTCCTCTGATCCATGTTCCTTTATTTGTTCACTTTTGATGAAGTTTGTCTCTTTATTGGAAAATCATTTTACTATATGTTACTGATTGGATTTAACAATCTAAGATGAAAATTAGTAATATCCGCATCTAAACTTTCTTAGAGCTATCGAGCATTGTAGAAATCACTAAGATGAAGTGAAGTTGAACATTTCAATACAAATTTCCATCAGGTTTCATTGGCAATCCTTCTGCAAAAGCAGACATTTTTCTGCTTTGACTATGTTTTTTTGACATCTAACATGCAAGTTATTCTACTTTGAAGCGCTACCTTCGGAAAAATTTCTGACCTCGGTGTTAGACAATGCTTATTGTATGTTTCTGGGGTCCTTTAAACCAAATCTTACGTCCATTTTGCTCCATCGTGAAAGTATTATTTCTTACCTCAAAAGATATGGCGGGTTGTATGTGTCAGTTTTTTTAAATAATGGCGAATTTACTACAATTTTGGTATTAGGGGGTTCTTACAATTACTAAATTACCAATCTGAAGTCATCGGACAACTTCCCGTACCCCAGTGGTTGGTGGCAAGATGAACCTCTTACAAAAATCATAAAATTTATCATATCCAAAAATAGTACAAACCAATGGTTTGTCTTAACACCTACTGTTAGCTATTTGTTGATACATCTTTCAAAAGGGTTTATTGTCACTAACAGAAACGGTTTAGAGTGTGACAGGTGAACTACGAGAGTTTATTCAAAATAACAAGGAGAACCTATATAGATAGATAGCTGGTTATCCAAGACTTGATACTTTATCGACGTAACCTGTCAATGGCTCGGATTGAGTACCGTAAGAAATTTAACTCCACAAGTCGTGAGATTCCTGAATATCTAAAGGTACATCCAAATAATACGGAATGCTTTTTGAACAACTTATGCTTCTATGTAGAACAAGGTTTGTTGAAACATTAAGGCAACAACAGATATTAACTAACGCCATCATCCACAAAAGAGGAATTTTTCCAAAAGACTCGCCTCTTACTTTCCAATAAGTATGCTCTAATCATTATTTTAGTGTTACAGACAGTTGTTTGTAGGATAATCTCTCGATAAGTCAAATTTCTGTTATTCATACTATTAGTAAATAAACACTTTTACGTGAGTCACGCTTTATAGATATTTAATTTATTTCTAAATTGTATTTTTCTCAAGTCTGGCGATTTTCCACAACGTTAGTCAGTATATTGTCATATTGTCAGTCTGGCCGATGTTAATAAGCGATTTTGCACTATGGAAAATAAAAGAAAGTTAAAAGCTCTTAGTGTTACCGAGAAACTAAAAGTTATTGAAGCAGTTAAAACGGGTGCAAAACGCAAGAAAGATATTGCTCATGATTTTGGTATACCGGTCTGTACTTTATCTACGATTTTAAAAAATGAAAACAAAATTGTACAAGCAGCTGCAGAAGGAATTGTTTCGCCTCATAGAAAGAGATTAAAATTGTCTTCATTTACTACGTTGGAAAAAAGCATGACAGAGTGGGTAAAACAAGCATGGGACTGTCTCCTAAAATTATCAGGGCCAATAATTCAAGAAAAAGCTAAAGAAATGGCAACTAAATTGGGTTTGCATTTTCGAGCTAGTGATGGTTGAAAAAATTATCTCAGGTAAAAGTGCAGCTACGTCTGAAGTGAACTGTGAACAGTATAGAAAAAATGTTTAGTCTGGCCTATTAAAAGGATATCTTCCAAAAAACATTTTTAATGCCGATGAATTTGGACTATTTTTCCAATGTACACTAGACAGGACCTTGACTTTCAAAGGCGCTTCGTGTCACGGAGGAAAAAAAAGTAAACAACAGATTACTGTTTTAATTGATGCTAATATGGATGGCACAGAAAAATTAAAGCCAATTGTGATTGGAAAATGTGCACAACCAAGATGTTTTAAAAAGAAAAATGTAAAATCGTTGCCAGTTACCTACAAATTTAATAAAAAATTTTGGATGAATTCTTCGGTTTATGAAGATTGGTTGTATGACTTAAGACATGAAGTTCTTCCGACAAAAAAGACAAGTACTGTTGTTCGTAGATAATTGCCCTGCACATTCAAAAATTCTTTCACTTGATCTAAAAGCAATGTTTTTCTACCTCCCAAAACGACGTCAAAATTGCAGCCGATGGATCAAGGCATAATTAAAAATATAAAACTTCATTACCGAAAATTCGTAATGCAAAAAAATTTAAAACGAATGGAGTCGAATTAAAAAATAAAGTCTATCAATTTGTTGGAAGTTATACAAATGTTGGATAAGTCCTGGAGAGCTGTCTCACCATTTACCATTGCTAATTGCTTTAGTCATGTAGGATTCAAAAATGATAAGCTAAATTAAAATTTTAGAATTTTTTTAATCTCACACTCTTCTCTTTAAAGATGAATAAATGAAAATTCACTTATTAGATGTCAAAAGTCTTCCACTCTTTTAATAAGTGCATAATTTTAATCTTATTTAACAGAATTTACAGTAGACTGTACAAACATTAAAGTAAAAGAAAATGATTCAGATGCTATTCCAATTGAATCCCAGAAAATGATTTTGGATTAAATTAATCTGCAACGCTCTTTTTTTATACCAAATGGAATTTAAATAATCTGAAATTGGCTTAAAACAATCGAGCTGCAGATTATTTTAATACTTAAAAGTTTTCAGTGTGGTTAAAGTATAAGCAGCATATTCCAAATATTCGTGATTTTATCTTTGAGGATTATGTGAATGTAGATTTGAAAATTATAACTACGGGTTAGCCAACTGAAACCGACATCATCAATGCTAGTCAAATTCAAGGTGAAAAAGAGGAGTCAAGCATTGACGAAGAAGATGAATTAAATGACAATGTGAAAATACCCATATCGACAATGCAAGCATCTAATTATTTATCAGGGCTGCGAAAATATGCGTATGAACAATGTAATGTCCCCGATGAGATTTTTTCGGCACTAATATACGTTTGAAAATTTTATAGAAAAAGAATCTTTGCAAAAAAAGAAGCATACAACTTTGAACAATTTTTTTTAAAAAATGTATAATTTTAACTCTGACGTGACGATATTAAATACATAAATTATAATTTCTATACAATTAAAAAAGTGATACGATGTATTTATGAAAGACCCTAAAATTGTTAACATTCGATAAATCAAAGTTTTCTCTGTCTCTCTTCGAGTTTGTTTTATCGAGAATTGACTGTACTTTTAATCCATTAATGGGAAACTTAGTTTCACTTAAAAGAAAACTTTTGTCTTCTAGAAACCTTACACCAAATTGCGCAGTTTTGATAAACACCTTATAATTATAATTTTATTATACTTCAACTTAATGCCATGTTTTACCAAAAGTTAATTTTTCCATCCAAACCGAAACAAAATAATATCTTATTTTTATCTACATTTTTAATCCTACTTATTTAGTAGAATTTGAAGCAAATATAAGATATTCTCTTTGAACAGGCAAGATTTAAGCTAAGATAAGCACTGAATAAAAAAATCTTTAAAAAAGCGAACATTGCACGCGAAATTGGAACGATAAAAGACAAATAATCCATCTCTGAACTGACAGAGGAATTTTTTTCCCATGAGAGCATCGGATTGCAATACTAACCGATCTATTTTCTCTCATTTTCCCGATTTCACAATCTAAAAGTTCAACGACGAGACGAGACGAGACGTGGCGCGCACCAGCAACAGGTGGCCTATAAAGCTTGCACATCCGTTTATCTAGGACGAACGAGTGCATTCCGATTGACTGATGGATGTAAAAGGTGGATCTCGTGCATCGCTGACACTGGTGGAGTCTCTCTCATATAAAACCACCTCTATTTCACCAATCCATCCAACATTTCGAGACCGTAAATCTACTTTAGTCTTTTTTTTTTCTTTTAAATAAATCTTCTGCTTGATAAATTGTTAACCTGTGTCAATTAGAATTCACTTGCGAAATAACAAATATTCTCTTTATGAGATTTTTATTTTAAAAAACGTTTCAGTTACTAGAAAAGTTTATTACTCAAACAAAAGAAGTGGAATTGTAATTTTTATGATTTTTCGATTATAGATGTAGAGAATATAATTTTTGGAAGCAAGTCCTTGAAATAACCTAAAATCAACGACCCAAAATTTTTTTATTAAAATATAAGTTATTCTGCTTCGAACGAACCTAAATATATAAAAAAATGTTTTAAAACGTGAGGACATTTTTAAAAAAATGTTATGTACTTGTAGGTTTATTCGATGGCTAATAAGTTAACAAATATCTGTACCAAGTTAGAAAACAATCGGATCATTATTTTTTGAATTACATTCACCGGCGCAGAAGAAAACTTCGAAGGGACTTTTAGCACTTATTTAGAGCTTAGGACTTTGAAAATACATTCTTTAGATGGCAAGTGAAATTTTAAAGGGATAAAAAAAATGCAAAAAACCTTCATTTTACATGAGGCTCTCCTCTCAAGTATTATTAGATGTCAATATTGTGATACGATTTACATGGAAGCCACGAAACAAAATTTACAATTTTTTTAAAAGGATGTGAAAACCTGCTGCCAGGTACTTTGCAGCCCTTTGCAACTACAATGTTATGTAAGGGAGACCAAGGTGCCTGACCCATTAGAAAAACACCCTTATTATGGAATCTTGTAATCACCTGCAGGTCTTTCTGCAGTTTTTGCGTGAGGCCATAAGAAACTACCCCATGCTTTTCAATAATCTAGGTGGCGATTGTTGGTATCAGCTGATAGGTCCATCGGCATACTTTCTCCCTCTTCATCTTGCCTGCTACATTTTGACGAGTCTGCTTGTCGTATCCGTTCTTTGCTGAATCTTACTTAAAACAAGTCTAGACCTTAGCTACGCTTGATTGTACTTTCAAAAATATAAAGTAACTACTACAAACATCGAGAATCTGCTTTCCCCACTTACCGAGTTTTCGCCTATCCCGTCTCTGTTGCCCCTACAGAAAGGTATCAACCAATCACGCTCGCTTTGTTTTGCTCAGTCGCAGCTTCAGGTCTAAATATACAGGCTTACAAAAACAATCACTATTAGTAAACATATTTGCGCACTAAAAATGTAATGAACGTAACAGAAGTCAAACAACTTTATCTAAACTGTTTGCACTTAGAGAAATATCTCACTTTACGGTTTCAAAGATTAGCGAATATAATAGAAACTAAGTAAGAAGAACTTGACGAATTTTATAAAAATTAATTTTTTGACACAATAGGTTGTAACGGTACGTTCCATGCAATATCTCACTTGAAGCGTAAGTCGAAATGACTACAAGTTAGGCCTTAAACACAGAACAGCTATCGCGACTAAGGGCCCTGAGGCTCCACAAAAGGTTTACAAATTCACCGAGAAAGGACTCTGTTTTGTCTCCGCGAAAAGGTCGCACGTTATCGAGTTGGAGAGTTTAGGCTATAATATATATACGCTCCATAATCCTCGCACAGTTAATAAATTATTATTTTACTTACCTGTGATTCTCCACAAAATGATTAATCCAGATGTTCTCATATAAAATCTGATGACAGCCTGCTCCAGTTATCTGTAATATCTGCTCAAAAAATAAAAGTGTGTTTAACGTGAGTGATAAATTAAAGACTTAGTAGGGACAATACTTACCTTCTCATTTGAAGGAAATTATTTAAGTTTCGTCCCACCGGAAAAGCCAATAGCTTTTTGTTAAGTTTTTGAATTATTATCAAGTTTAGTTTGCTTAATTACTTGCCTTATTTTCCATCGAAGAATCGCAGGAATTGTACCCACAAACAAAAAGGGGAACTTTAGTGAAATTTGTTAAATTGTTACTACTCTCAAAGATTATTTGTCCTGTAGGGCGCAAAAAACTTGAAAGTCACCTTCAAGTTCTTTATAATTTTTTGCGCTAAAAATCAAACTGCACTAAAATTCATCAGAACCCGGAAAATCATACTACCTTTTGTGGAAATCCACAAATCCTAAACTTCTCATGATTATTCAAAATTTATGCAATAATAGACACGATAATTTTACGATACAGTCGAATGGCGGCTGCATGCGTCAAAATTCAAATACACGAAACGATCTGGTTAGTCGTTATCGTTGGATGGACGCGTGGTTTCAACACGGCTCGCGCATTTCCCTAATGATTTATAAGCATTATTGGGTATTAATTTCAATCTACGTAAGCGAAGGATAACACGACATAGAGAAAATTCGAGGGGGTTAAAAAAGGGGAAGTGTAGAAGAGAGGGGGAGGGGAGACAAAAGAGAGAAAGAGAGACAGGTCGACGCCGCACGTCGCAGGCTACAAATCAACTGTTCCGAACAAATTATGAATGATATATTCGTTGTACCCGCTTGATATACGTATATCTCCCGAGAGAGAACACCAATGCAGAACTGCAGCTGCAGTTACGGCACTAGGTCGTTTCAAAAATTTGCGCCTCGCTCGTGATGATGCGTTAAATTATTTTTTTCGTTCTTTTTCCTCTGCTTTTTTCGTTCAGAAACCGGTATCGAACACATCCGAAGAGTTATATTGTTTACCGTAACGGTTTTTAATTCCTGTCGATGTACATTCATTTTCAGAGAAAAAAAATAGAATTATCACTCTAAGTAAATTGTTCGCTGCCTTTTGTTTGTATCCGTACTTCAGTCTCACTTCTGGAGTTATTTTCAATTTTTTTACTGTTTTTGACTTTTAATTTCTGGTGTTTCATTTTTACTTTAAGTTGTCAGCATTTGTTAATTTAAGAATAGAAGAAACAATTTCTACTTTTACTAGATTTTAGACATTCTAATTTTTTATACTCTTTTTTTTAAACGCTATTTTAAAAATATTAATTTTTTTTTTACTTTTATTGTAATTCTGATAAATATGTGAGGAAAGTGCCAATTTGAAAACGATGCTGGCATCTAGCGACGTTCGCTCGAAATCGATAGAACTACGCAGAGTTTAAGCATTTTCACGAACCAAACTTTGTTAATTTTTGTATTAGGAAGAAACTATTTTGAATATTTTTTCGATTACTTTCTTGCATATAGAAGTTTTTGAATTTCTTAATGTAAGTTTAAATAAAAACATGCACTGATTTTTCTAAACATATACATTTTTTTTAAATTGACAATACTTTGTTTTTTCTATATCTAAACTAAACACACTGTGCCTGAACCAAAAAAATATCTGACAAAAATGGATCCAAAATCTGGTTGTTGGGGATGTTTCTGCATCATATCAGAAGTAAAAATACATTGAGAACAAAATCCTAGCTGCTCCTTTTTTACAGATATCAGTATTTCCGTTTATTGAATTCGACGAATTTTTGAAAAACATTTAATTTGGAACTTTGTAGGTACATGTAGGCAAACTAATTATACAAAAATTATCTTAAATATTTTTTTATATGTAAATATATGTTAATACCTTTAAAATTAGACCTAAATGAAGAAAATTGTTTAATATTTGTCAAAGATATGGGGTTTTTTGTATACTGAGCTCAATTAAGAGTTGGTTTTTAACTTTTTTGATATTTCAAGTAATGTTTCCAAAACGTTTGTATTTCTTATAAATATATTTGTCATATTGTAATACTTTTTTGCACAAAAATTAATTTATTTTATTGAAAAACTACGATACAGTAAAATTTTTTCATTGCAATTGGTGAGAATAATATTTATAACTTAGCATACGCAAAAAACAAGTTAAATCATTGTCAAACAGAACAATAGTTTTAAAACTGTGAAACGAAATAATATTTAAATATATATTTACATCAACTATAATCAGTACAATACAACTCACTTGAAAATGACAAAATAAAAATTCGACAACTGCTCGCATGAGTTGGAATTTATATTTTCCACATTTGGTTGAATTAATTTCGTAGCACTCTAAAGTTTCAAAAATTCACAATGGACCAAGTCACTAGCCCATTCAAACCAATATCACATATTATTTTATTATTATTATTATATATTTTATTTAGAAAAATAAAAAAGTTCAAATACAAAAAATATACAACTAATAACGAATAAAATTCATAAGACTTGCAAACAAAACAATGAAAATCTTTTAAATTGAAGAATTAATTTAAAACTTTAAATCGAAACAATAAATTTATCTGCCTTCGTTTTTCCAGAGACAATTTTATTCACACAAGGTGCATGAATTTTTTCTTTTTATTCTCCTAATGAGAACACATATTCGTAGGATGAGACATCTTTTGATTCAAGGCGAATGTTTTTCATAATAATTTGACAGAAAATTATTTTGAATTGAATTAAGCTACAACACCTTTTAGTTTATATTAAACCAAATTTAAATAATCTGAAAGTGTATTAAGGTATTAGTCGCGTAAATGCTCCCGCAAAACTCCCGCAAAATAAAAAGAACAAAAAATAAACTTTTATATCAACTCACTTGCTTCCTTGTGACCTCTTCTAATATAATATATGTAATTTTCACGATTTTGAGTCAGGTACTATAAGTTATCGTGATGTATTGCTTACACGTTTTCGACATTTTTCAATGAAACCACGTGAAAATGAAAAATTATGAATTTTTAAATTATTGTATTTTTTATACGGCGTGGTCAATAAAATTAATTTTTTTTTAAAGGATTTATTTTATCTCAATGTGTAACTTAGTAGTTTTATTTGAAAAACTGACGACTTGTTTTTTTATAATTGAATATAAGAGACATTTTTTACATGCATTTTGTGCTATTGCATGTAAAAGGTATAAACTTTGAATTAATATTTTGAAGCTCAGAAGTGGTCAAAATTAATAGGATAGATCTCATTTCATAGATAAATACCTCATGAATACAGATACAAAGTTTTAAAAAAATCTGACGAAAATCATTTTACGCGACTAATACCTTAAAATAAAACCACAGCAGAATATTTTTATCGCACACAATATATTACTGTGAGTTTGGTATACAAAAAACCCCATATCTTTGACAAATATTAACCAATTTTCTCCTTTTCGGTCTTATTTTAAAGGTCTTAACCTGTATTAACGTATAAAAAAATGTTTAAGATATTCTTTGTATAATTAGTTTGCCTACATGTACCTACAAAGTTCCAAATTAAATGTTTTTCAAAAATTCGTCAAATTCAATAAACGGTAATACTGATATCTCGAAAAAAGGAGCAGCTAGGATTTTGATCTGAACGGATTTTAACTTCTGATATGATGCAGAAACATCCCCAATAACCAGATTTTGGATCCATTTTTGTCAGATATTTTTTTGGTTCAGGCACAGTGTGTAAAATTAAGCTTTGAAAATTGAAATCGATTTTTAACTTTGTTAGACTTTAAGATATTTAGACATATTAGTAATTTATTTTATCATTGACTTTATGAAGATATTATTAAGATTCAATGCGAAATTTATATAATTTAATTTATATAGAAAGGAATTTTATTGTATAGAAATAAATTGTAATCAATTAAAACTACTCAATTTGTAAATATCAACAATCCCATGTACACGACAAAACTGATGAAAAAACAGTTCACATAAAATGAACTATACCACAGACAATTTTGTCACTAAGTATAATCATGTACATATTTCATGTGCAAACGAATAAATTATTGTATGTTTTATCTTTGAATTTTTGGGAACCATAAAAAATAGCTTTATTTTATTTAGTCGGAATAGAAAATCAAAATGGATTTTTTAAAAGCAAGGCGCGTGGAGATAGGGAAATTTGCTCGGATTAAGCTTTATCGTGCCCGATGCTTCAGTTATTTTTTTGTTATTTTTAATGCGGAAATCGCACCATCGGCGTACGACGCGAATTTGTACATAACGTCCGCAATAACTTGCCTCTATAAAAGCCATCGACAAATCAAATTTTGACATGATTCACTGGCTAACATAAATTCCAGGATCCCGGTAGGAGAGACGGCGGTGACATGGACATGTGTTCACCCTCTCCCGTCTTCTGTCCCTCTTCATCTCTCTTGTTTTCTCGTCGAAAGCACCCTTCCATCATGCTCTCTCCTACCCCCTTGACCCCCCGCTCATCCCTTTTTATCATCGTTCATCAACCATCTTTCTCTTTTCCGCTCATATCGTGGGATATTTACCATTCTGTGCAGTAACGATGTGCAGGTTTCGCTTTGAAAATGGACAACGCAATCACCGACTCGGAAAAAATAAATCGATCTTTGATGCGAAATACGAGCGGTGCCACTTTTGGTCACTCGTGACGCACGAGTGGACCTTGTCGAAATGACTGAAACGTTTTTGCCTCCGAGGTAAATGGACATTCGACCAGACAACAGCTGAAAAAATTTTTGTGAATTATAGAGAGTATGAATCTGCGGTCTTTTTAAGTGTCCAACAAAACGGATTCATGTCAACATACTGTTTGTTGCTTTACAAAATGTACAATCATTCCTTCTTAATTACGTAAAGTGCATTATTATTTTAGAAACAAAAGACACACTACTGTTAAATTTTCTACTAAATTCTATTTTTTCAGATTCTGAATTAACGAATTATGATGTAAATATTCAGAGTGAACGTTATGTACATTCATGAATTTTAGTTCAGTGATCGAAAATCAACATTCGATGCAACAAAAACAGAGGATAAGACAATAGTGCTATAAACTTTGAGGGCACTGGTGTCGACATGATTTGAACTATTGTAGAGATGTCAATCGTCGCATCTTAATAAAAAAAATTTTGGTTTAGTTATTGATCCTTTTTTATTAACAATGGGAATAACTTGACAGAGTTTTTAGGAGAACGTCCAAAAGAGACTCTTCCAACAGGAACCTTGGATTCGTCAGTAGGAAACACAAAACAAGGGAACGATAGAATCATAAAAATAATAAAAATCCGAATTTTGTTATCAACATTCATTGTAAGAATAATAATCATGAATTCGATTTCTAAAGTACAAAAATTGTGGATTACGAACGGGACTGGCGCAAGCGCGCAATTTCCGAAATAACTTTTATTAATCACGACCGCAATAGTACTAATATTAAAGAAAACATTGATAGTTTAAAAAAAAACTACAAACATCTTTTGCAAACAAAATTCTCGGTTCAATAATTTCTTATCCATCATGACTACTTATTAATTTAATTTCCACTAGATGTTTGTACTTGTCTATATTTATATATATTTCTGTATTACTTTCGTTTTGTCCTGAGTTTATATTTTCAATTTCGACAGTTTGTCTCTAGCTTTCGCCATGTAAACACAACTTTTGACAAGTTTTTGGTGATAATTGTTTCTAATATTCTTTGACATATTCTGTTTAGAAATAAAAAATTTATTAGTTCATTTATTATACAGTGTGGTTTGTTCGTGTTAAAATTTTTTTGAAGTGTTATATATTGTATTTACAGCCTGAGGAGGTCAACCAAATGTTGACGAAACGTTGCTCGTTAAAATAAAGGCAGATTGTCCTTTAATTCATATAATTAGTGTTTTTTTGTTTTATATTTTCCACCTAACAAAAAGCAAATTAAAAAACCTAAACGTCTTGGCAACAAAAGATCAAAATTTTCTTTTACTCAGAAATAAATATTAATTTACAAAATCTTAAATTAAACTAAATAGAAACAAATATAAATTAAAATAACTTTTTGAATTGAAATCATCTTTAGAATTTAAAAATGTAAACTCGTAATAATAAAAGGCACAAATCGACGAGTTTACATTCAACTGAATAATAACCTGAAAATCATTCCAAACTGGTGTGTATTTTATGTTTTTAAATTAATTGAAAAACATTGTGCGAGGTAAATTTTTACCTCGTCACAGTTTTGTTTTTTTTAAATCCATAATACTTTTACACCACGATTTCGGGGATACTCGCTGCAGGCTTTTTTATTTTTGCTGAAGGATGTAAGCGGTTATATGGTAAAATTTCTAAAAATACATTTTAATTTTAGAATAACATTAAATTTGCATTTTTGAAGGTTTATTTATAACCTATTTTATAAAGTATCATAGGTAGTTGTAGGTCTGATACTAACGCATTCAACTTCATAAGGAAGCACTAAAAGTTTATGCATCAGGTATGGTGGCAAGTTGACCCGAGGAATCGAATCGCGAGTACAAGTTAGTAGTATGGTTGTCGTTAAAGACCGAGCGAGTAACAATGGAGACTTAATGGCAATTGGAGCAGCTTTGGGGACTTATTGAAGCTACGAGCAAAGGGTTACTGTCTATGGAACCAAACGAGCCTCGGAATTTCTAACTTGCAGAATATATCTAACCATAAGTTACAGCCTTATTTCTTCAGTAATTAATACGACTTAATTACAAAAATTATTAATTAATTAAATAAATAATTAATATAATATTATTGTCTTCCTGCTATTGAATTAAAATGTTTCTAATTCTTATAATTAGACAACCTGTTTTGGTGTCTAATTCTTGTTTAGGGAAAAAAAATCTATATTATAAGCCTCTTAATTCCGAAACAAAAGTATAAATAAAGTTTCAAGCTTTCTCAAGATATTGACAATTTTCTCACTTATCTTAAAAAAAAAGATTCCTTTGGAAATTAGTAGTGCCCCACTCTACTTCTACTTTAAAAATTTCGAGAAATAAGATACCAGATATTTCTGACTTTAAACCGCAAAGTGTTACGTCAATAAAAATATCTTCTTTATTTTTAGTAAATTTATTCTGACAATTAAACAATTGTAGCTTACATAGATCGTCTACTTTTTTAGACTATTATACTTCTGCTCAATATCACAATCAATATGTCTGACTAGGGCAAATTTTTCTACTTGCTCAGAACCCAGAACGTGAGCAAAGATTGTCATGACATAAACTAGGAGTATTATCAGAAAATCGCAGCCTTCTAGATTTGGGAAGTGGAACGGAGGTATAAGAAGGTACACACGTCCAACGATAGCTGCGGAAGCTGAGGTGTCTGATTTCGAGACTCAAAATTTACGAGAAGACCGTGACGGAGGGGCAAACTGCACAGGGGATTGTAGCTCTACCACTTTAGACTATACATAAACGTGTATCTGTCGCAAGCGCAAATAAACGCTCTGCATCAGTGTTTCAGATACAAATGTGGAGAAAGAGGGAGAAGTAAAGAGAGAGCGAGAGAATGTATATATTTCGTGTACGTAAATACACGTATATTTTCATATCTTTATATAATTTTATGAAAATATTTATGTATATATGTGTGTGTATCCACATCATTTGCAAAGGTGTATGTGCGTAAAGCAAGCACGCGCCCGATTATAACGTCACATACTGGTTGTAAGGTATACAAGCATCGCTGCAGCTAGGAACTTACACCCGTAAGTTTCTGGAGCGGAGAAAAGGGGTTGACTTGAAAAGGGAGAGGGTGAACGTGGAGGGAGGTCGAAATGTTCGGATTATCGCGAGAAAGCGTGGAATCTGCCATGAAGGCAATGCCGTCCGCTGGACGGGACGTGGGGTACAGAAAACGGGAAACGGCAGATAAGAACCGTGCTTCGATGTCACGTCGCGTTTTGAGTGTGATGCTCCTCTTGCCTCTAACCGATTTCACATCCCTGTTCTATCTCACCCCTCTGACATTTTCTCTTTTTTTATATATACTTTCTTTACTCTTTCTCTTTCCTTTTTTTTTCTTCCTTACCTTTTTCAATTTCACTAATTTTTCTGAATTTTGTTCGGCGAGTGGAAATATGCTTATACATGGAAAAAATATTTCTTTAATTTAATTTATTTCGAAACCTTCTTTTTGTTAATTATCAACTTACAAGCGTGAGTTTGTATCGTTAGGTATATTTTATTAAGTTAGATGCATATATTGTGACTCTATTTTTGATTAGTATCTTTTTTATTTAACATTTATTATTTTTACTTTAGATTAAATTTTAAATAAATATTTAAGGAAAAGACAAACCAGTGGGCACACGGGTCTAAAGGACGTCTTTAAGTCGTCTATAAAACGTCCTATACTTGTCTTTTAGTTTAATTAATTTCTTCCCTTAATCCTAGGGACATAAATAAGATATCTTTAAAGACGTTTTAAAGAAGTCTTTTTCCTGGCGAACCTAATCCTGGGGACGTTTTTAGGAACGACATAGGACGTTTTAATGACGTCCTTTGATTGTTTTTAAAATCACTCGAGGACATCATCATCGTCCCAGAATGTCTGCAGACAAAGAAAACGTCCTGAGAATGTCTTTTTAAAGTCCCGGTGCCCACTGGGAAAATTGTTTTTAAAATAAAAGGAAAGGATCAATAATTAAAGTAGAATTTTAATAATATCACTTTTAAATAAAACTCACTAAGAGTAATAATATGACTCAATAAGCGACATCTTCTAAAGATTCTACACTGGCTGCATTAACAGCACCTTGAAAGTCTAGTTACTGACTATCGCATCACCGATAAATCGACCGCCGAATATTCTGGATCGTCCAGGTGGCGCTGCAACGTTTCCTTCACTGTCAGTCAAAAATGGCCCCGTCACTTGATCGACAACTCTGGGCATTAAATGTTTTAATCATCCTAAAGCTTCTGAAAAAAATAAGAAAATTCGTTCACATAATATAGAGTTATTATTTTATTGACTAAACAAAATGATTAGGGTAATTTAACAGAACAAAATCTTAAATTTAAAAAATTAACCCTTTTTTATAAGAAAGTTCTAGAACTTATCATTTGTATAAATCTTTGGATGAAAATTGTAGGCTAAATTGAATATTTATGTGCGGATGTAAAGACGTGATAAAGTTATTACCACATGTGCCAAAACTGTAGGAAGTAAATATATGCGCTGTCAAGGACAAAAACTAGAAGGTAACCGCGGATAAGAAGAAAGGTTGAATTTCTGCGAAGGAGGTTTCCGGGTGCAGGCACCGGAAGCACGACCCGGATGTTATTGGCAGGAGAGTGGAGCCATTAGTCGCCATGATGGATGCCTGACAGAAACTCCGAGCGTCCTACCCTGGCTGCCTGGCAGTTATAGTAAATAATGGCTTCACTCTGTGCCCTGAGAAAGCCTCTTCGTCGACCGTCTCCTCTTACCACCTCCTCCCCCTTAACGTCGCCACCGACCCTGTAATAACAACAAATCTTGCCTATATTAATTCCCTGACGGGCATAACTCTCAGCAGCTCGCTAGCTAGCGTGCTATATGGATGGTAACTCTGGGAAAAATTGCACGATGAAAATGTCAGACGTGGACGAAATACGGAGTCTCCTATTAGGCACGCATTTAGAAAATCGCTCTTAGCTCTCAACTTTCACGAACCTATCTAGACCCACTTTTCATCTCTATTTATTACTAAATTTATCATTATTATTAACAAGAAAATTATCGACAAATGTATATTTCTTAAAAGCTGAATAAATCAGTAATAACACTGCGAAAAGAAGTGTTCTTATTTTAAGACATTTTTGTCCTCACTTTTAAGACGTTTTAGGGTGTCTTAATTTTAAACCTATGAGAAAACATCTTACAAAATTATTGACCAATGAAATAGATTGAAATAACCGTAAGACGCTTTCTAAATGTCTTATGTCTTAAAATAAGACATCTGTTTTTACAGTGAAGAATTAAATATCTTCATCAGTAACTGAGAACATTTAAATAATGTTTATCAATCACAATGTTATCGAAAAAGACAATTTTCTTTAAGTGACAATTTTATATGGAAACAGAATCGTGAAATATTTTCACATTTGGACGAGAGAATGTCGCGTTTACGTTCAAAGTCGTAGAGGACGAGAACGAGGACGCGAAGGTGGCATTGCCGTCGAAGCAACGGTTATCTCAGCAATTAATATGATTGAGGAGACATCTCTCACGTCTCTGTAATATCCAGCAATGGCCCAAGTTCTGATTGCTTTCCTCATACCACCCTGGCATTGCCTTGCTATCTCCCAGTCGCCATAACCCTTGCGCTTCGTCCTCCACCATTTCCCTCTGCTCTTTTCCCCTCACCCTTCTCCAACTCTATCTCTTCTATCCTATCCTAAGTTAACGAAACTGAATTACGACAACTCGCTTCGCGACTCGATTGAGCAGGGTCGCTGCTTTTTAACTTTAACCCAGTTACATTTTCGGCAAACGGAAACAGCACGCACGCAATGGTTATTTGAATATACAATTCAAAAAGTTGATAAAATTAGAAAATTTTATCAACAATTCCAAACTCTTAACAAATTTTAAGGTCCACTTAATATTTCACTCAATGTAAAGTAATAGGCCTTTGTTTTTTTTGTTGAATTATAATAATGTTAAATATACTGTGGCGCAGCAATTAATTGACACTTATAATACCTCGGGTAGTCAACGGTAGTCCGTGTTACAAAAAAGCTCCGCTAACGCGAAGGTTAAACTCACTTACCTGACAAAGCCTAAAAGCATCAAATCGTTGCATAATGATACCATTTTTTAGATCATTTCTCATAATTGATCCAAAAAATGGTATCATTATGCAACGTCTTGATGCTTGCTAGTTTTGAGTGTTTGTAAACACCTTTTGTTATTTATTAACCGAAAATTTTTCTCTTTGTTTTACTACATCAGGATTTAAGTTCAATCGACTGCTTGATGATTCTTTCTATTCATATTTCAAGCTTTATGAAAATCTCTGTGTCCTCGTTTTCATCGACTTTTGAATCAATTTTAATAAATAAATTTTTTCCGTGTACGATTTGACGATGAGCTAAATAAAATTGTCAAATGTCATAAAAAGCTATATCTTGATAATTACTTTCTAAGGGTCAAAGTTCTCACCCGTAAAAATCTGAAAGCGGTGAGCGAATTCCGGCAATTTACTTCCAGAGGGGAAAGATACACTTTTATTCTCGTTATATTGGTGATATTGCAGGATGAGTTGACTTCCGTTCCAGGTTTGAGAGTAGCAAACGTCCTCCAACTTAGATAGCTTCTTGAGTATCGATGAAAACCAGTCAACCGTAATGCAAAGCTGAAAAATTTAAGTTTGTATTTATATTACAGAAATAGTCTTATTTGAAAACAGTTTTCATATCCTATTGCGTCATCACATTAACCATCGTTGTTGTAATGTCATGAGTTACTCCATTTTTCTCTTCTTTTTATTTTTACCATTTTACTTGACTCGTATAGAAGAAATAAATTAAAGTACGTTTCAAACATTTGCAGTTAAAGATAAAAAGTTCTAAATATTATAGGAACATAAGATACTCTTTTGACCCTGCACTTGAATGAAAACTCATTCTTTCCTACATTTTAAAATACTTATTTTTAGAGACTAGCAAAATCCTCACTAAAAGTTATAAAAATAACTTTAACAAGTCATGTGAGAATAGATCATTTCTGGGAATGTACGATTTTTTCAAAATAATAAAATTGTGCTAAGACACTCAACAAAAGCAGCACCTAGGAATAGTCTGATAGATATATTTTCTTATTTGTTTAACTAATCTGCACCCTTTTTTTATTTTCGAAATTATTGCACCTCCAGATTTTCTTCGTGGCAAAACTTTAAAAATCCAACCTCTGCAAAACACATCGCGCATTCCTCAAAATGTAGTCTTACAATCGTAACGCATTTTTTCCTTACATATAACTTTTGGTATCTTTTACGTATACGTTTCTGTGATAACAATTTCTAAATAAATTCCTCAAATTTCGACTCATTAATATTCATTTTTATTACAATTTTTTGAAAACCACTAAAAGCGGCGTCAACAATTAAAAGGGAAAAATATATGTAAGTTAATCGATTATAGTATTTAATTAATCATTATGTTATTCCCTTCGAAAAAGTTTTTATAAGATCTTTGGGTCAAGTTAAAATACATGTGACCTGGATCTTATATTTTATTTTAATTTCGCGAGTAAATATTAGGATATTTGTTTAGGGGTTCCACATGTTTAACAGAGTGAGCCCCAAGGATTAGCTTTTTGAATAAGCATACGAATCATAGGCAAAAAATTAATTTTACATCTTTAAAAAAGTGCTTTAATCATAAACATAATTAGATGATTTCCCTAGCTTTTACAATTTGAATGACTTTCCTTATTAGATTTTGAAACCCATGCTAGCAATTAACCACAGGAAGTGACTTGGTAAGGAATCACAATTAAACACTAGAAAAAGAATGAATTCATTTATAAGAATCACTGTGACTTTTATTTGATTATTGAAAGAAAATATGTTATATTTTTAGGATGCATGACCGCGACAGAAATACTGAGTACTGAAGATCACCTAATAATTTTTTACAATAACCGGTGATAAAACGTATCTTGTTAATTACCGACCAATAGCTCTAATTCAGAATTTTGCGAAGGTCTTTAAGAAGTCTGTTTTCCAAACAATTCAAAATGCTTTGTATTCTAAAGTCATCGATCAACAACATGGTGGAATTCGTATGTTATATTTTTAGATTTTTCGAAAACCTTTGATACAATTAAGCATGACATTTTGTACCAAAAACTTCTAGCTCTATCACTACAACACAATTTGAAGGTTTTATTAAGTAACTATCTGTCAGATAGATCTCACCTGGTATCTGTTGTCAATTTCTTATCTAAACCTTATGTACCAACACAGGGTGTACCCAAGGTTCTTCACTAGGACCACCATTGTTTAATATATACATTAATGATATTCATGAACTTATCCAATCTGAAATGTTATTATATCTAGACGATGTTAAGATCTATGGCATAATTCGGTCTATTAATGATAGTAACTTATTACAATCTAATTTGAAAAAATTCTACAATTGTCTGTTATTAATAAAATCTCTTTGAATATTGCGAAATGTCATGTTCTATAATTTCTTAGAAACAACACAATTATAAATTTTAACTATCAAATTAAAAATGATGAAATCGAAAAAATTTATTCAACATGTAACCTTGGTGTGATCTTCGACGATCGATTATCTTTCAGAGAACAAATCACAAAGGTGACTGCATCCGCTTAGAGGGTTTTTGGTTTTCTGTTTAGATCCACTAAGAATTTTCGCAGTCCGTCGACATTAATTGCTTTATATAATACTTTGGTATTACCAAAATTGAATTATGCTTCAGTTACTTCAATTCCGTATTTTAACAAAGACTATCAAGAGTTAGACAGAATTCAAAAAAGATTTTTAAAATATTTAGCTTTCAAGGCGTATAGAGTTTACTCTCAACGAGGATCTGATTACAAAATTTTATGTCAGCGCTTTCATTTCAAAACTCTTAAAGAGACTCGTATTTTTAATGGCGTTTTATTTTTATTTAAAGTTCTCTCAGATCAAACTCATGCGCCACAATTGTTATTGCAGATGTCATTTAGAGTTACGAGAACAGATTCAAGGAATTTTCTACCTTTTGATTTAAATCTTCATGGTAAAGTTATAGGTAATGTGGCTCCTATATATTTTGCGTGTCGACATGTTAATACGATGCTAGCTAAAATTAAGCCCGATCTTGATAAATTTTTCTCCTCGAAAATAAGTATCTGTCCACACTACACTTGAAGCTTACATAGCGAACAAAAGTTAATTACATAATTTAAAATAAGGTTAAAATTTTTAATCACTTATGTGGTAACCTAATGTTAATTTAATATCAATCTGCCAACATTGCTTTATATTTTTCTATTAAACAATAAGAATCCTTTTAAAATTAATGTTCATCGATTGAATTTATTTTTAGTTTAAGCATTAGAATTTAGTTACCCATGTATGGTCCATTTGAACTGCGGTAATTCTGTGTAAATAAATTAATTAACTGATGATTATATATCTAATTTAAAACAAACGACTTTAAATTAAATTAATTCGCTATTATGTGCTTGGCAATTATCTGCAACGACACAATATATATATTCTTGATTTTAATACGTAAACACCAATTTCAATTAATAATAAGTAATCTCTTCTTGATTGCTCCATTTCTCTCATTTTCTCGTTTGTGATCTGATGAACAGTCAGAAAGTGATAACACTTTGTAACAGGGCAGCGGAAAGCCTGATATTGCTGGTAAGCTCTCGGTTTATGGCACGTGGTCGAACGAAGCGAGGGAAGTGTGGTACAGCAAACGTAGCTGAGCGATTTGATAGGTGGATAATGACGAGTAATGACACTGGCACAGCAGAACGGAGGGAAATCCGACCCCGTGGCCACCTCGTCTCTACCACACTGATACCATCACTACTATTTCTACCACTATCACCGATCCGTGGATATGAGATTGCGTCATGCATATGCAGGTGCATTTGGCATCGGACCTCCCGCGCAATCACCGCTGTGAAACTTGATTGTCGCCGATTATCCCCTAGTCGATCGACCTAATGAAACGCAAATATTTTGCCTCGCTGTCGATCGATCGCTTGCTGCAGATCTTTTAATGGACACACATTTACCTGATATGATCATCGTGCTTATCGTGACTCAATTGTCGTTATCTCAATTTGTTAACGGCTCAAAATTATGCAACCTCCAATGTCTAAAAATTATTAGATACTAAGCTCAATTGTAACCCAATTTTCATTAATAGTATCTAGAGAAACATAATAATGTGCCTAGCGATATCCTGCATCTTCTTAGCACATCATACAAGATCTAGCCTTTTCTCTTGGGCTTAATGCATTAAAAAGAGAACTTTTTTAGGGCAAATTTTTAATTTTTCGAAAAAAAAACTTTAATAATAAATTATAATCATTATTTTTTTACTTTTATAAAAATTTAAGTATAAACTTAAACATTTCTATAAGATTTAAGACTTCCAAACAAATAGACTGAGCTTTTTTATATAATTTTTAATTTTATTGAAAAAAGAAATTTGTATCCCTTTATTTTTATTTTTAAACTTTTAAAGTAATTTAAGTATAAAAATAAACATTTTTTACAAAAAAGAAGCTGATTCTGTGAAATATTGTAGCTGTATTTATGAATTGCAAAAAATTTTGTTTGGTAAAATTTCAATTTTTTAAAAAAACGTTATAAAGGTAAGTTTAAACCATAATTTTTATGGTTTTAAAATTTTCCAATTTTTCATTAATAACTTTTGAAAACTAAGTCCGACAACGTTCGCTGTTTTTTGCTTGTAATCTACACGTAAAAATACCCAGGTACATCAATTTTCAAACTAATAGGTCAAATAGTTTGGAGGATAAGGGGGGGGGGGGCATGTTCTTTTTTAAAAAAAAATTTTTCTTGACAACGTTATGACCATCACCTCCAATCACGTTCTCTATATTCTTCTTGTAATATACACGCGAAAATACATATGTCTGCAACAAATAATAATTGTAAACAATAATTTATTTATTACTTAATAATTTTACATATTATCTTTCTAAATCAATCTCTATAAATCTGAATTAGTGATTTTCTGTATACTATAGAATTAGAGAAAAATCTTATTTTTAAAAATAATTATATATGTACTTTGCTTTTTTATGTCTTTTGATAGAAATAGAAAAAAAAAGTGATTCTGATATCAAGTGTTCATACAATATTTTTAATAAATAATAGTTATAGACATTTAATTATAAAATATTTTTCATTTTTACAAATTATCTTCCTATTACAAGTTTACACATTCCTTTTTTTTAAAAAAAAGCTGCTTACAACTATATAAATGAAGGTTATTTATTTTGTTATTATTTGTTAACAATAATTTTTTATATCATTGCATGTCACAGTAACTTACCTGTTTGTTTTTTATGAGTTCTTAACTTAAAATAAAAGTGCGTTTTAACTATAATTTACTTCTAAGATTCATGAAAATAAAAATTTTATAGTAATTCCATTTTTTAACTTTGTTAAAGAAAAAATTGTTTATTAATTAAAAATTAAGAAAGTGGTTCGAGGGATCGCTTAAGAATTAGATGGTTACCAATCGAGTGTTTTGAAGATACGTATTAAGAAAAAGAACAATTAGATACCTGCACGTCCCGTGAGGAAAAAATTTCTGGCAAGCCTGAATCTAGAAGTGGGCCTGATCTGGAACTATCTGATCTGGAAGGCCGAATCTGGTCCAGATCTGGCCCTGATCTGGATAGCTAGAATAGAAATTTGGAAACCTTTGGATTGACCTGATATGGAAGGCCGAATTTGGCCCAGCTCTGGCCCTGATCAGATTTGCCAAAATAAAAATTCGGAAACCCTTGGAATGATCTGATCTGGAAGGCCTAGTCTGGACCAGCTTTGACCCTGATCAGGTAGACCAGAAATAATTTTCTTTTAAGAAAATCTTTTTTAAAAGTGTTTAAAAAATACTAATTTAAATTTTTTAAGATAAATATAGTTTTCCCAGAAATACAACAAGATAAAACATATAGACTGGACATATAGTAAAAACAATCTTTTTAAAATATGTATGTAGAAAAAATAATTTTGAACATAAAGTTATTTGAAAAGAAATGTCGAATTTTCCCTAGGTTGAAGTAATCTAAATAAAAATTTAAATTAAGTCTTCAAAAGTTTTTAATGATTTTAACTCAAAAGTTATAATGGGTCATCTGAATTAGAATGATTTATGTTAATCAGTCTTAAATAATTTTTAAGAAAATAAAAATTGCATTTTTTTTAGTTCAAAATCGTGAAAACTTTATGTTTGTTTAATATCTAATAGGAAACATTAATTTACAAAATTATTAATTAATGTTTATAAAAAAAAAAAAAAACTTTTTTTGGGTTTTTTTTTAATGTAATGCCGAGAAAACGACTTTTTTGTACCTTAAAGTCGATCCGATTCTAAGGGTTATCCAAAAAACTTAAAAATGTTTTTATTTTCATAACATAACAAATTCTAGAAAATTTAGGCAATTTTCAGGAAAAAAAACATTAGAATTCTAATTTGGGCCAAGCCTGGTGTAGCCAGAAATAAAATTAGTCAAACTAGTCTGGGCCAGGCCTGGCCCAGTTCAGGAAAATTTTTTGATTCTATGGAAAAAACGTTACACTACTGGTCTGGGCCAAGACTAGTTTTGCCAAAACTAGTCTCAGGAAAACTGGTCAGGGCCAGGTCTGGGCCATGTTCAATTTTCCTCACGGGGTATTGCTTCAGAATAAAGAACCACAGTTAAAAGAGTGGAACGGATGGATTTATTTGTATTACCTAAACCTCAAAATCTACGGAAATTTTTAAAGAAAGCAACATTAAATCTTTGGTTAATCTCAAGGGCCAACATTGACTCGCCTACGGAATGAACATATCAACCTAAATTATCATCTGTAAATAACAAAACAGGATCTCATTGTCTACGACCATACATGTTAAACTCTTACTTTCATTAAACTGTTCATTAAACATATTCTAGTGGATTAAAATATGATAAACAACAGTTTTAAATTTAAAAATCAACAACTACTGAATGAACTCAATTATTTCAGAAAGTCTTCGTTTTATTAAAAATCATTGATTTAAAAGACTTTGATTAAAGAAAAAATTATCGAGTTCAATTAATTAAAATCTTGTCAAATACACTCTCAAGTAATCAACGCATTATTAAACATTGTATTCCCGGCGCTAATGAGCAAAGCAGTCTAGGCAACATTTTAGAAATAAATTTCAAAACATTTATGGAAAAGACTTTCTCTGAATTTACCAAAAACCTGTATCACTACATTAACAAAAAATTACCCAATTTTGAAAAAAGCGCCAATCATGAACAATTAATTTTTGAGATCTTCAAGGAAGCTTGATCTTAAGATCTATCTAAATGTGGGTCGATTTAATGGAGCTATAAAAATGTCAGATTTACTAGCCAATAAATGGTTGTTTGCCGCAGTTTTGGATTTAAGAGAAATTTATGCCTTCGGTTGAGGCGGTATTGCGGCTGAATCTGCAACTTGGAGCAAACTCATCTGTCGTGAGAAGAGTCGGTCAGCCTGTTTTATATACGCTGAGTCGCTTCGTTGAGCACGTAGCGACATTTACACGCTGCATATGAGCTCGTAAGTACTTTAACGTGCTCACACTTAAACCACCCGCTACAGAAAAGAATGTTGAAATTCGTTATGATTTTAGGTGCTCGTTAACAGTGCATTAAACTCCTCTTAGTAGACTATTTACCGAGCGGATTTTATGCAAAAATACTGATTATGCAAGCTGTTCTTTTCTACTGCTCATTTCCATCTTGACATTTACTTTTAATTACAAAACCTTAACTTAACGAAAAATAAATTCATGTCTATGTACATACATAAATAGAGTCGAGCTTTGATAACTCGAATCCCCAAGAAAAGTTAAAAAAGGCCGATTTATGAAAAAAATAATAATTACTTTTAGTTAAAGAAAAGTTGTGATTTCTGTAGAATGAACTAATTTTTTTTTTATTATTTATATTCAGCACATTTTTGTCCACACAAAGTGACAGATGTTACTTTGTATTTACGAGTTGCTTCTTTTTAAGATCTCAGAGTTTATTTTTCAGGATTTAAATCCTCAGAATTGTCGGCGTATGCAACAGGTTTCGTTTCTTTGCTTTGGAAGCCGATAACGAGCATTTTTCGCTGACTAAGTCTGAGTGCCCTCATCTTCAAGAATGCGCGATCCCGGAGAATTTTGCTTTTTTGCTAACATTTTACTTTCCTTGAAAAAAGGAAAATAAACCTTACTTCGATGTATCAGTCATAATATATTGAAAAGCATTTCTTGTCGCAAAATTTTTAAACATCGTTTTTTTAAATATGTTATAAGGATACAGTTAAAAAATTTTGAAACGGGTCCCTTCAAATTGCACCCTTATTCTTTAGCACTAATTCTAGAAAGGGTACAGAAAACATGCATACTTTCTTTATTAATTATTTTTATAAATTATTTTCAGAGCAATTTTTCATAAATAAATTAAATATAACTTGTAAAAACTTATGCAGATTTATTTTCACACAATAACTTGAGATTCCTTAATGACAAGAGACCTAAAAAAATATTGTCGTTAAACTATTTTCCACGAAAAATATAAGTATCAATCAGAGATGAATATAGTATCATCGACCAATGATGGAGGGTCACACGTTGACAATATCGAAACCGCAATAAACCTTCACAGTGCTAGTGTCGCGATAGACCAATACAAACTTTGACACGGCAATAAATTGCCACGCACAATATATTAGATTGATGAAATTAAAAATAAAAGTCTGTTTATAATACAAAAAAAACTCATCAAAATTGGAATCAACCAACTGCTGTACAGTTAAGTGACATGCTCGGTGGACTGTGTCACTTTTAATAGTAATTTAATTTTAAATTATAAGAAATCAGCTGTAAAAACCTCATGCCAAAACACAAGATCAGATTCATGGCAATTAATATAAAGAGTAAAATTTTGTGAAATAAAAATCTATAACTCTCTTTCATGCTCTGGGAAACACACCACCGGGAGACAAACGGTCCACACACACTCAAAACAACAATTAACTTCGTATTCTTAGCCAAGGCCTATCATAGGATTGATCGTAGGTTGGATGGGAGTCCTGCGGACATGGATATTATCCTGACGGGGTTTGTATATTAACTGTCATAACACAGGGGATGGCTAGAGTTCCTATAAAGAGAGTTAGGACACGTGCCCCCTTCCACTAGCCTGTTGACAAACCGGAGACGGAAGTGACGATGAAGTAATTTTTGTGATTGGTTGAAAAGGGCGGGCGAAGTTTAAAAATGTCTGTTAAGAAAGCATTTTAAAATCAACGCGCTCTTTTCAGCCAATGAAAAAACTTTCAATACACTTCCGTCTCCGGTTACGCTGAGCCAATCAAAAGTTGAACCTCACGTGTCCTAACTCTCTTTATAGGAACTCTAGGGATGGCCACTTTAGACTGGCAGCAGTAAGGCGTGTTTACACCGTCGAACCATGGAGCGGTAGCGACCATACGGTGCAAGTTACGTAATCTAACGATCGATAGATAAAGCAGCGTTCGATACGTCACTTATTATTAATACCGCGGCGGCGCTGCTGTCACCGCAACTTGAATTTTAACGAGGTGATGGTTACCTCCTCATTCCAAGTTTGATAGTGGCACGATTCGTGTCCTGAAAAATTAAGGTTGTCGATTTGACTGTTAATTTCTTCTGTCAGTGGTTAACGCTATGCCGGAAGGCCGAGGATCTTGTGGGGGCGACGCAGAGTTTTGGGTGAGTCTCTCGTGTATATTTTGGACATTTACTTATGTGTAATCGGTTCCCCAACGATATGTTTTATCAGTCTCCGGTGAGTGTATGTTCAATGTTCATAGTAGCCATGTCATTTCGAAAGTTTTCTTTCGTTAATTGTTGTTCCTTACCATTCCAGTCTCCGTGGTTAGTACCTAGCTGGAAATTCTTGGAGATAAATTCAATTCATTTTAACTGAAACATTTTGTAAATAATCAGGTTTACTTATTTTACCTAAAATTTTGTTGTTCTAATGTAAAAATAACTTGATACATCACACCCAAGGATATCTTGATTTATTAAAATTTTGATTCAACTAATTAAAAATTTAAATTACTTGACATAATTTAATTAATAATGGACTAGCACATAAAAATCAACAAATTAAGTAAAAAAAATACAAATTAGTTATACAATATAAAATAAGACAACGCTCATCTCACCTGATTGTTACCTTATTTCTTGTTTAGTGTACCTCGAGAGAGTCTTATCCAGAATTAAATGTTCAAACTCTAGTCTGATTTCTGACCACCTTGTTGTAGTCATTGAATTGTTCGTTAATAATGAAAATGATTTTCGACATATAAATAAAAGTAAATTGAATGGAATAAAAACTAAAAATAGATAAGTTAATAATTAAAAAGAGTGTTACAATATATTACGGTATAATCTTCTTAAAATGATTATTCTAGTAGACAATATAGATAAAAAAGAAATTTCTCTTTTATTTGCAAAATGAAAAAAAAACAATTATTTAAAGAAACGGGATTTTATCTGCATGAATTTCAGCTAAATATTATACTATACGATTACGATACGTGCTTGCGAACATCCATATATTCATAATAGAAGGTCCAACGAAGCGTAGATTCCGGCAGACTGTGTCTCATCCCACAACCGGAGCGTAACAATCATTAACCTGATTGTAATTGCACCTGATCATATACACGGAATAATACGCGAGATGGTCTCTACTGGCAGAGAATAGGTGATGTGTAGTGGTTTGGGCTTGCAAGTGTGCCGAAGGACAGAGGTTATATGAGTGTACGATTTAATCCTGATGCGTTGTGGGTTCAGTCTTGGGATTTGCAAATCCAGTTTGTCCGAGGTTAAAGGATTGCGTAGAACTAAATGTAACAAGCATAGCTAAATTTAATGTATTATAATAGATTATGAAACAAATTATTTTTATTTAATTTTATAAAAACGTAGTGTCGAAATTGATGAAATAATTATTTGCCATTTTTAAGCATGATGCATCTTCATAAAGTCACTTTTAACACATTATTAATATGGACTATAATTTTATACAGTCGACTAAATAAATGATTTTAGACCTTATCTTTTGTTTAAATCTATAAAGAAATTAAATTCTGATTTCTTTGGAAATTTAGTTCTTGAATTACCTAATAAGTTTGATATTTAAATTGTATGCAGCTCATTATTAAAAATCAATTTCATTATTAACAGAAGATTGGTTTACTAAAAAGTTTTTTAATCAAGTGCAATCACTTGCTAATTAAATGTTGCGCTACAATAAATAGGGCATGAATAATACATGACTTCTATCCTAATGAAAAATTACATTTTTGAGGTACAGAGATAATTTATGGAGCCAATAATATGATCACATTCGTTAGTATTCAGAGAACCTACATATGTAGGGAGTGAAAGAGGTTATTAGAGAATATTGAGAGAGATAGAAAGGGAGGTGTCCGTTCGCTTGCGTTGTTTTAAGCGTAAACGGTTAATTGCATTGCCAATAACAGATAATGCAACAATCAATGATTTAAGGGGTACATGTGGGGAAGAGGGTGGTTTGTGGTGGTAGGGCAGACAGGGTGTGAGGAAGGCCAAAACCATGCCTACGGCACGATGTTTGCAGCGCCTCTGTATCCACTCTACTCTAATTTAAACAGTCCCAACAGGCTCGCGGCAGATTATCCAAACAATAATTGGCCTCGCTTCCTAAACCGGCCGGGTGTGAGTTTGCAGGTGGAGAATGCGTTCGCGTGGCTGATTCCAATCGTTTGCTACTGGTTATTCCAATCATAATGTAATTAAAGAAAAGAGACGCAATATTTGAAGACGATTAAAAGATGATCTATTCAATTAAAGTAGGATAGGAAGATGTAACGAATAAAGGAAAGATTGTAGGAAATGATTTTACTACGTCAAAAAAATGTTGATCACTCTATTGCTTTGGTAGATACAGATGCTGTTTTTTGCGGGTGTTCATCAACAAAAATACTATGCCAATTTTTTGATCGAATAACCTCTTCATTTAGATTTGGCTATTCATACAAAATTTCTGTATGAATTGCTATTCTTAGAATGGACTATTGACACTTGTACAAGCAGTTCTCTGATTGGTTGAGATTTTCTGTACGAATAGGTACTCCGTAAAATAAATCCTATATATAACTTATGTCAGTCCACCTACCAGATTACCAGATCAGATTCACATTAATATAATCAAAAATTAATATTTAAATAACTTTCTTTTCAAGCACTCACGCATATCATCAGAGAAATAGTTAATCAACATCATGATCACGGAACTGAAGGATTGTCAACGACATTCATGATGGAAATTGAACGAGAGTCCCGAACACGCAAGAAGGACGGAACGAGGGGATGAAGTCTCATAGTTCTTGACAATCTGTCAAAACAATTCAAGGTGGTCATCATAGATCAGCTATTCTGACACCCAGGATCGAAACAGGGAACGATCTTCGACTCTCTACTTCGATATCTTTGATGATGTTAATGTCAACACAAAATTAATTTTTTACAAGGTGACGTTTGTCTCCTCATTCTATCTCATTGTATGTTTGGTGATAAAAAGTATAGTTTTTTGACAGACAATATCTTATTGGAACAATAATCGAGGTCGTTTCTCCTTGTGAGAAAATAATTTTATTTGTTATCATAGGAATTTTCCTTGCTCCGGAACTTGCTCGCCAGATGTCCAAAATTCTTTAGATTTTTGATTATGCTTAATAGCTTAAGGGCATGTGATGAAGAATGACGTCATTAGTATAGGGAAAATTTGTCCGAAAACTTTCTCTTAAAATAATAAATATTTTGTGACCAAGCCTTGTGGAATTATTTAAAATATCATTAGGAAGGTCTCTCAGACCCAAATTTGTTTAAGGCCAGGTTACTCTGAACAATTTTAAAAAAATCGAAATTTTTTTTTATAAATTGCTTGTGTATACTCGTAGAAATAGTATAGAATTAGTCCCGAAGATCAGCAAGACCGAGAAGCAGGTATAAAAGAGTGGGGAGCAAGGCACTTTGCTGATAGGGCCAACAACTGACGTGTTGATCGTGTTGAGCTAGAAGCTACTGAAGCGTCTAAGGATCACAGAACTGCTTTAAGAAATGCAAGAATTCTTCAGAATGATGCTTATGAAGACGAGGAAGAAATTTTGTATGCAGCTGGAATGGATATGTAAGTAAAATTCAATTTTTTACGATTTTTCACGAATAAAAAATTTGAACTGATTTTTCTCCAAACCACGTTTTTTCGCATGGATGACACTCTCATTTCAAAACTATTGCACTTATCGATATAAACCAAACGGCATTTTACTCTTTAGATGTCTGGCTATGGCCTCAAGCAGAACCAGAAATATTCATTATTATTTAAAAAAAGTTATAAACAATTAAAAGTGAAAAAAAAGGTTGAAAAAATTCAAAAGTCCGCCATTTTATTTTTTTTTTCATTGAAAATGTTTCATTCTGCTTGAGGCCATAGCAAATTCGATACAGAACATGAAACCGTTTTGTTTTTTGCTTTCAGATAATTCTTTTCCAAGAAATTATGTCATCCATCTACGAAGTAGATAACTTTCAGCAGCCAATTTCAAGACCGCCATTTTGAAAAAAAATAAATAAATAAATTTCAAGTAACTTCATGTATGTACTATCATATGTAAAAAAGTTTATTACTTAACATTTTTTGTATTATAAGTAAAATGTATTGAAAAAAATCACGTTTTTCAGAGTAAGCTGGCCTTAAACTTTGCCTTAAAATTAATTTTTTCAATTTTCCCAAAATCAGCTAGTTCTCTACAGATTTTTCGAAAATGGGAACAGATAAGATTTCATTTAAAAGCAGATTTTTAACTAATAATAATATTAATTTTTAATGTTAGATGCAATTTAAGATAATATTTTATACAACATAAAACAGAAATAAAGCAAAAATTAAAATATCTATAAAATCTTAAAAATCTATTAAATAATACGAAATTTCAAATTTCTCGAAAACGGGAATAGGTACGATTTCGGTCAAAACGGATTCTTAACCTACAAATAAGTACAGAACGTGATAAAGAAGCCGATTTTATCATAATTTTTGTAAGACTTATCTTAGCTTCAAGAGCACCGTGGCTATTATCTACTGTTGGGTGGACTCTTCTATACTAATTTACACATTCTGAAAATTCTTTTGGTTAAGTTTTCACGTTTTTCGGATATTAAAGTTTTCTAGAATTAACAGTTTTTTAATTTAAATTGTGTACGTTAAGATATTCAATAATTTATTTATTTTTAAACGGACATTTTTGTTGTTCTTAAGACTAATATTAAGGTTAATATTATGCTTCATAAATATTTACAAATTTATTAATAAAATTATTATTAGAAACTCAAGAACACGAACATCTTTTACAATAGGAATAAACCGTTTTTATACAAAATTGATAAGCAAAAATTTAATACATACAAGTAGCAACAAGGGCCCTTATTTTTAAATTTATTAATATCAAATGTTAACTTATAATTCCAGGCATTACTGATCATCGTAACACAAATTCTGGTTGTTTAGAATGCTATTATATCAACATATCCAAAATATAAATTAAAATAAAAATTAATGTAAAAATAACTAAAGTATAATGTTAAAAGAAAGCATCATAAAATATAAATTGCAATGTAAGTTACAAAATATGTTATAACAATGTTTATGTCAAAATTTAGTAAAAGCATGTCAGTTGCACAGTTTCTGATGAAATAAAAATATGTTTCTTGAAAGAAACTCGAGAATATCCTTTAATATGTTTATAATGATTCTTAAGACATGGAGAATTAAAACTAAAAGAATCAGCGAAATACACATTGTCAAGTGGAAAGGGGTTCTATTAGGGAAAGTCGGCGTCTGTAGTTTAATAAAGGTAAAAGCGCGATTCCTGCAATTATGGAAACGTAATAACGCCTTAAAGCCAATAAGATGCTCCCAAATGGAACGTTAACAGCGTCGGGGCAATTATTATCACGCGTATTAAAATCCATATGGGAATCGCTTCTACAAGGCAGTCCTTACGCAATGAGTTTAGTTTAGATGCATTTTCCTTAATTACAAATCTCCCACTTAGCAATCTGAGAAAATTAACCGATTATCTGTATACCAATATTCACAGTTAAACTTATTTTTTCAGTACACCAAGAACTGTTTGCGTAAGAGTATCTGACAATTTCTTAGAAAACTTAATTGCATACTTTGGTGTTAAAGAAAAAATAAGATATTGACAATTGCAATATTGTCTCAAACTAATTATGAGTATAGCATAAAAGCATGAAAAGTATAATATAAAATGATAAACAGTTAACATGTCAACTTAAAATAAATGCAATTAATTTATACTTTCTTGGCTCACATACTTTTTAAATGTATCTGTTAATGAAAAAAGGTGAAAGGATACGAGAATCCAAAATGTGAAGAATTCTTGAAGTTCACAGTATTTTCAGAGTCGAACAACATCATGAATATGGAAGAGAAGAGACCTTTCTAATGCTTTCTGTTTCGTGAATGTCCTTACCCAATGATCCTTAAGGCTTCTTGTCGCAAGAAGCTCGCGACATTAAGTCCTCGTTATGATTCAAGCCTTAAGCCGGTCTCACTACCATACTTGCATCTTTTCGCCGTCTAAACTAATTCCCACAATTTCCACATTGTCTCGTCTATCTGTGTCTCACAACTAAAATTAAGTTTTAGGTTTTTAAGCAAAAGTTACATTTTACCTTTAAAAAGCATAGTGACTTTTATTTTAAAGAATAATAATAAATTATAACTTGAACATAACTTGCAATCTTATATACAAAACATAAGGTAACACCCTTAAATATAGTGTTTTCTATAACATATATATATATATATATATATATATCTGCTTTAAATATGACGTACAGATACATAATGCACATCATATAGTCCTAAATTCTTTTATTCACTTATTTTAACAAAATACAAATTATCTACATATTATGCTTATCATGGGCTAACTCTTAAGAGGGGAACCCCAGTTGTAACTTTCAAAAATCGATTTTTTTGCCTTTTCTTTAACTTAATGTATTCAGAAGTGTGTCTGTAAATTTTTATGTTGATCTGGTAAAAAATAAATCAGATGTACAGTATAAGAAACGCTTCAGGTCGCTACAGGCCAGGCGACAGACACACCTGGCGCTTCATGACCATTCCTCTTTTGTTTAACACTTAGATTTACAGTTTTTGTACCTGCCCTTCATAATTTTGAGAAATGTAAGAATAATATGAGAAACAAAGTTCATTTCAACTGTTTGATAAAAAATAAAGTTCGAACTTTAAATTAATTTTTTTCAAAATGACATTTTCAAAGTCGGTGACCACGATTACTTAAAAAACATTTAACCGATTTACTTGAAATTTACTATACTTCATTTACACATATAAATCTAGTTCCCGACCGAAGGATTTTTTTATTCAAAACTTTTTTTCCTATAGCTGAAAATCGACCTTATTTTTTAACGAAAATCATACTCTTAACTTTGAGAGGTTGACATTTTGTTAAATATGTATATTTTTTTAATCCTTTGATCAGCAACTAGTTAATCTTATAATAAATGCAACTGAATTTCATCTTTGCATTTTAGATGAACTATACGTTCGGAATGTTGGTCACCGCATTTCATGTTTTTCCCAAAGCGGTCATTTCCCGGAGAAGTCAATGGCTCATGACACACAAAGATTTAAATAAATAAAAAAAATTGATTGGCGTTATTTACAGCTCGAAACACGTACATTTAGGTAATGAATAATATTTTTAAAAAAATTTAATGGTTTATTTGAAAAAAATTCTTGAAAAAGTCCTTTTTTGTGTTACAAGTGGGGTTCCTTCCTTAATAATCTCCTGCTTGTATAATAAAGAAATCATATTATTCATTAATTATAAGTCAATTCGATTTTTATTCGGAATTTTAAATAGGTTCCTTGCAAGATAGTTATTCTTTAGACAGCTTTCAACGACACACTGTTCAACAACATCTTACTGTTATATTGAAAAGAGTTATTTAATGAAATTATGCACATTTTAATTTTTAAAGAGTTGCAAGTTACGTTTAAAAGAACCTGTCTTATAAAAATTTTAAAATTATTATTTAAATTTTTTATATAAAAATGATTCTTTCTGTACCTAATCGGTATGCTTCTGTAACTCATCATTTGTTACATGTTAAAAGTTATTAAACTTAATAAAATAGCGGCGGTTTTATTATAAAAATCTAAATACAATTTTACCAATAAACGCAATGTTTTTTTCCTTAATTTTTCATTAGTTTTTCAAAACGCTGTTGGGTTTATTCGTAAATTAAAAAGAACTTCATTACCTTTTCGAACGCGAATGACAGCTCGGTAATTCGTGACACTTACTTTGAGCTGTTATTTCTTCAACTTCATTTTTAATAAATTAATTTTACTTTTTAATGTAAAACTACTTTTTTTGTAAACTGCAATTTGGATCCCATTAGATAACCAGACCGGATATAATTACATAAAAAAATTAGTTTTAATTCTGGTGTATTAACTTTTCATGAATTAAATACTAATAATTAATTCCTCATCAACTGAGTACATTGAGATGAAATATAATAGCAAGAAATTTAGCATATGAATCAAAGCATTTAATAGTATATACAAGAACCTACAGTAGCTTTTCAATGACTAAAGATTTCTCATCTTACAACTGAATTTGCCATGCGATTATAAGAATGATTCTGCCGTTTCATATGTCAAACTGAAACAGAATCAACATGTTACATTCGTTGCTATCATCAGGTCGTTGTAGACATTAGGTTATTATACTTCTGTGATTCATGAACACAAGTTATCGAGGGAGGAAAAAGAAAGAAAAAGAAAGAAAAAATAGTGATGTTTACTATTTTCAGCGTAGCTAATTAAAGAAAGGCCTCTAGATGATGTAGAAGACAACTCAAGGGCATAAAGTATTGCTCGCAGAGAAGAAGCTAGTGCTGACCCGTCGTCTTTGACGCTGGAGAAGCATCCTAGGTCGAGTTGAGGTAGTGTTCAGCCTGGATTAAAAAAATTCAACAGTTGGATTACCAAGTTGAAAGCAAATCACGAAGAGGCAAATAAAGTGGATCAAAACTTCTATGATGATCTAAAGATCACAGATGCTGATGAAAACGCCTGCAGGGTAATCAAAAAGAGAATCCATGACAGTTCAATGAGAAATCTGGTCCTGGAGTGCAAGAAAAAAGGGCATCGAAAGATTTATTTCCTCCTAAGCTGGCATATAAGAAAAAAAGGGGGAAGAGTCCTCTGCGGAAAAGGTGAAGGCTCCCGAGGGAGGAAAAAACGAGGAGGCAGCTCAAGCGGTACTTTCCAAAATCGCCGTGGAGGCTCCAAGGACCTCCAACAAATTGACGTTACTGGTGCGGGTCCGCCAGGGACAGACGGATGTTTCTGTCCTTAGCAAGCTAAGAAAAGACGTCGATCCTAGCTTTTGCCAACCAACAGTGGGCGGCTGACGAAGAAGAGAAAACTCCTCCCTACATTTAGGAAATGGTTCAAACGGAAGGGCCTTTACAGCTAAGGTTACCAGGACTGTAAACGATGGGCACCTTCGAGACGTCGGATGCCCAGAAGGTGACTGTGGAAATCTGAAACCTTGACGATCTCACAGAAAAGGAAGAGATGGTTGATGCTCTCGGGGGAATTATTGAAGACTTCCCGAGATAAGAGACAGGTGACGGTCGTGGGGTCTAATAAAAGAGGCGTGAAGTTGGCGACCGGGAAGAAGCCACAAGGCTTAAACAAATTAAACGTGTAAAGGTTAATTCCTTAAGCTACAAAATCCGTACGAGGCTTATGCTGACCAGGTGTTTCTTGTGCGTGGGCAAACCCACCACAGGTGCAAAAACACCTGTGGTGTTTTCATCTGTTTCAGGAAAATTCAAGAACAGGCCAAGAGAGAAGAGCCGCTTAGGCGCGCTCGGACTAGCGTCGCCTGGGTGTCACAGCAAGGAGACGCAGATAGAGGAAGTTGACTCCCCCTACTGTAGGAACTCTGCCTTGAGAATGTGGGATGGGACGACATCTTATCGGAGAAAATCTTCTCACGCAGGATCAAACTTATGAAAGAGCTAGCTCAAATCTCTCAACTCTCGATATCACGATGGCTCGAAAGCACTACGTCAACTAAGGCGGAACTCTATGGATTTTCTGTCGCCTCTCAATTAGCAATGGCGGCTGCGATCTATCTCAAAACTTCGGCTCAAGGACAGTACACCAAGATTACTCTTATTTGTGCGAAGACCAAGGTAGCACCACTCAAACAAATAACCATCCCAAGGCTAGAATTCTCTGCTGCTCATCTCGTAGCCAAACTTATGCACAATGTTCAAAGAACTCTGGAACTATCTGACGTTCCAATTACTCTGTGGACGGACTCTTCAGCAGCGCTCACGTAGATCAACAGTCACCCTTCGCGATGGAAGGACTATGTGAGGAACAGGGTTTTCTCTATTCATGACCTAGTCCCTCAAGTTCATTGAAAATTTATCAAAGGAAAGGATAATCCTGCCGACTGCGCATCAAGGGGCCTGACTACTTATCAACATTCTCAACATCAGTTATTGTGGCATGGGCCATCTTGGTTGAAGGAATCAGCGGAAAAGTGGCCAACTTCAACCTCACTGACAAATTCTTGAGCGCAAGTGGAAGAAAGACACGGATGGTTTTCCACTGTCTCCACATCCCATGAACCATGGGATCTCATTGAAAGGTACTTCTCTGTCTGTTAATTATTGAGGATAACTTCAATTTGTTTTAGATTTTTGAATTTGCTCAAGGGAGACTCTCAGGCTTCTCTCACCAATCCTTTCATTCCTAAGGATTTAGAGCATTTAAGGAATTTTTAGACTCAAGTTACTAAAGGAGCATATTTCTCAAGTGAACTCAAGGACCTCAAGAGAGATATACCACTCTCCAGCTCTCACCCATTCTCGAGACTCACGCCATTCATCGATCATTGAAGAATACTTAGAGTCGGGTGTCGACTAAAATTTTCGGATCTGGATCATGAGAGTAAACATCCTGCAATTTTTCCAAAGAATTCAGCTCTCACTAGTCTCATTATTATAGATACGCATCAAGGGACCCTTCCCGGTGGAACTCAGTTCACACTATCTGAGGTCAGAAAAGGTTTTTGGGTCATTGGCGGACGCCGACCATTAAAATCTCATATCCTCAAGTGTGTGCCGTTCAAGAGAACGGGTAATATAACTCGACAACGTGGAATCCAAGCTCAACAGCTGATGGGCTAGCTGCCTATTACAAGGATTACTCCATTAAGGCGATTTCTCATCACAAGGGTTGATTATGCCGGACCTATCTCTCTCAAGACTTGGAAGAGTCGAGGAGCAGGAAGCAACCCGCAAACAAATGATCAGTATGGGCAAAATCTAAAATAGTATGGGACAAGTCACGAACTGACTTTCATCAAACTTGACCAGACAATGGGACAAGTATGGGGTCATGCCGAATCCCACACTACTAGTATGGCATCGATTTTTCAATTTAAACAATATCATAAAGAATAATTATGGCAATATGGAAAATTACCAAAAATGAATTATCCATTTGCTATACTAGCAACATGGGAAATATGAAGTATGGTAACTATATGCTTATGGACCACACACCATTCCTGTTATAATGACAAAATTACAGCAACTACATAAATCATTCATACAGTCAATGATGATACTTTTAATATAGGAAATTGAAACAAATTGGGTATAGTCCGCAGCACATACTTTTACAAGTTTCCCATAGTTTGAATATGGAAAATTGTCAAAAAAGTTTAAAAATCAAACACCTACTTGTAGTACGGATATGGTTGATATCCAATACTTCTAGAATGGTCAATTAAAAAGTTTAGTTATATTACATACCTAACATTCACTTATCCATGAGCCATACTTGCAAAGCGGAAAACTTAGAAGTATGATAACTATCCATGTCCCATACGTAAAGTATGGGAAACTTAGAAGTACGAAGGTTATCAGTATACCATTCTCGCAGTATAAAAAATTAACAAGAATGGATTATCCATGAGCCATACTTGCAATATGGGAAATTTAGAAGTATGGTAAATATCCATGTCCCATACTTGAAATATGGGATATTAACAAGCATGAAAATTATCCTTATCCCATACTTTAAGTATGGGAAACCAAAATAGTACGACTATTATCAATATGCCATTCTCGCAGTATGGGAAATTAACAAGAATGGATTATTCATGTCCCATACCTGCAATATGGGAAATTTAAAAAAATTGTAAATATCTATATCCTATACTTAAAATATGAGATTTTAACAAGCGTGTCAATTATCCATGTCCCATACTTGAAATATGGGATATTAAGAAGCAAGGAAATTATCCCTATCCCATACTTTAAGTATGAGAAACCGAAGTAGTACGGCTATTATCAATATCTCAGTTTTGCAGTATGGGAAATTAACAAGAATGGATTATTCATGTCCCATACTTGCAACATGGGAAGTTTAGAAGTATTGTAAATATCTATATCCTACACTTAAAATATGGGATATTTACAAGCATGGCAATTATCCATGTCCCATACTTGAAATATGCGATATTAACAAGCATAGAAATTATCCTGATCCCATACTTTCCTTGCTTGTTAATATCCCATATTTCAAGTATGGGACATGGATATTTACCATACTTCTAAATTTCCCATATTGCAAGTATGGCTCATGGATAATCCATTCTTGTTAATTTTTTATACTGCGAGAATGGTATACTGATAACCTTCGTACTTCTAAGTTTCCCATACTTTACGTATGGGACATGGATAGTTACCATACTTCTAAGTTTTCCGCTTTGCAAGTATGGCTCATGGATAAGTGAATGTTAGGTATGTAATATAACTAAACTTTTTAATTGACCATTCTAGAAGTATTGGATATCAACCATATCCGTACTACAAGTAGGTGTTTGATTTTTAAACTTTTTTGACAATTTTCCATATTCAAACTATGGGAAACTTGTAAAAGTATGTGCTGCGGACGATACCCAATTTGTTTCAATTTCCTATATTAAAAGTATCATCATTGACTGTATGAATGATTTATGTAGTTGCTGTAATTTTGTCATTATAACAGGAATGGTGTGTGGTCCATAAGCATATAGTTACCATACTTCATATTTCCTATGTTGCTAGTATAGCAAATGGATAATTCATTTTTGGTAATTTTCCATATTGCCATAATTATTCTTTATGATATTGTTTAATTTGTTCGCGGGAAGAAGGGATGACTTTGTATTTTTGTCTGCTTCTCGACCTCTGACATTCATTTGGAAGCAGTTACAGACTACTCAGCGAAAGGATTCCTCGCAGCCGATCAACGATTTGTCTTACAGAGAGACAGTGACTGTCCACAGTGACTGTGGAACGAATTTTGTCGGGGCGGGTAAGACCCTCCAGTAACTATTTAAGGCCGGAACTCATGAATCAAGGACATTATCCCAACTTTTAATCAATGACGGCACATCATGGAATTTAAACCGCCCCTCTGCTTCACATATGGGTGGTAAATGGGAAGCTGCCGTCAAATCAGTTAAGTATCATCTAAAAAGGATGGTTGGTGAAACAATGCTGACCTACGAAGAATTTACGACTCTTCTAGCTCAGATTGTGGCAGTTCTCAATTCACCGCCGTTAGAGTTAGAGCCTTAGTGAGAAGACCCTGACGACTTGTCAGCACTCATACCAGAGCCAATCTCAAAGTTGTCAAGGTGGCAACTTATTCAACAAAGAGTGCAGTCTTTCTGGTTGAGTTGGTCTACCCGTTAGCTACAACAACAACTCTTTATCTCAAAATGGCATCATCCGTCCAATCAAATCAAGGTCGGTTCTATAGTTCTTCTTACTGATGAGCGCTTTCCACCCGCCATGTGGCCATTAGCTAGGGTTAGGGAACTGCATCCCGGAGCAGATGGACTCACCAGGGTGGTCACCATCAGGACGGCTATCTCTTCACTCAAGCGGCCAATCACGAAGCTGGCAGTACTTCGCATCTCCAGGAATGTTTCACCGCAGGCATCAACCTCCTCATAATCGTCAACTCCGTTGCCGATGGTGGGAAGTGTGTTTAGTCTTCAGTGTTTGAATTCACAGAATTGGGCGACTGGCTCGAATTTACGACTCGAGACCAGCTGTCAATTCAAATCTTACGCGTCGTCTCACATGTTCTCAGTGTATGAAAAATAGTTCTTGTCGCGACAACTTTGTTAACCTCTCATGCATGTAGCGTTGAATTTTTCTTAAGGCTTTTCTCAAATGTTTATCTCAAACGGTTTTTTCTCACGTGTGTGAAAAAGGTCGTTCTCAATTGTGTATTGTGAAAAGTGTTACGTGAACTTACGCAAAGTTAAAGGACAAATGTTTTGAAAAATTTTGGACTCTCAACCGATGGACAAAGGGACAGTGTACTCAACTTGTACGTGTGTGTGTTTATTCTGAATTTTATACCTTGACTACGGAATAGCTTACAATAAAAAAAACATCTCTTAATTAGGGTTTTTATCCTTTATTTTGTTTTCTCAGTGAGTTGAATTTCGACCTTTTTCCTCTCTCCTGGCACTGCTCAAAACATAATTATATTTTCATTTATATAATGTGACGGACTGACTAAATCCACTCTAAAAGTCTTTTAACAATTAGCTAGGAGCTCACCTATAGGCCAGCAATGACCTGATCAAAGATCTAGGCAAAGCAACCTTATTGAAATATACAACGCACAAAAATTAACACTAGGTCACGACGCGAACTACTGTTATGAGCACCACTAAACTTGGAATGAGTTGACGAAAGTTACCTCGTCAGTCGTTCAGTCTGCTAGATAGACTGGACCAATCAATCAGTTCATTCTGGTGGCATGGCGCTGATTCCTATCTGCAGAAAACCATCATAGGTTGTCAACAGCACATGTTGAAATCGTATTATTGTCCTAGTACTGTTGTGAGATCAGAATTCACATCCAATCTTGGTTGCCCGGCTTAGAGACTTCCTGATTTTAGTGGTGGAATATTCGCTCAGTGATGTGTACGCTCGTGCATGAAAGGAATTCATTCGGTTTTAAAAACCGCCTTATATTTTTATAGAGATAACACTCTGTTTAAATATAAACGGCTTAAAAGTCTAAAGGTTAAACCTTTTTTAAATTAAACTTATATTTTTATATTTTAATCCGATCTGGTAGAAAATAGTTTATAATTTATTAAGTCTTACTTAGTAATACAAAAACAAAATTAATTAATACAGGTGAAGTAGATGAAATGGTTCCAGGTTTGGTGTTTATATTTAAATTAAGAAATTACTTGTTTATAAAAGCAGAAGACTCTCACTTAATTCAATGGTTTGTGCGTGACAATAATTTGCAGCATCACAAACCATCGCATTCAATATATTTCTTGAATTTACAAACTAAAGGGAGTATAGTGTGTTTCGTTACACAAAACTTGGTGGATATACTGCTTATGATTAGCAAAATATTTGACGTCTTAATTATAAGAAAGTTGCAAATTCGTAAATACCTTCATAATAATTTTCAAAATTTCAAAGTACAGTTTATAATTAAAATTTCATTTTATTACACATATATAAGTATTAAATTTTTACATGATCTTTATTCACAACAATTGCGACTTAAAAGTATTTAAGATCCAATTCTGATACTCTTTTTGGTATTTTTTTTGTGTTTATGTTTATTTAGAAGTAATTAAAAACACCTTCCAAAACCCACAGCTGAAATAAAAGAAAATTTAAATTATTAATATTAAACTCGTGCATATTTTTAAGACACCTACAAGTTAGGAAAAGTATAGGGGAATGGGTCCCAAGATGGACACCCTTTCGATTTAATTCTGTAGAATTCAAAACAAATAAAATATATTAAAATGTTCTTACAGGATGAAAGTACAATTTATAAGGTAACTTATGACCACAGGAATCAAATTTTATTTTGAACATAAACATTTTTTAAAGCATTTTTCCTAATTGTTAAAATTTTCTGTCCAAAAAAAGTGGCCCCAAGATGGACACCTTCTTAAAAGTCTCTGAAAATTGTAGTAAATAAAAAATGAACATAATGTAACAACTCTTAAACTAATTTTTAATCATTTTACGGAATTTATTAAGAAATAACATTTCTAAAAACTTCAATTTAATAGCTTAACAGTAAAAAGTAATAAAATATCGAAAAATATCGATATATCATTTTCTCTAACGATAACATCACATTTTATGGTGGAAAATAAAATATTTTAGTTAATTAGCTCAAAAAATTATTTAAAAAAAGTGTTAATTCGAAAATATGCAAATAAATACATTGAGATTTTAGGCCTGTCCATCTTAGGGTACATGACACCATTTTTTAATCCCCAGTAAAAATATATATACGAACACTAAATTAGTAAAATTATTTTAGGTTATTATTATACGAAAAATAAAGAATATTATAACGTTAAGTATTCATTCGAAATCATAAATTTTAATAATTTTACCAACTTGAGAAAAAACTGTTACAAAACATTTTTCTTCAAATGTGCATCAAAATCTTCGTCTGTCAACAAAAATGACAGAAAGCATAAGGCACTGTCACCTTAAACAAAAATTTTATACGAAATGTCCATCTTGGGGCTCTGTTTATCTTGGAACCCACTCCCCTAGTTATTACAACTTACATGACAACATAAAAATAAATTAATCAATGTTTGATCGCTCTCCATTATTCATATATAGATTACAAGTTCAATTGATCTGTTGGAACAAGATTGTGTAGGTAATATGCTTTTTTTGCAAAAAAAAACCAAGCAAGTGCGAGTTTTTGGTCAAATTTTTAATTTTTCAAAAAAAATACTATAATAATACTTTTAAAGCAATTTAAACATAAAAATAAACATTGTGTACAAAAAATAATCTAAAACTGTAAAATATTGTAGCTGTTAAATCAAAAAAAAATTTTTTTTTGTAAAATTTCCGTTTTTTGAGAAAAATGCTATAATAATAGATTTAAACTACAATTTTTATGACATTAAAAAAATTTCTGCATAAAAGTACGCATTTCAGCCAGTTTTCAACCTTTCATAATAAATAGGCTGAGCTCTACTAGCATAGGGTTATTTTGTCATTTTTCAATATTTCTTTAATAAATTTTGAAAACTAAGTCCAACAATGTTCGTTATATTTTTCCTGTAATGTACACGTAAAAATACCCAAGAATACCAAATGTCAAACCTCTAAGGCAAATAGTTTGGATGATAAAAGGGGGGGGGGGAACACTTTTTTTTAAATGCTTTTCCTTGACAATGCTAGGACCATCACCTACAATCACGTTGTCCATATTTGTTCTGTAATCTACTCGCAAATATACATATGTGTAACAAATTTCAATACTCTGGATCAAATAGATTGAGAGAAAAGGTGGGGAATTAAATAGGCATTTTAATGCATTTTTTGAAAAAAATCTTGTTTTTTCTTGACAATGCTATGAACATCAATTTTAATCATGTTCAATATATTTTTCCTGTAATCTACACGTAAAAATAGAAATGTGTACCAAATTTCAACTTTCTATCTCAAATAGTTTGGCAACTAGAGGGGGGGGGGGGGGGGGTAATTGTTTTGGGCGACGGAGAACCGAGTGCAAACATAAGGGTATATATGTATATAAAAAAGCATATTACCTACACAATCTTGCTCCAACAGATCAATTTAACTTGTATCTATATAAAAAAAAAATTTGTTTAAAATAAATCGTTTCCTGAATTTATTTTAACCATTTGCAGCATCGTCATTAACAGATTATCAACAAAAAATATTAAAAGTAAGAAAAACTATAACTTTATTTTAACAATAATGGAGAAAGTAATTAGCCTAAGTATAAAAAATGCATTCCTCAAAAAGTTATTCAATTATTTTTTAATATTATTTTTCCAATATTGTTCATGACACAATTCTTAATCATATCCTTATAAAATCAACACTTACAAGGATCAAAAATACAAGGTCCACTGCAGCACTCAATATTGTAAAAACAAGGTGCACCTCTTACTAAACATTGTCCATCGACTTTTTCTGCAAAAATAACAGCACTTAATAGTAAGAATGCTGCAAACAATATAAAATTCATGATTACAATTGATAATGTACCTGCATTTTGAAGAGTTTATATACCGAAAGAAACATTTATATTTTTACACAAGGAGGAAAAAGTGATAAAAAAGTTTTTCCTCTTTTGTGTAAAAAAAAACAAACAATGTGTTATATCAGGAAATTAACTTTGCGATAAAATAAATAATTACTAAATAAGCGTTCTGTTCCGATTTATGGATATTTTAAATTTCTAAATTAAAGAAGTGCAGCCACTAATTAAAATTATTTGATTTAAAATCTGCTTACAAAATACCATTGTGAAAGTGAATAAAAATTATACTTATAAGATTAAATTAAATTAAATTAAAATTTATTATACTAAATTAAAGAAGTGGAGCCACTAATTAAAATTAAATGATGTAAAAAAGGATTTATCGATTAATTAAAATAATTTGCTTTAAAATCTGCTTACAAAATACCATTGTGAAAGTGAATAAAAATTATACTTATTAATATTCTTTGTCAAATACGAGCTTTACAATTATTTGCGTAAAAGTGTTAGAAAGTAGATGGGACATACACTAAAAAAAAGTAAGTAAATTTTGTCTTCTTTTTTAGTACTAGACTTTTGGATATTGCCAAATGTCCATCGATAAATGTTTTGGAAATATTATCTTAATTATTATATATTACCACATTATTATGTTATTAACATAATCACATTCAAACAGATAATTTATTTAAATTGAAACTCAACGTATTATTCATAAATTTAAATTATATTTCATGTAGTTATTGATTCCAACAGAAATACAATTTATAATTACTTATACATAATTTATACAATTATCTTCATTTCAGATTTTATCCCAGCAATAAAATTTATATATCGAGAATGTATTTTAAAAAATTCGCAGTAAGATTTATAACTTTGGAAACGAATCTGGACCTCTAATCACATAAAAAAGTAACCGCATGAGAATCGAAGTAGCTGAATTGTAAAGGAGTCCACATGGGGATTCACGGCGAGACTGATGTGAGTTGGACTTGGTCGATACAAAGTTGTCAAGAAAACGAACGTTCATCGACGAACAAGCACTTCGATTCGCAGATAGAGAGAACCGTTTCGGGGGCATTGGATATAATGCCATCGATGGGGTATCCATTAGGGACAGAAGTATTCGCGCTCGAGATATATCGACGTCGCCGCGGAGAATTTATTACGACAGCGGGCGCTTGAAGGGATTGTAAATCCCCGTTTGAGGATCGCTGATACCAAGTTTTATGTGGGACATTAGTTGGGTGGGGCGTGGCCGAATGGTGCGGAGTTGCTCGGCTTGCAATAAATTAGCTCGAAATGAAAGACAAATCGCCTCCAACCTGTCCGCCCGTTTCACCCAACTTGATAGAAGCGCGGACCAAGCTGATGCTATGCCCCCGCACAGGATACCTCTCTAGTCCTGTCTCCTTTCCACCTTTTCTCCTTTCTTTAAGATCTTCTTTTTCTCAACTCTTCTCGTCGCATGCCAGCATCCTTCTCTCCAGGTCCGACAGTCGGGACCAATCCCAAGGGAGAAAGAAGAAACCTCGTCAGCCCTATTGAACATCGTCAGTCTTCGCTCAGGTTCCTCCTTACGATTTCGTAGCTTCTTTGCCCTTGATGGACGCCTGTCAGCTCACCAGGGACTTGCAGGAATTTTCATCTTGTCAGAAAAGGTTCCTCGTTTATTTACGTGGAAGATGGGATCTTTCGCAACGAAAAAGGTGAATGGGTGTTTTATCAAAAGGACAAATGTGATCAATTAAAGACTTCAACATGAGACGTCAAACGCAGGTGAATTAGATTTAGTTTTGAAATTTTAATAAACATGTAACTTAACATATCGACAGAAAGCACTTTTTAGACTTTTGAAAAGATAGTCAATTTATTTTCCTGTGGATAAAATTTGCTAGATCGCTCAGAGCTTAAAAGAAGTTATTTGATTAGAATCTCCTTTTGATAAATATTCAACACTCGCACGAAATCGAGTCTTTGAAAGTCAAAAGGGAACTGAAGTCATTATTGACATCGTCAGGTCCTTGGTGACACAGAGTACGAAGAGGAAGATCCTTTTCTTAGATTCGAGGTCTGCCTTGTGCAAGTATGTTTATATAACAGAGAAATACTCATTTTAACAGGAATTTTTGAGATGCACATCAGTTACGTGTTACGTGTAAGAATGTCAAAGCACTACCGACAATAAGTGTAGACTTCCTTATGTTGGTTTCTGAGACATTAATTTATACCACGATTTGAAGTTCTCTTTTATCGACTTTTTATGGCATTATATAGAAAATGTAGAGATGCATTGCGAGCGAGACGATCGAGAAAAAGGGAGCGTTCACATATGACGTCACGCTATAGAGGGGAGGGGGAATCTTGATCAAACGTGACAAAACGTGACTTGGGGGAAGGGGGGGGGGGGGTCGTCCTAAACGTCACGTCACGAAATTTTATTTTTATGTTTAATATGAAGTATTTAATACTTAAAGTTCGAGGTATATGATTTGAAACAGTCCTTAATGTATTTGTTGTGCGAAAAATAAGAAATTTTTTTAATCACAGTGTAATAATCTATTTATTAACAAAATATCAGTAATAAACCCAAAAAACTGCAAATTTAGAATAATAAAACCGATTGAAAAAAAAAAACTAATAAAAAAAAATAATAAAAAAATAAATAACTAATAAACATAAAAAAGTTTTTGTTTCTGTATGTGAAAGAGCAACTCAAATTCTATTGGTTCATAATGAAGATTCAAAATCGAATGTTTTGAATTTTTCAGGACCGACGTTTAAAGATGAGCTTACCTTTGTTATTGTTATATGTTATGCCAATGTTTCATCGCCAATTACAAAAAAAAACTAATAGACATAAAGAAGTTTTTATTTCTGTATGTGAAAGAGCAACTCAAATTCTATCGATTCATAATAAAGATTCAAAATCGAATGTTTGGAAATTATTAGGACGGACGTTTGAAGCTGAGCCTGCCTTTTTTATTGTTATATTATGCCTATGTTTCATCACCAATAACACAAAAAATAATAGTCATAATCAAGATTTGATTTTCTGTATATAAAATAGCAACTCAAATTCTATCAATTCATAATAAAAATTCAAAATTAAATGTTTTGCAGCAAAGGTCCCTTTCACCGTGGAGTGTCACATATATTATGTTATATAAGTAATACTTATTTATTTAATTCACCATTATTTCACATGCTAATAAATAAATCCCAAGTAGAAATGAAACCAGAAGAGGTATAAAATCAACATCTTCTCTAAGGAAATTTTATGGAGACTAAAATTTTTCTTTCTTTCTTCCATTCTTGGAAAGATGTCGTCATCCTGAAAAATTATTTTACTCTCTAAATTTAAATAAGTGAAAATTCACTTATTAGATGTCAAAAGTATATGCACTTATAAAAAGTGAAAATTTCACTTATCATAAGTGCATATACACTTATTGTAAGTGCATATGCACTTTTTGAAAATTCAATTTTAGAGAGTATTAATCTAGGTGATAAGAATTAAAATTTTTTTAGGGATTTTTGTTGAAAATTAAAAAATATATATCATTGATCATGTACAAAAAGTTTCTGCCATCCTAATAAATCAGTCTTCAAAGTGATCTAGGTGTAAAGCAGTTTCTACGAGAAATTTTGTAGAAAACTTAAAGTTTATATCTTTTCTAAAGCTTTTGTGACAATCTAATTAATGATTGTTTTAAGTGTCCATTTTATTGCTTTTTGTTGCATAAAATTATGAGTTTTTACAACTTTTTAAATAAGGTATATGAAATTAGGAATACAATTTTTTTGTGTTATCCTTAAAAATATTAATTTAACGTAACATCGAGAATAATTTAAATCTGAAATACTCCCAAAGATTGAAATTTGTAAAAAATGAGTTGTCAAATAGCTATATTGAAGGGTTATGTTAATTTTTATTTTCTTCTTTCCAGTTTGTATAACAATTTTTTTTTTAAATACAGTTAAAATACTATTATTTATTTTATTGTCCATTGATTTTATTACTTTTTTTCACCTATGCGTCCAAAGAGTAACATAAATATGAAAAAATAATTTCTTTCGGGAAGTCCTGTTAAACATTAACATTTATAAATGATTCATTATTTCAAAAAGGTATAATCCTTACATTTTATTCTTAAGACATAAATTTCAAATAAAAATATTCTCCATGAAAATCTAAAAAATATTATTACTGATTTAGTGAAGTAACCACATAACAGCAATATTTTCTAAAGAAACAGTGTGGATTTTTTATTAACCGGAGCAGACATCTAAATAAAGTTGAAATCGATGTACAATAAAATAAATAAACAGGCCTGTGAGGGTCAGTTTCTAAAGTGGGTGAGGGTGATTCTTGTAGATTTTTTCGCGCTAAACACGAATCTGTTGTCCAAAATGGTCCATCACGTCAGGATTTTGAGTAATTCTAGGTTAAATGTCCCAATAATGGCAAAAATAGATATTTTGGGAATTTTTTATGGAAGACCGAAACTTTTTCTTTAATTTTCTATATTAGCATCATTTAATATGCATTGTCAGCTTTAAAACCCAATTTTAAAAATTAATTTACGACGATTTTTAAAGAAGTTATGAATATTTGAAATTATGAGATTTAACCCCATTAACCCTCATGCGCAATAGTTTCTACCTAAAAAGTCGTTTCCAAATGCATACATTTCAGCCTCATAGATTTCCATAAAACTTGGTACCTTGGAGTTTTTGCGGTCCCTGATTACGAATCTGAAGTCTTAATTATAAAATTCAAAATGTCGGATGGAATATGACGGACGAATTTTTTAAACTTTCTTAGATTTTAATATAAATTGAAACGGTACCTTGGAGTTTTTGGGGTCGCTGATTACGAATTTGAAGTCAGTATTACAAAATTCAAAGTGGCGGAGCAAATATAGCGGAGGAATTTTTAAAAAATTCTTAGAATTTAATATAAATTGGTATATTGGGGTTTTTGGACTCGCGGATTACGAATCTGAAGTCCGAATTACAAAATTCAAAATGGCGGATCCCATATAACAGCCAAATATTTTTAAAAATTTGAAAAATTGATGGATTTTTATGAAATTTAGTTTCTGGGGATCTTTTGGATCGCTTAATATCAATCTAAGTAACATACCCAAAAAGCAAAATTTTAGCGACCCCAAAAACCCCTCAATCCAAGATATATTAAGATCCAACAATTTTTTCAAAATTTGTCCGTCATATTGGATCCACTATTTTTAATTTTGTAATTCTGACTTCAGATTTCCAACCAGCGACTCCAAAAACTCCCAAGGTACCAAGTTATATAAAATCCAAATTTTTTTTAAAAATTCGTCCGCTATATTTGCTTTGCTATTATAATTTTGTTATTCTAACTTCAGATTCGCAACCAGCGACTCCAAAAAACCCTAAATCCGAAGTTATATTAAAATCCAACAATTTTTTAAAAATTCTTCCGCCATATTTGATCCGCCATTTTGGATTTTGTAATTCCGACTTCAGATTCGTAATCAGCGAGTCCAAAAGCCCCAATGTACGAATTTATATTAAATACCAAGAATTTTTTAAAAATTCGTCCACCATATTGGATCCACCTTTTTGAATTTTGTAATTCGGACTTCAAAGTATAATACTACCTTAAAATCTTCTATTATATTAATACGATACCGAAAAAACTTCGTTCATCGTCGTACAGACTTCAAAGTTCACCTACTTTTTCCAATAGGTTACTTACAAAAATGTTCATTTCACCATGTTATTATAGTTTGTAACAATGCGCACTGGCACTATTCGTGTCAAACATGTTAAACTGAACATTTTTTTATGAACAACATATTGTTGCACATGCGCAGTAGTGCACCACAGCTGTGTAAACGTGCGCACTACTAAACAAACATTTCACATGCGCAGTTGTTTTGTATTGCTGTTACACATGCGCAATCATGCACAGTCATAGTCACACATGTGCTCTAATTAAATTCAAAAATTACGCATGCGCAGTGCTGTACTTCACCAGATAATTAAATTTTCACTACATATAGCATACTTTTTTTAATAAGTGCGCAGTAAATTCCGTCTTATTATTGCGCATGCGTAACACGGTAACATGATATCTGCACATGCGCAAAGGTACTTTTATTTAAAAAATTTGTTAAAATTGTTTTCTTTTCATTATTATTGTAATTAATGACCCATAATAGAAAAGAATATTCAAAATTCAATTTAAATATTGGAATTCAAGAAATTTAATAGAAAAATTTATATTATTGAACATAAAAAATAATAAAAACATTAAAAGTGTATTTAATTTTATTAATTTTAATCTTTTTTTCTTTAAAATGTTTATAAAATGTAACAAATTTTGATCTGAAAGTTTTCAATTTTTCATACTTTTAAAAACCATTTTCTAGGGGTACCGGGGGGGGGGGGGGTTATAAATATTTAACATACTGTCAGAAAATCTTCCATATAATTAGTGTTTAAAAAAGTTTTGTAAAAAGTTACTTATTTATTGAGAATAACTAGTTTGAAAGTTCTCCCAATATTCATAAAATTGTACGTGGTAATCTTCTATTATATTAATACGATACCGAAAAAACTTCGTTCATCGTCGTACAGACTTCAAAGTTCACCTACTTTTTCCAATAGGTTACTTACAAAAATGTTCATTTCACCATGTTATTATAGTTTGTAACAATGCGCACTGGCACTATTCGTGTCAAACATGTTAAACTGAACATTTTTTTATGAACAACATATTGTTGCACATGCGCAGTAGTGCACCACAGCTGTGTAAACGTGCGCACTACTAAACAAACATTTCACATGCGCAGTTGTTTTGTATTGCTGTTACACATGCGCAATCATGCACAGTCATAGTCACACATGTGCTCTAATTAAATTCAAAAATTACGCATGCGCAGTGCTGTACTTCACCAGATAATTAAATTTTCACTACATATAGCATACTTTTTTTAATAAGTGCGCAGTAAATTCCGTCTTATTATTGCGCATGCGTAACACGGTAACATGATATCTGCACATGCGCAAAGGTACTTTTATTTAAAAAATTTGTTAAAATTGTTTTCTTTTCATTATTATTGTAATTAATGACCCATAATAGAAAAGAATATTCAAAATTCAATTTAAATATTGGAATTCAAGAAATTTAATAGAAAAATTTATATTATTGAACATAAAAAATAATAAAAACATTAAAAGTGTATTTAATTTTATTAATTTTAATCTTTTTTTCTTTAAAATGTTTATAAAATGTAACAAATTTTGATCTGAAAGTTTTCAATTTTTCATACTTTTAAAAACCATTTTCTAGGGGTACCGGGGGGGGGGGGTTATAAATATTTAACATACTGTCAGAAAATCTTCCATATAATTAGTGTTTAAAAAAGTTTTGTAAAAATTTACTTATTTATTGAGAATAACTAGTTTGAAAGTTCTCCCAATATTCATAAAATTGTACGTGGTAATCTTCTATTATATTAATACGATACCGAAAAAACTTCGTTCATCGTCGTACAGACTTCAAAGTTCACCTACTTTTTCCAATAGGTTACTTACAAAAATGTTCATTTCACCATGTTATTATAGTTTGTAACAATGCGCACTGGCACTATTCGTGTCAAACATGTTAAACTGAACATTTTTTTATGAACAACATATTGTTGCACATGCGCAGTAGTGCACCACAGCTGTGTAAACGTGCGCACTACTAAACAAACATTTCACATGCGCAGTTGTTTTGTATTGCTGTTACACATGCGCAATCATGCACAGTCATAGTCACACATGTGCTCTAATTAAATTCAAAAATTACGCATGCGCAGTGCTGTACTTCACCAGATAATTAAATTTTCACTACATATAGCATACTTTTTTTAATAAGTGCGCAGTAAATTCCGTCTTATTATTGCGCATGCGTAACACGGTAACATGATATCTGCACATGCGCAAAGGTACTTTTATTTAAAAAATTTGTTAAAATTGTTTTCTTTTCATTATTATTGTAATTAATGACCCATAATAGAAAAGAATATTCAAAATTCAATTTAAATATTGGAATTCAAGAAATTTAATAGAAAAATTTATATTATTGAACATAAAAAATAATAAAAACATTAAAAGTGTATTTAATTTTATTAATTTTAATCTTTTTTTCTTTAAAATGTTTATAAAATGTAACAAATTTTGATCTGAAAGTTTTCAATTTTTCATACTTTTAAAAACCATTTTCTAGGGGTACCGGGGGGGGGGGGGGTTATAAATATTTAACATACTGTCAGAAAATCTTCCATATAATTAGTGTTTAAAAAAGTTTTGTAAAAATTTACTTATTTATTGAGAATAACTAGTTTGAAAGTTCTCCCAATATTCATAAAATTGTACGTGGTAATCTTCTATTATATTAATACGATACCGAAAAAACTTCGTTCATCGTCGTACAGACTTCAAAGTTCACCTACTTTTTCCAATAGGTTACTTACAAAAATGTTCATTTCACCATGTTATTATAGTTTGTAACAATGCGCACTGGCACTATTCGTGTCAAACATGTTAAACTGAACATTTTTTTATGAACAACATATTGTTGCACATGCGCAGTAGTGCACCACAGCTGTGTAAACGTGCGCACTACTAAACAAACATTTCACATGCGCAGTTGTTTTGTATTGCTGTTACACATGCGCAATCATGCACAGTCATAGTCACACATGTGCTCTAATTAAATTCAAAAATTACGCATGCGCAGTGCTGTACTTCACCAGATAATTAAATTTTCACTACATATAGCATACTTTTTTTAATAAGTGCGCAGTAAATTCCGTCTTATTATTGCGCATGCGTAACACGGTAACATGATAACTGCACATGCGCAAAGGTGCTTTTTTTTTTTTTTTTTTTTTTTTTTTTTTTTTAATTCCAACGAAAATTAAAATTTCGTTTTTCTCCACTTGTAAAATGTTGTGCGTACAATTTAGTCTCTAAAATTATATGTTTTAAACATTGCATTAAACTTTTTTGCTAACATGTTTTTTAATGTCAATTCATGTGGAAATTGCTAAACAATCATTATTTGTTACGATTTTTACCACTGCGCATACCTAACGTTTGTAGAAAGCTACTGCGCATGTGTAATGTTTGTAAAAAACTACTGCGCATGTGTTAAATCGACAAAAACCTACGCGCAATTTTTTCATTTGTTTTTTAAGAATAATTTTTTATTTTGTATCCTACTTTAAGTATATTTTTCTTACATTTTGAAATAATTAGTTTTTCGAAATAATTTAAATGACAATGTGTCGATTTAGACTATTTTTGGATAAATGAAAATTTTAACGATCACAAAGCTTTTTCTATGTGGAAACAAACATTATTCCAATATAGAAACATAACGGAAATAAACTCAGATTCGAAAATTTAATTAAAAAAAAAATGTAGATCCATTAAGATTTTTTATATTTTTTCTGTGATCATTTACAAAAATAGTTTAGATTATCAAGCTTCAAATTTTGCAATAATAATATAATAGAACTCATACTCAACTAGTACCTATAATCGATCAGTGATAATTCAATTAGACAACATTAATTAATAGCTTCATAATATTGATGTAAATAATACATTACATATTACAAGATTTATTTTTTCCAATATAATAATAATAAAACATAACAATAAAAATTATTGAAATATAAAAAATTTGTAAAAAAAATATTAAACATTCAATTAACAATAAGTTTACTAATATTTTATGAAATGTCCACATCAATAAACAATTAAATTAATATTAATGACCGAGCGAGCGTCAGCGAGCGAGGTTCATTACGCTAGTAAAAATTAACACAACCCTTCAAGATAGCTACATTTGACAACTCAATGTTTACAAATCTCTATTTTTTGAGGTTCTTCTTTCAAATTTTTTTTTACAATGACATTTTAGCGAGAAGAAAGAAGATGAATACATAAGAGAAATAAAGATGGCACTATAGTGTTATCTATTTATCTTTCGCGTAAATATAAGGCTTTGGAGGGGGGCAATCACCTGTGCCCCACCCTGGATCCGCCGATGGCGGGTCTGTTAGTTTCGTTCAATCAGCTATCAAAATCACAATGAATATTTATTTTCCAAAAATAAATTCTTTCTTTAATCTCAGAAAAATTCCAATTTTTAAATAATAACTCATATTTTTTTCAAAACTAATCATATAACAACTCATACATCTACGTAATTAAAATGCCCATTTATTTTAGAACGCAATGTGGAGCTGAATAAAATTTCTAGGATGAAAATCTTGAGAAATAATTAAGCAAACTCTATAAAGTAAAAATAAAGTACGAAGAGTTCCTATTCCTCGTGATTTTAACTGCAAAGGGCGTTTACCAAAAACAAGTCACAAACGCAAAGCCCTGAAGCAACAGAGTGTAGAAACTGAGTCATCAATTAATTAAATGAAGACTGAAAGGAAACTGCAGATATAATTTGAGTTATAAATAGAGAGAGGCAGGATGAACATCGCCTTTGCAAAACAATCTCTCAAACTCTAAAGCGTCAACTGAATGTGACATCTCCCTTTCTAAGTAAATGTACTGTTGAATAATTGAATACAAACATTACTAATTAAGTGAAATAATCGTATATTTAACACACAGGCGTTAAAAGAATAGGTATATAATTGTATATATTTAAACATTAACTGAATTGCGAAACTGGGTAAAAATAAAAACTAATCAAAACTATTACTTATTGTTTTGAACATTAACATTGAAGTATATATTATTAAACTGACGAGAAGCTGTAAGTCATTTTTTAATATTTAATTAATATAGTAAAAAATTCGAAGCTATAATTCTTAGAATTTTCAGAAAATTTACGGCACTTTACGTATGTGACGCTCTACGGTAAAATGGACCTTAGCTGCAAGAAATTAATTTTACAGGACGGGCGTTTGAAGTTGAACCTGCCTATGTTATTGTTCGGTTGTGCCTATGTTTCATCGCCATTTACACAAAAACTAATAAACATAAAAAAGTTTTTGTTTCTGTATGTGAAAGAGCAACTCAAATTCTATTGGTTCATAATGAAGATTCAAAATCGAATGTTTTGAATTTTTCAGGACCGACGTTTAAAGATGAGCTTACCTTTGTTATTGTTATATGTTATGCCAATGTTTCATCGCTAATAACACAAAAACTAATAGACATAAACAAGTTTTGATTTCTGTATGTGAAAGAGCAACTCAAATTCTATCGATTAATAAATATCTAAAATCAAATGTTTTGCAGCTAAGGTCCCTTTCAGCGTGGAGCGTCACATATGTACAAGAGTGTTTCCCAACAGCAAGTTTGCAGACAATTATTTACATTTTAAAGTGAAAATAATTTGAAATATGCTATGTGGCCATGGATGAATCAAAGAAATTGGACAGTGTGGGGATCAAAAGCAGCACAAAATAAAATTTTAAGTTAATTAGGATTAAATATAGTGAAGATAAAATTTATTTTATAATTATAAGAAAGATTAACATGAGACCAAATTCCCTCACGGTGCAAATGAGCTGGATAAATTAATTTTATTTGTTGCTCCTCCATAAGTAAACTTTAAATCAATTCAATGTTTTGTCTGTGAAACGTTTTGTTCGAGAGAAATAGCTCTGTCGACAAGATTTAAAAATTAATTACTGTTAAAGAGAATTCTCATAGTTTGATTGACAGGAAGGATTGGTTTTCTAATTTGAATGACGTAGTAATCCCCTACGAAACAACAAAAGTCTATATTTTCCAAATTTCTTATTTCCTGCAGTTTTGCCAGATAACAAAATTTCTTAGAAAAAGTTTCTGGTTTTAAAAAAGAATTTTCAATGTGCAAATTTTCAGCAAAGGAGGGGTAAGTGTTTTGCAACCACTTTCATTTTCTCCGTCGATCGTCCTTAATGCGATACGAAAATAAAAGTTTATTTAATTTGTTAAAACCAATTCAATAATCAATTAACTCTGGTCCAGTAATCTGTCAGTTGGAAAGTGATTTCAAATTTTGTGCTTATTTAAAAAATTGAAGTAAAAGTTATTTCACAAGAAAATTCTTTACCACAACACAACACGTGAAATTGCTGCATCTTCTTGTATACGTGCGTAAGATGTGCATAAAGTTACAACCAAGTGATAAGAACCGAGTCTCTTAGATAAAGTAAAATCTTAGATAAAAGAGAAATGTAGGAAAAAATGTATATATTATTCAGTCTAATCGTCCGTAAGCAAAAATGAAACCTGTTATTCAAATTCATTACTAATTACTAAAAGCGGCTTCTGGTGAAAGTCACTTGTAATGAAAAGGCGAGAAAAGCGATTGAGGGTGGTAAGTTAACAGAAAACGAAAAGTAAGCGAAAGGAAAAAGTGTCGAGGTTGGGTCTTTTTTATTTGATGTGAGAAGTAGCGACGTGCTAATTTTGCAAAAAGCTCAGTCTTTTCTCTCTTTCTCTCGCGCTCATCTGACAGCGCGGACAGAATAACTCATGCCCACGTAGGTCGCCACTGTTGGCGAGTGTCTGTGGCAAAATGAACGTTTTAATTCCCCTCTATAAAAGCCAACGACAAATCAAACGACTTTGACATGATTAACTGGTAAGCATAAATTTCGGTATCAATGCACGTGCACGCAATGACGCGTCGCGCCATGTCCACGCAGTTTTCTCCCTTCATTCTACACTTTATCTCTCTTTATTATTCTTTCTCTATCGTCACAAATGTCCAATAATCTACAATCTCCAATGAACATAAAAAAATTATTATTTCCAAAACTGCTAGTCTGCCAACCTATAATAATTCCTAAAATCTACAAATGCTTGAAATTTTTATATATTCTAAGTCTGGAGACGCAGAAAGTCAGTAACTGAATAAAATCAGTCAAATTAAACTGATTCTGATTTAGAAAGAAGAAAGTATACTCCTCTATCATAAGAATCCGCGGGGGTTTCCACGAGGATTTCATTTTATTGACTACAATGCAAACTTGTCATTCAGCTATCTTCCATCTTAGATTTTTTCATCGAACTTGAATAACCTAATTATTGATACAACACAATACTTGACACAAGAATGTATCATCAACGAGAATGCGGTTATATATTTTTAGTTCATAAATCACATAGAACAATTTTTTTGTATACCCGAACACGACGACAAAGCGGGCTAGAAAATTCAGGTGTAAACAAACTGATGATTGACAGACAGAGATTTAAGTGAAGTTGGCATCAATATTTTTTAATGTAGGACAGTAAATTTTTTCATACCTTGATATATGACATATTTTAAGATAAATCTTAAAACAAATTAAATAATAAAAAAAAAACGAAATAATTCTTAAATCATGTAATTAAAATATAATTAAGAAACTTTCAGCGTTAAAACTAAATAAAAGAATTTATAGCACCATGTGTGAGTTACTATAAAACATTTGTATTTTCTTTCCTTAGCTCGTATTAAGGAATTTTGAAAATACACGCAAAGAAGTTGAAAAGTTTTCCTTATAGTACATCTTATTCTCAAGAAAGTAGGTTACTGCAACAGGTGGCCACTAAAGTAAATATACGCACGTAATGGTCATTTTAAGAATTACTTGTACAATATAATTGTATCGTCAAAATTTGTTTGGTGAATGTTTTAATAGCTGCGTTCCAAAAAATAAGTTCATTTACGTATAGAAATTAAAGATTACTTTAAACAAATTTTTTTGCGTTCTTTGCATAATAATAACAATAAAGTCCGAGATCTTTTGTTATTATCTATTCTTACTATATTCTATATTATATGTATACTATAATTTTTTACATATGAACAAATTGTTTACTTCTCATAAACATTTTTGGAAATTAAAACTTTTTCATTGAATAAATTAAATATAAAGAGAGAATTCTTACTTGAAATCTTCTGAAGCAGCAGCACCCTTAATTACTTCTGCAAAAGAACGCAATCATTGTAAATAATTACTAATAGCTTACCAACTCTAATTAAGAAGCTTAAGAAGGATTTTGGAGACTGATTTGCATACCTCTTGAACTTGGGAAATAGGGGATTAGTGAATAGAAATATTTATTTATATATAAGAAATACATTATTTTGATAAGACTATTTAACAACTATCATGAATTACCATTTATAATAAGTATTATAACATAAACCAAGAAGATATATACAGAGAAAAAATCTAATAAAATTCACCGTGCTAAAGGAGGCACAATATAATTTTTCGAATACTTTTATAAATGTTATAATATTTCGGTCCAACTATGTTAAATTAGAACTTTATTTTTTCTACAATTTTTTTTTTTTAATATTTCTGAATTTAACATTTTCCCATTCACAAACTAATAAACCCCTTCAAGTTCTGTCTTATTAATAAGTTTAAGGGTTAGATATTCCTAACTCCTTTAATGGATATGTGTAATCACAAAACTTGAAACATACTGTAGACTCTGTCGATTGCAAGGCAAAATGTAATAGTCACACCTGCGTGCCTCCTAAATATTAAAACGCACTGTTAAATGCTACATATAATGTTGCAAACTTTTACGAGGTCATAATACGATCAACGAGTATATTACAATGCTTCTGAAACATGACTTTCAATGCAAAGGACTTCGATTATGGTCGACTAATGTAGTATGAAGAAATCATAAATGTTCCTCTCGCACTTATTTTTTTGATAAATGTCAGTAATAAAATTTCTATTCTATTAAGTATTTCCTTTTTATTCAAATGTTAAAATTTAATATGCATTGTATAATTCGCAGGTATAAACGTTGGCATTACAATAGGGGATGTTGACGATGTCATTCATCGGGGCCCCCAAGAGAGTACGACGTATATTTTGTAAAAGCTGTTTTTATAAGAAAACCTGCAAAAAATTCTGCAAAGTGAAACAGTAAAAAAACAGAATATTAAACTCGGAATCTGTAAAAGTAGTTTAAAAAGTTTGTTGAGAGCAGAGCCGTAACTTAGGTTTTTCACGCCCGGTGCGAGATAAATATTTTGGCGCCCCCCCCCCCCCCTTATATTCCTTAGAAAAATAGAAGTTAAAAATATGTTTAATCAGGGGCAGAGACTTGTAAATTTTTGCCATCTGCACACTTAATATTGACCGGTGGAGGGAGGGGGAAGAAGAGAAATAAAAGAATATTAAAAAAGAGTTTCTTCATTATCGTAATTATTGTAACGCAAAACTTGACAATTTATTTCATTTCGTGTAAATTTTCGGAATTAATAAACAAATAATCAAAATAATATAAAATTTGTGAAGATCATTACAAATTAAAAAAAAAATTAAAAAATTGACGTACTTGATTAAAGTTTGAGAAAAATAATTGAAAAATGATTAAAACATTAAAAAGTGTATACAATAACTTAGATTTGACATATTAAATGAAAATTTAGAATATAAATTAAAAAAATTATTATATCTAATTAAAAAGGTGGCCAAAATAAATGCAAAAAGATAAAAGAAAATTAAAATTGAAAAAACTAATTGAAAAATCAGACAAATAATTAAAAATGTAGGAATCAATTGAAGAATGAAATTTGAGAATAACTAAAATTTGAAGAAATTTATTACAAATGATACCAATAATAATAGAAAATTAAAAAAATTATTAAAATTTGTGAAAAACATTTTAAAATCTAGGAAATTAATTGAAGAATAATGAAATAAAAACTCCAAGAAAATATTTGCAAAGTAATAAAAATAATGAAAAATTAAAGACAATAATTTTAGTTTGTTAAAAATAATTGAAAAAATTACAACATATAGTTATAATAAAAGAAAATTATTGCAAAATAATAAAAATAAATGTGAAATGAAAAAATAACTCACATTAGAGATAAATAGGTAATAAAAAAAAAATTAGAGAATTTATTAAAAAATATTTGAAAATGACAAAAACTTATTTAAAAATGATAAAAATAATTGAAAATTTAAGAATTTAATAAAAGTTTGAGAAAAAATAATTGTAAAAATTACAGAATATATTTGAGATAAACAAGACTACTTAAAAAAGGATAAAAATATTTGGAAACTCAAGTTAATTATGGAAATTTAAGAACACAAATTGAGAAAATTACAAAATTTATTTGATGTAAAAGAAACTGATTCAAAATCCAAGAACATCATTGAAATACTTGAAAAATACAAAAAACAAAACTCATATTTTGTAAAAATAATTGAAAAATGACAAAAGAAATAGAAAGTTAATTAATAAATAATAAAACTAATTCGATATTGAAGGAAATAATTTAAACTGAAAAAGTTTTATTAGAAAAAGTTAAAGAAAATAGTTGAAACTTGCAGAATTTGGAATTTAAAAATTAGAGGAAAAATTGAAAAATAATGAGAATCATTGAAGAAAATTTTTAACAAATGATAAAAATTTGTAGATATTAATTGCAATCATAAAAAAATAATTTTAAAAAATACAGAATATATGAAAAGTAAAAGTATTACAAAATGATTTCAAGAATTTTAAATTCAGGAAAATAATTACAAAATTGTAGAAAATTATTAAAGTTTGAGAAAAATATTTTAAAATCTAAAAAATTAATAAAAAAGTAATGAACGTAATAAAAAATCCGAGAAAAGATTTGCAAAGCAATAAAAATAATGAAAAATTGAAGACAATAATTTTAGTTTTTTAAAAATAATTGAAAAAATTACAACATATAGTTATAAATAATAAAGGGAAATAATTGTAAATAGAAAAAATAACTAGAATTTGAGATAAATATTAAAAAAAAATCGCAAATAAATCAAAAAATAGTTTAAAAGGACAAAAATTGATTGATAATTAAAATTAATAAAAAAAATAGTTGATAGAAATAATTGTTAATTGATGAAAATAATACTAATTTGTAAAAAATAATTGAATGAATTACAGAATATATCTGAGATAATAAGACTACAATGACAATAATTATAGGTATATTATAATTCTTTAAACTTCAATTAATTTGAAATTTCATTGATTAAAAATTTAATTAATCCTCGCTTTGAGAATAATAATTCAAAATTATTTAAAAATTTCTTCAATTTTTAACAATTCTTTTCTATTATGATTTTAATTATTTGCTACAATTTTCATCTATTTTTATCATTATTTAAAATTTTTCTTTCAATTCTAATTATTTTCATTATTTTTAAAATTTTCCCCTAAATTATAAATTCAATTTCCGCAATTTTCAAATGTTTTCTTTAATTTCTTCAAATAAATTAATTGATGAAATGTTTACTTAAAAACTAAATTTTACTAAATGAACGAATTATTTCCTTCCTATTAATAATTTTTATATTTATTGATTTTAAAAGTTTCATTAAAATGATGTTTTAAATACAGTAAATAAACACATTTTATTGTCTAATAAAGTATTTACAATTAGTAACACTTATAATAATCAACTTCGAACTGCCTAAAAAAATTAATCTAATTTTTTTGGTTTTATAAATTTTTTTATTAAAAAAAAATATATAAACAAAATGTTGAGTTCCTCTAAGTTTGCGCCCCCCTAGGACTGCGCCCGGTGCCACGGCACCGACGGCACCATCCTAGTTACGGCACTGGTTGAAAGTTCTTTACGGAATAATGGAAAAATTTTTATAAGGTGCATCTGTGACAGAAAACTACAAGACGAATTTGGTCCATTTTCGTTCATTAGCTGAGATATGTATATATTTTGTAATAGCTGTTTTAATAAGAAAACATGGAAAACTTTTTGTAAAGTGATCCAGTCAGAAAAAAACGGAATACTAAAATCGAAATCGGTAACTTTCCGGATGTATCAATTTCAAATTGAATCTTTATCTTTTTCTCTCATAAAGAGGAATTAAACTCGAGAAGAAGTTATGTTTAAAATTCATTATTTTGCGTTTTAAAATTGAAAAACCAGCTTTCAATGTATATTATTTTATTGAGACAATAATTTTTTTACAATTAAAAAAAAGAGAAAAATTTCTATTTAATTTGATTCGATCAATATAATATTATGTGATTGAAATAAAGAAATTGTATTGACCTGCATAGAACCTTTTTTCGTAATTATTCTGTAAAAATAAAATATCTGCTTATCTCCGTTAAAGCAGGTATTAAAACATTGGTGTAAATGGATTCATGCATTCATATGTACACTCGTTTAAAATTTATGGTACTAAAGTTGAAAACAGGCGAAAATGGAAAAGGGATCCATGAGAGTAGAATTAGCAGCAACCTCCCTTGTAACGAGAGCGAAGCCCGCGAGGTTCGATAAGCGTTGCGCGGTGTAACCCTCCCACCTCGCGTGCAGGATCGCACAAAGGCCTAATTACCCATAAATTCGCTGATTTACGGTCGGTCCAGAAATGTAAATATGAAATATGAAAATGAGGACGGGAGTAATAAAAGTGATGTACGAGGCTCCGTAGGGTCGTTCACGAAGGCGTCCATCATCCAGATGACAGGTTTCTCTTTGTCCTCGTAGAGGTCGTCCAGGACACCAAAAAGCCAATTTTTCCTCTTTTCCTCACCTCTCCACGCTTCTTTTCTATGCTCGCTTTCTTCAACTCATATCACTCATTGTTTAAATGTCAGTCACAAATTCAATTATTACTGAATTATTTCTGCATTCCGAAATTCAGTGACGATATAAAGATACAACTTTCTTCTAAAGCTGAATTTTTCTATTAATTTATAGTTGAACTTTTGACTCTAAATCTGAATTTTATAGTCAAATTGAGGCAAAATTTTTGTTATATCCAAATATAGCATGCACCAGCATGGGACAATACGGAAAAAGTGAGATGGCTGCAGCAGGTAAACAAATTTAGAAGTAAATATTTAGTCACCAGAGTTGAATAATGAAGATTATAGCTAAGACAGCTAGCGCATTTGCTAAAACAGCTAAAACTTCTCTCTGTGGTAACTACCAAACTGGAAATTTGATCAGACAAGCTAATGGTCACATCTGGGCCTTATTAAGCATCTATAAGGTCAACCTTATGAGGAAGCCTTATTAGGTACCCTTATTAAATTGCACGAAAAATATGGAGAACTGAATTAGGGAGCGTTCACATATGATGTCACGCATTTTTTCCAATTTTTTGACCCCTCCCCCCCTCCTGTCACGTCTTGTCACGTAAGAGTAAACACCTACCCCTAAATGGACGTCACGTTTCTTGACCCCCCCCCCTCCTATTTTTGTATTAATTTTTTTAACTTTAATAATAAAAATTCTAAACTAACAATTGTCAATCGGTTTATTACGAAAATAAAAAATATTTAAAAATTTTTTGGGTAACTTTTACCATATTTTTGATAAACCTCGGATTAAAGTCTCAAGTGAAAAATTGTACTTTAGTTTTTAGAAACTTATTTTTATGTTTCTGATAATTTTGCTCAAATTTACCAGAAATATGGAAATAATTTTTTTAAAATATGAGTTTAATTCTGGGTAAAAATTTCTGAAGTGGCCCCCTGATTTGCAAACATGTAATGAAATTTGAAATTAATGTTATATTCCTATACTACTAAATAAAAGATAGTTTGCATATAAATAGCTTTTTTTAATTTAAATAATGTCAAAAGTTATAAACAAATGAAAATTTTTGCATCATTTTATTTGAAAATTCATATCTTCTTTTTATATTATTGAAAATTAATAAAATTTGTATGACATGTGTACAAAAGTATAAACTTTAAGATAAAAATAATTTCGATCACGTGCATTTATTTTTTAATGCAAAATTAATGATTTTTTATAAACAATTTAAAAAAAAAACATGTTCTGGGCCTGCTAACAAATTTTTTTAAAAACGCATTGATTCAGTATGAATTTAGGTTTATTATACAAAAATAAAAATTTGGTTAGGTTTATATTTAACAGAATGGCGTTAATTTGTTTATAACGCTCCGGAAACAATATCAAGCGGCACTGGTTCGTTTGCAACTGCGCCTTTCGTAGTCCCTCCTATAATACGATATGAAATAATTATGAAGTTAAATCAAGTCAAATGATTTAGTTGAACATAATAAAAATCACTTTTTTCATTTATTTATATAAAAAAACAATATGTAATTAATTAAATACGCAATAATGTTAAAGTACACTATCATTAATACTAATAACTAATAACGTTAATAATAAAGTTAAAAAGCTTAATTTTTTTGTACTCTATTGTCGTGGATTTTTTGTGACCTTATGAGTCTTTATTTTTGAATCCTCAGAAAATATTTTGCATATTAGCTGATCTTTTTCAGTTTGCTGAAACGAATGGTACTGTCGTGTACAACTAACAGTTTTTGCACATGCATTTCGAGGAGCTAAATTATTTTCGTTAATCGCATGTTCCTCTTCTGTGCAAAAGCCAAATTTAATTTTGTGGAAAAATTGTGCTGCCCATTCAAACAAACTTTTTGGTGATGTAATATATTTCCAATCTACAAGTTGTAAACTTGCTATTTTAGCTTGCCTCTTTACCGTCCCACCAACCCCATCACAAGCCCCTTTGCCGTGCGAAGTGGCGAAAAAATTCCACTCTGCTGAAACTCCAAAATCATTTTCATGTTTTGTCAAATTCAAAAAATTAGTTTTGTTTTTATATTGTGAGCCAGCGCCGTCCGAAAAGTAAAATATTTTCTTTACATTTTGAGCACCAAAAGTTTCCTTCAAATGAGCAAAAAGTTTGTTTGAATGGGCAGCACAATTTTTCCACAAAATTAAATTTGGCTTTTGCACAGAAGACAGTACCATTCGTTTCAGCCAACTGAAAAAGATCAGCTAATATGCAAAATATTTTCTGAGGATTCAAAAATAAAGACTAATAAGGTCACAAAAAATCCACGACAATAGAGTACAAAAAAATTAAGCTTTTTAACTTTATTATTAACGTTATTAGTTATTAGTATTAATGATAGTGTACTTTAACATTATTGCGTATTTAATTAATTACATATTGTTTTTTTATATAAATACATGAAAAAAGTGATTTTTATTATGTTCAACTAAATCATGTGACTTGATTTAACTTCATAATTATTTCATATCTTATTATAGGAGGGACTACGGAAGGCGCAGTTGCGAACGAACCAGTGCCGCTTGATATTGTTTCCGGAGCGTTATAAACAAATTAACGCCATTCTGTTAAATATAAACCTAACCAAATTTTTATTTTTGTATAATAAACCTAAATTCATACTGAATCAATGCGTTTTTAAAAAAATTTGTTAGCAGGCCCAGAACATGTTTTTTTTTTAAATTGTTTATAAAAAATCATTAATTTTGCATTAAAAAATAAATGCACGTGATCGAAATTATTTTTATCTTAAAGTTTATACTTTTGTACACAAGTCATACAAATTTTATTAATTTTCAATAATATAAAAAAAAGATATGAATTTTCAAATAAAATGATGCAAAAATTTTCATTTGTTTATAACTTTTGACATTATTTAAATTAAAAAAAACTATTTATATGCAAACTATCTCTCATTTAGTAGTATAGGAATATAACATTAATTTCAAATTTCATTACATGTTCGCAAATCAGGGGGCCACTTCAGAAATTTTTACCCTTCTGTATTTGCGACTTTAAGGTAGTATTATACTTTGTAAGTTGTCAAAGATGACTTTAAAAAACAATTTTTTTCTCGGTGATAATTTTATTTGAAGCATTGAAAGTTTTTGCATCATATTTTTGACATTTTTGTCTGTCAAAAATGAAAAAATAAAATTTTTTTACTGTGCCTGTTTCGTCACTAGAGGGCGCCAAAGTCAAGATAAAAATAAACTATAAATAGGCAGACAAGCTACAGCCTCACAGAAACATCCCATCTGAAAAATTCAAATGTGGTTTTAAAGCTGATACATCTGGTTAGGCATCCCTCCTAACCCCGATAAAAAATATGAAAAAATAAAAAAATGGCGCCAATTTAAAAAAAAAATCACAAAAAATGAGTATTTTTTTGTCATTTTTGAGTTGTTAAAAAACAAAAAAAATGAAGTAGATAATCGGATTTAGGGGGGATGCCTGAAGGATTTCATAACGAAGAAATTGATCTAAAGTTTTTTAAAATCGATTAAAAAGAACTTGAGTTATGCTGTCCGCCAGTTTAAAAAACATGGTTTTGAGAAAAACGCGTTTAAAGTTTTGTGTGTAATGAGCCGATGTGCATATGTATAACTTTTACATGCGTATAACTTTTTTATTTCTTCGAATTTTAATCTGCAATTTGGGAATTATATTCTTGAGGTAATGTAGACCACAAAAATAAAATAAAAAAAAAGTCGATTTTTTGATCGATGCAAAGTATAATACTACCTTAATCTGAGGTCTATCATAAATAAAGTAAAAGTCACCCGAAACATTTTTTCCGTATTTTTTAAATTTGCACTCATTCATTTTCATTCCTGATATTTCGTTAATATAAATTATTACATTGTGATTACAGAATTTTCTTATTTTTCCAACAATAAATACATTGAGGACCAGTTCACATCATATACTTTGAATTTTAAGTATTAAACAATTCATATAAAAAAATAGGAGAATACTGCGATAAATTATTTGATGTTACAAAATTTAAATGGTAGTTTAAATTAATTTTCGATTTAAAAAAATTTTTCGTGACGTCACGTTTAGGACAACCCCCCCATCCCTATGTCACGTTTTGTCACGTTTGATCAAGACCCCCCCTCCCCCTTATAGCGTGACGTCATATGTGAACGCTCCCTTAGAATCAATGATCATAGAATTATCGATGAAAAACTTTTTTTTTTCAAAAAAAGCGTGACTCCCGATTAGCGACCATAGTTTTTGACAAAGAGGGCTGAAATTTGATATATACGGATGTAGATTAACGTGTAAATTGAACACAAAATATGGGAAATTTTATTGAAGCTGATGATCATATAGTGTTGTCAAGGAAAAACTACGTTTCTTTGCCTAAAATCCATAAAAATGACCCTGTTGTCCCCCCCCCCCCCTAATTTTTGACTTAGAGTGCTAAAATTTGGTACAGTGGTTAACCAGTGGTTACTCGCGCAAGGTCGCGCTATTGGAGCGCGCGCGGGTATTTGAGATGTATTTTTGACAGAAGTATTTAGAGTTCCACTCTAATTTTTACAAATCTTATAGGAAAAAAGTCAAGCTTTCCATTGAGATAGGTTAAATTTTTTTTTAAATCTCCGATTTCGAGATACAATCAAATTAACACTTTGACCTTGAATTTAAAGGTGAAATTTTTTTTTTACAGAAAAACATTTATTATTATCGAATAGCCTGTAAAAAAATCTTTAAAAGTCACTATATATATGTTAACTTTTATGCAATATACTTAGAAATATAATTAATTTAAAAAACTACATTTTAAAAAAATTCAAATTTTTAAAACTGTGTAACTCAAAAACTATTTCATGGAATTTGAAAATATTTAGTATTTACACTTCCACTAACAATGGAAACATTTTAGCAAAGTTTGAATAAATTTTATTTTTTGACCTGGACAGTTCAGGAATTTTGCCCCATATGTATTTTGACGAGTAGATTGCACAAAAAACCGGATTGAAAGCAATTATTGTCATAGCGTGGTCAACTGAAAACTTTTTTTAAAAAAAAAAAGAGTGGCCTCTTCCCCTAGCGCACGAAGTTCCTAACTTAAAGTGCTAATATTTAGTACACAAATGTAGTTTTATCTGCAGATTGGATAAAAAATGTAGAAAAAATAATTATAACTAATTATCATAGCGTTGTCAAAGAAAAACTACTTTTTCTAGCCTAAAATCAATAAAAATGACCCTGCCCCCCCCCCCCTCTACCGATTGCATAAAAAATATTAAAAAAAAGATTGGAGATAATGATTATAGCATTGTACTTTTGAAGGTGTATACGCATACCTTCAGTGTTCGGCGGAACCCTTATATAGCGAGACTCTTGCGGCCCAGAGTGGTTTGAAATCAGAAATTGTTGTTCAAATCAACTTTTAGGTAGAACGGATGCATGGAATTTAAATTTTTTTTTTTTTAAATTCGTAAATAAATTCTTAAGAGATCTGTGCGAGTGAATTATTGTTTCTTGTTTTATTTGTTTTTTAATGTTAATGCAAACAGCTGAAAACATGTCAACTTTATCGTTTTCTTTTTTTATTTTCTACAAAAAATTTTTTTAATGCCTGCCAATACCTTGATTTCATAGAAGTAACAAAATGGAATTATTATTTACCTCCTATTACCCCCTAAGAGGGAGTAGGAATTTCAAATTTGACAAAAAGTTGAGTTCGGTGTCTATTCCTATATTTTATGGGACGCAGCAATCGAAAAAGGCCCTTGAAAACAAATTTCTCCCCTCCTTTACCCTTTATTACCCCTGGGAGGGGGTTGGAATATTAAATTTCACAAAAAGTCGAGTTTCGTTTCTATTTCAATGTTTTTTGGGGCGCAAAAACCAAAAAAGTCTTCCAAAAAATAATTTCTCCCTTCTTTACCCCCTAAGAAGAGGTTGAAATTTGGAATTTTAAGAATAGTTGAGTTTGGTGTTTATTCCTATGTTTTTTGGGGCGCATAAACCGAAAAAAACAACCGAAAACACATTTCTTTCTTCTTTACCGTCTTTTACACCCTGGCAGGGGAATTGAATTTTTAATTTTACAAAAGTAGAGTACAGTGTCTATTTTATTATGAAATTCGAAATTTCAACCTCCTTCCGGGAGGTAATAAGGTGTGAAGGATGGCGAGAATTTGCATTTGGTTGTTTCTTTCGGTTTTAGCGTCCTAGAAAGCAAAGGGATAGACACCGAATTCGGCTTTTTGTGAAATTTTATATTCCAACCCCCTCCCAGGGGGTAATAGGGTGTGAAGGAGAGGAGAAATTTATTTTTGGAGGTCTTTTTCGGTTTCAGGGTCCCAAAAAACAGGAATAGACACCGAACTCAACTTTTCGTAAATTTCGAAATTCTAACCACCTTTTAGCGAATAATAGGGGTGAAGAAGGGGGGATTTGTTTTTGGTGGTCTTTCTCGGTTTTAGCGCACCAAAAAACATAGGAATAGACACCTTTTTCGATTTTTTTTTTTTGAAATTTGAAATATTAACCCCCTATATGAATAGGGGGTGAAGTAGAGGAGAAATTTGTTTTTGGGGGACTTTTTCGGTTTCAGCGCTCTAAAAAACATAGGAATAGACACCGAACTCAACTTTTCGTAAAATTTGAAATTCCAACACCCTCTTAGTGGGTAATAGGGCGTGAAGGAGGGGGGATTTGTTTTAGGTGGTCTTTCTCGGTTTTAGAGCCCCAAAAACCTTAAGAATAGACACCCTATTCAATTTTTTTTCGAAATTTGAAACATCAATCCCCTGTTACGGGGTAATAGGGGGTGAAGGAGGGGAGAAATTTGTGTTTGGGGGAATTTTTCGGTTTCAGCGCCCCAAAAAACATAAGAGTCGACACCGAACAAAACTTTTCGTAAAATTTGAAATTCCAACACCCTCTTAGGGGGTAATAAGCGGTAAATAACAATTAAATTAGCGCTTTAAAAATTTTTGTTTATTCTATTTCGTTACTTCTATAAAATCAAGGTATTGGCATCTACTCTAACAGATCTCTTAAGAATTTATTTATGAATTTTTCAACAACAATAAATTGAAAATCCATGGAGCCGTTCTCTCTTCTTCTAACGGCTAAAGAATATTTGCCCTAGAGGGCTAAAATTTGATACACATATGTATTTTCACGTGTAGATGGCAGGAAATATATAGAGAACATGATTCAAGTTGAGATTTATAAATAGCGTTGTCAAGGAAAAATCAATTTTTTTTTGTTGCAAAAATGCATTAAAAGTGGACCATTCCTTCCCCCCTCTAAACTATTTGACATAGACAATTGAAATTTGGTATACTGATGTATTTTTACATGCATAAAGAATATAGACAACATGATCTAGATTGATGGCCATATACGCACGGAAAAAAATTAATCACTAAACTTGAAATAAGTTGTATTATTAATTGCAGAGAATTATAAATATATAATTATTTCTTTGTTGACGTACTCGGAACAAAACAAACAAGATACCGGCGACCGCAGTGACCTTGAAGTTTAACAGTACGAGTTTAATCGGTTACAGTAGACAAAGTGGTTTGCAGGTGCTATATCAACAACCTCTCTACGCTACGGTAGTGAAAAATTTGTTATATTTAGTCAACTTATTTTCTCAGTGTATAATCAGACTTATTATAACAAGTTATGCTTCATTTTGCAAAACTTTATATCTGAAAATGACATTTTCAGGAAATCTCTAATTTAGAAATATGTTCATTTGACAAACGATAAACCTATAAAAGAGTTATGCTAAAACGTATTTTATTATTCTGTAATACAACATTTAAAAATATTCATTTTTTGGGATATAAAAGATTTGACTAAATTTAAATCGATTTTTTTATTCCTTATTCTGAAATATTAAAAGCTTTCACTAAAGAATTGAAAAATAGATAACCATAATAATTGTGAATGTTGCTGCGATATATTGGCTTCATCAGTCTTTTGCTTTTTACATTCTCATCCTAAATGAGAAGGTCTTAAATTTGTGCGATTATGGACTTTTGCTAATTTTCACATTTCTCGACGTTTTAAGACCTCCGGATTGAGAAAAAATGGGTTTTACGCAAGTGTCTGTCTGTATGTCTGTCTGTAAACTAAAATTTCGGGATCGGATAACTTGAGTAAAAATTGTTGTGTCAACTTCATCTTTGGTATACTTTTTCTAGGTACAAAAATACAGATCGAGTTCGTTAGCCAGCTATTTCCATAAAAAATTATCAAAAATCAAAAAAATCTTAATTTTTAAAAAAAATTCTCCTCAATTTTTTTTTAAAGTACAAGTAAAATCAAACAAATTTTATTTACAAAAGTTTTCTATATAACGCAAACCCAAAAAGATATGAATTTTTTAAGTTCTACCGTTGTATCAGAGTCTTGCTTGGGGGAAAGGGGGGGGGGGGAACTAAAAATCGGTCAGCAAACTGTTGCGTATTCTCATCTTACTCGAATTAGGTAGAAATTATCAAAAAACTGACATCTTAACTGTCAAAAACCTTGGAAATCCTCAAAATTCACTTTTCACGTGCAAAAAAGTGAACTGTAAGTGGGTAAATCCTATACAGAAACACTATTATTTTTCAAAAAGGTAATAAACTTCCGGTTTTTTTTCTTATTTACTTTAATTCATCACCCTTAATAAAACTGCATAAAAAAAAATTAATTTCTCTAGGAATTTTTGAAAATTTTGAAAAAAATCAATTTTTACATTCTCGTCTAAATGAGGTCTTACATTTGTGCGATTTTTTACTTTTGCTAATTTTCACGTTTCTCGACGTTTTAAGACCTCCTGATTTCGAAAAAATGGGTTTTACGATTTTTTTTAAGTGCTACATGCGTCTTATTTTATAGGAAAATATGAAATTCGTCTGTAAAAACATTATTAATATTTTGAAATTTAAATCTTCGAAAAAATTGAAGTTCTTTTTAAATTAAAACATTTTTGAATAAATATTATTATGTCGTTATTAGTAATATAATAAGAAGGAATTTTATCTAATGAATATGTGAAATTAACAACTTTGGCATAAAAGGAATAATGACACCGGCACATAATTGAAATGTTTCTATGTGATTTTTCGTGCTTAATCTGAATCTGAAGTCAAAAGTTTCAAATTGGCTAAAATTTTTTAGAATATCTCAAAAAAACTGCTAAAAACACGAATTAGAGCCAGAATACAAAAAAGTCTTCGCCAAGATACTGCACTATGTAAGTTAGAGGTAAAAGTAACTAACTAAATTTTACTATTTAAACTAGTAAAATTAAATCACTGTATTTTACAACTTAGTAAATTTTGTTGCAACTACAATTCTTAGTAGTTTTTACTACATTGTTTAATTTACAAGAAGTCTGCTAATTTTACTAGTCTCGATATAGTTATTTTACTATACATTATACAGTAGCACTAATCATTTTTCTGTACTCAATTTTACTACTAATTTTGTAATTCAAAGTAACTACGAACGATAGTTATAATTTTACTAAGAATTTTTATCTACATAAAAATGGTAATTTTAACTAGGTAACAACAGTTGAATTAATTACAAATGTAATAGGTTTAATTGACTTTCACTATCTCTACTAAGGGACTGTAGTAGGATTTACCACAAGAATTTTTTTCAGTGTATTATAAATCTAAAAGAATTATATTCTTTTATAATTAAATATTTTCAAATATTTTAAACTGAATTAAATTTTAATAATTCTTTAAAAATATATTTTCTTGGCTACAATTAAAATAGAAAACCTATATTTAATTAATGTTGCCCTAATCTCCAAATTTGAATCAGTTGAAAATAACTAATTTAATAGCAAAAAGTCAGTAACTAATTCAAACAGTAATATTTCTACTAATCATATATTAAAAAAAACTAATTATGCTAATTATTAGTCATTTTTAGGTTAAAATAAATTCATTTTTAGGTTATGTCAAAATGACTAATATTTTAAATAAATTCTACTTACTATAATTCAATTAGTCATAATTTAACTATTTTTAGTTATATTTTCACTTATAATTAGTCTTTTTACTAATAATTAGTTGAATAATAAAATTAAACCTCATGAACTTTTTAATGTAGAACACTTTAAATTTATAAATTTTATAAAAATATGTTTTGTTTCCACGGTTTCCACATTTCATAAATTTTAAAATAATTTAAATTCAAAACGGAGTAGCCATATTGTCAGGCGTACCACAACTGGCGATCAAACAACAGTACAGTATACAGTTCTGCCACCATTCAAGTATATTTATTTGTTTTGTTTTTTTTTTGTGCTAATATATAGAGGGGTATATGACGTGATATCAAGAAGTTTTTCTTAACTTTAAAGATGAGTGATAACTTGACCGAATATCGTGAACAAACGTTGAACGAATTAATTTCTTTTACCACAAACACTGATAGTGAATTAGACAGCATATTATCAACGTTCGGTTGGACACTTGAAAGTTTAGAAAACAAGGTATGTACATAACCTCTCTTAAAAGAAATGCATATATTGATTTTGAATCTTTTTTTCTCTATTTTTAAAAGATAAAGAAGATTCCGTTGTAAAGTGCATTTAAACATCTCAATTTTTATGTCAATTAAGCTATAATATTATTTATTTTTCTATAATAAAGAGAACAAACCTTAAAAACAATTTTCCATTATACTCAGTTTCTAACCTCATTTTACTTTCATTTGAATAATTTCTTTCTCTATATCGTATTTAATTAATATTACAATAATTTTTGTCAATTATCAAACATTCTTTTATCTAAACATTGTTTTTAACTATTCTTTTAAGTAATTTTCTTTAACGATAATTTTGAACAAAGACCACCAAAATATTATATTTTTTGAAATGTCTCATTTCAGGATGAAAATTATGTTCTGTGTCCTTTCAATTCCGGACATCGACTTCCTGAAAAAAATTTGCAACAACACATAGACGCTTGTCAATGGAAACAAGAAGGTTACAATCAGTTTGACATTGAACTTTCGGAACCAACATTGTCATCTGATAATCCCTACACTATTAAACTTGGTATTTCAAAATCATTTTTACATAAAATTTTTTTATTATTTCTGCATAACATTGAAACTGTATAATTGACAGATTTGTTATCTTATTTCTAGATGCTGACCTTCAAGCACAAATATTGCTTTCAGCAAAGCAAAAGAATCCAAAAATGCTATTAGGTTTGTAATTTTATGTACTTTCATAAATATTGAAAAACTCTCGTATTTTTTTATATAAATTAAACCACCTGATTTTATTGCAGAAAGTTATGAATATAATGACTGTCTTGGACTCACTATATCCTTTTTAATATCCTTTTCTAATCACTTTTATAAGTGTGAAAAAACTTGAATATGTATATCATATTTTGTTGAATTTACCTTTTATGCCACTCTTTTTCATGTTTGTTTTTCAATTTAATCAAACAGAGATATTTATTCTGCATTGATAAAAATAGGTGTGGGAGACCGCTTGATTCCCCGCACGTCAAACAGAATTTTGGCTGATTTCACTAGCGATGAGCGTGAGGCTATTTATGATTATGTCGTCGCCAACACTAAAAAAATTGACATTGGCCAGGATATTGCTGACTTAAATAAATCGTATGTATTTACAAGCATGGTAGTCCTTTTTTAAATTATAAATAATACATTTATCTTACGTTCAAGTAATATTTTCAATCATCTGACTTGGCTAAAACATTTATTAATTGAAATTTTGATCAATTTTGAATTTAATTAATCAAAATTGTACGTAATCTTAATTACAACCTATTGTGAATTTAGAAAACCTTACTAAGTATTTACTAAGTATTTCATCCCAATTTTGATTAATTTTTATTTCAATTCAAACTAATTGTAATAATTCCTAATTTTTATTAATAAGGAAGTACATTAAAAGAAATTTTGATTTATTCTAAATTTAATTCAATCAGATTTTAATTGATTTTAAACTAAATTCTACATAATTTTCAATAATAGCATACTTAATCGATCCAGTTTTTAATTCGAATATTTATCGACGAAAACTTCAGTTAATACTAATTCAAAAAAAGATCCAAATTTTCAATCAGTCGTAATTAAATTATAATCATTAGTTCAAACATTTATAGATAAAGATTTTAATCAAGTTAGGATTTAAATCATCCTAATTTTGCAATGTTTTAATTTTTATCAACTTTAAACTTTAAATGATTCAGACTTTAATTAAAATTTTAATCTATTCAAAATCTAATCGATTGCAATTGCAAATAATGGAATTTTTGGGACGTATGATCAAGTTATACAGCTAATTATTTAGAATATTTATTTCATAGAATTTCATTAGAAAGAATCTTCTTTTTGTCGAAATTTTACATTTTCGAATATGTTTTCAATCGAATATAAATTAATACGAATTTTAACCTAATAGAATTTTTAGGTTACCGAATTTATATATAACAGAATTTTCATTTTACAGAAATCCTTTTAACCAACTTTTATTTAAAAGAATTCCAATTTAAACTAATTTTAATTTAGAAGAATTTTTATTTTACAGAATTTTATGTTAATCGAATTTTTAAATACCAGAATATTCATTTGTCAAAAATTGTAAAAGAGCCGAAAAAATATTCGACGGAAATATTTTGGCGTGAATTTTGAAATTGACCAATCAGAAAATATAAAGAAAATTGCAATTAGTCAATTTCGAAATTCGCGCCAAAATATTTCTGTCAGATACTTTTTCAGCCATTTGCAATTTCGGGCAAATGAACATTCTGCATTTTAAATTTCCTATGAAATGTCAATTCGTACTAATACAATTTCGGCCAAATGAAGATTCTGTCAAATGAAGATTCTGGTATCTAAAAATTCGATTAACCTAAAATTCTGAAGAATAAAAATTCTTCTAAATTAAAATTCGTTTAAATTGGAATTCTTTTAAATGAAAAGTTGATTAAAAGGATTTGTGTGAAATGAAAATTCTGTTAAATATGAATTCTTTAACCAAAAAATTCTATTAGGTCAAAATTCGAATTGATTTATGTTCGATTAAAATATTCTAAAATGTGAAATTTTGACTAAAAGAAGATTCTTCCCCAAGAAATCCTATGAAATAAACATTCTAAATAATTAATTTTAGAACTCAATTATACGTCCCGAATTTTTATCTATTCAAAATTTAATCACCTAAATTTCAATTTAACGGATTTTCAATTATATCCAAATGTAACTTGATAAAAATTGTAATTAATATCATATAATAATTTTATTGAATTCTAATTGCAGGTAACTTTAGTTTATCAAAATTTCAATCGACTTAAATTTGTTTCGACAAACAATTAAATTAATTCAAATTTAGATTGATCTGAACTTTAATCTATTTAAATTTGAATTGTTTAAAAATTCCGTTAATCCAAATTTTAATTAATTTATTGTTCAATGTATGTAATTTTTAAGTTTTTCAAATTTTAATCGATTCAAGTTTCATACGTAGTATAAATTTAAATTGATTCAAATATAACTCGGTGCAGACTTCAATTAATCTAAATTTGAATTGATTCAAATTTAACTGGATAAGAACTTCAATTATTAAGTTTAGAGTATTTGTACGAGAACATTTGAATTTTTGTGTTTGTGTCACAATGAATTTATCCTTTATTTATTGAGCTTTAGCTTTAGTTGTTTTAATTATAATTTATAAACTTAGTCTCTCCTTTTACATTCATTTCTATTCTTTGATAATTTTTAAAAAAGGTAGATAATAATTTATTCATTGTGACACGCGGACATCCTTTTTTTGTCTACACTTTGATTTAACAAAATTTTAGTCTATACCCATGTTGATTTTAAGAACATTTTATTAAACATTTTATTTTAATTCACAGCAAAGAAAAAGATGAACAAAAATCCATTTCATACCTGGAACTTTTAGCTCAAGAACGCAATCTAAAAAGACGGAGGGCAAAGCATCGTGGTGTTCATACAAATAAAAAGTCTCATGTCGAAGTCATGAGAGAAGTAATAGAACAACAGATGGACATGTTTAAAGAATATCTCTCCGAACATAATGATATTCAAGATGAACAGAAAGAAACAACACAAGAAGTTCCCGATGTTTCAAATAGTTCTAAAATGACAGACGCAGATTTCAAAGACACAAAGTTCAATCCTGATCAGGATGCAAATTATTATCAAAAGGAAAAAACAAACGATCGTCATTTTAAAGAAGAAATTAAAAGAGAACATCGTGGTTATCATTATGATAGAAAAGATTTTCACCATAATTCATACAGGAAAGAGAAATATAGGTCAAATGATGAAGGTTACAAATCAAGAGAAAGGGTAAAACGTGGAGATCGATCAAAAGATCGGTCAAAGCATAGAGAAAGATCTAGGGATAGAAGAAGAAGCAGATCTAAAGACAGGCACAGGAATAGATCCTCTGAACGTAGAGAATCAAGACACAGTGATCATCGAAGTAGGAAAAGAAGCAGAAGTAAAACCAGACGATAGTGAGATTATGTAAAAAGTAATTAGCAATTATTATGTAAGAAACCCGAACGAGCTTAAAATATAAATTAAATATTTTAATATATTTAAAATCTTTTATTATTTTACTTAATTTTCAATTAACTGGGTTATTTAAAAAATCTGCGTTTTTGAATCAGTTTTATTAAGTATTATTAGTCTGTAATTTTAAAAAAGAATTGCTTCTAATGGTTTCAAGTATGTTTAAAATTGATACATGAGTCATGTTACATGATATTAAAAATGTCTTTTCAGTTAAAATAATTATAAAATGCAATTTAAATATTTTCTAAACTTTCTCAGTTATATTTTGTGTTATTTTATTCTATATTTGTAAAATGCCGAACCTACCATTTTTCAACCTATTTTAACTTTTTAAAAGCAATTCTCTTTCGAAATAAAAGATATTCAATTAGGTATTAAATGCATAAAATAATAACACAAAATGTCTAAAAACCTATCATGTTAATTTCAGATCTTTTAAATCTGTCGCGAAGCTTTAAAATAGTAATTTTACTAACGGATAATTAGTTCCATCCAAATTAATTGCAACAACCTATGAAAAGAGAAAATGCGACGTGACATGCATAATGGAATAAACCCACAAATGACCAACTTTGAAATAGTTCACGGCTGAAAAAAGATTCTGAAGAATTAACATAATTATGACAATTATTTTTCTGAACATCTAATTCTGTAGTAGAATTCATAAATTCTTTTTCTTGGTGTTCAATGTTGTTTATAGAATTTGTTGCATTTTCTATAACAGAAGAATCAGTATCGTAGCACTTATAGGCAATTAACAATTTTTTGATATCGTACACAGAAAGATGATCCCTTTGACCAATATTAGTTCCTCTTTCCTAAAAAAGAAAACGAGTACGATCTTGAAATGTTCAATTATCATAAAAGTAGCTGTAATTACCATACGTATGTAGTAAAAAATAAAGTAGGCATCTCTAATTGCAGAACTACCTTTGGGACAATTGACGCTCGAGATTTGTTTTTTGCAAAAGCAGTCATTGAGTAATGCATAATGCTGTCATAATCATAGGGCAATCCATAAGTGGTGACTTTACTATTTGGCATCATAAAGAAGTTATCAGTATCTTCTGAAATTAAAAATTAATTGTTAAGGAGGTTCTCTATATTGAGATAAACTAAAACTATAGTGTTTAACTAGAAAGTGGATTTTCACACCGCAAATTCATCACCAAATACAAATATTATCACAGTTAATTTTATCAAATTTTGAAAGATCCATTTGTACATTTTTCAAAAAAAAGGAGGTTGAGCCAAAATCTGTCGCCAAATAATAATTATTTAACATTTAGTGTTTTGTTCTTAAATATATCAATTGTAATTTTCATCTATTATTTTGAAAAATAATATCTCATTTTGCTCTTTGAAGCATGCTTTACAATTTTGTTCGTTGATGTATTTTGTTAAATAAGTTTTTTAATGCAATGCATTTTATATATATATTTTTTTTTAACAAAATATTGTTTAATAGAATTAAACAAATAAAATTATGGAGAATATTTTTTATAAAGAGCAAAAGCGAGCTATCATTTCCCTAAATTGGATGAAATTTTGAAATGTTCACTAGAGTCAATGAAAAA